>JADMLL010000012.1:3050221-3227442 GCA_016920875.1 Columbicola columbae
AAAACTGAAAAGTCAGATAAAAAGATAAAGGAGGAGGAGAAACCGAAGGAAGTAGATGAAAAGAAAACTAAACCTGAAGAAAAGGAAGGGGCAGGAGAACCCCCTAAAGAAGAGACAGGCGTGACAGCAGATAAAATCCAAGAGGAGAAGAAAGCCGATGAAGAAGAAAAGGAGCAGAAAAAGCTTTCCATCAAGAAAAAGAAACCTGAGCTCAAAACAGAAGAACCGAAAAAAGAGGTGGAGGAAGAACAAAGAGCACAACCCAAAGATGACACAACCAGTGTGAGCAAGAAGGAGACAGAAACAGTATATAAGACATCAGAGGAAGTTCCAAGAAGAAGAAGGACAACTGAAAGTTCTCAAGATTCTTCTGAAAAAGAGACACAACCGAGAAGAAGGGGACTGGAGAGATGGGGGAAATTAAAACAGGAGGTAGGCGAACACCGTTTGGAACAGATTAAGAAGACGGAAATAAGAACGATAGAAGAAGATTACGAGAGTAAAACAGACAGGAAGGGAATCTCCAGACCATTAGACTCCCTAGGGTATCAGAGACAGTATGAAGATTCATACGAAGTTACAAAAACTAGGAGAGGGCTAGTGGGCAGCTACCCGACGAGAGGTTCACAATGGGAAGAAGAAGAGTTTAAGACAGATCTAAGAAAAGACTGGAAGGCGTCTGGAACTCACGACCAGAAGGAGGTAAGACTAGAACACTTGCCAATAAGACGACGAACTTCCAAAAGATAGATCACTGTCCCCAGGGTATCCTTCAAGGGTTTACACTGTTTGGCATTTCTTTTCAGATCGGACGGGAGAGGAAGAAAAGACCAACCTTCTGTACTCGATTAATGGATCGTACAGCTACCCAAGGAAGCATCGTCAAGTTATCCTGTACAGTTCTAAGTCATCCAGAGCCATCCATACAATGGCTGAAAGACGGAACACCCATTTTTGTCAAGTCCACAGACTACTCTTCCGGTAGATTCAGGTCTAAGCTTCACAGTGGTATCGCCACGTTAGAGATAAGCGACGTTGTACCAGGAGACAGTGGCGAATACACTTGCCTAGCCCAAAACCCTCTGGGAGAAGTATCCACCACGTCTACTCTGAAGGTATTCGGAGGGTACGAACCGGCTCCATTTCCACCGACTTTCACCAGACCCATACGCGAGTCCTATAAGTATTCAGAAGATGAACTTACCCTGGAATGTCGCGTCAGGTCTCAGCCTACTTCGAGGGTAGTTTGGCTCAAGAACGGAAATCCCATCAGAGCTAGTACTAGATACCAGCTAACAGAAAAATCAGACGGTTTGTGCGTGCTCACAATCTTTCATCCAGAAGCAGATGACAGTGGAGAGTACACGTGTAAAGCTGAAAACGCAGTCTCCTCAGCTACTTCCTCCCACTATGTCAATTTCACTGGAAGGCAGCAATACCTAGAAACAAGAAGAACAGACAGAAGATCAGAAGGAAGACGAACAAGAGACTACCAGTCACCTCATTTCAACTTAGGTTTGACAGACCACTTAGTCCCGATCGGAGGAACCATAGCCCTTCAAGTTGAGCTTCGCGGAACTCCGCGTGAAGTTAAATGGCTGAGAGGTGCCGAAGAACTTCCACGAGCTTCCTCCAGAATCCGATCCTTTGAAGATGCCGGAGTTTACACCTTGTTAGTGTCTGATGCATCTGAAAAAGAAGCAGGAACGTACACATGCCGAGCATACAGTACCTATGGGCATATAGACACGACAGCAGCAGTGGAGGTCGTTCCACCTGGAGCGATAACAGGAAAACCGCCGAAAATCATCAGCCGACCCAGTAACATGATGACTGTAACCGTAGAAGATGACATAATATTCACTTGTCGAGTGATAGGAGATCCAAAACCGAGAGTAACATGGTTCAAAGGAGTCAAGGACATAACCATCACTCCAAGAACAATGGTGGAACACAGCGATGACTACTACAAGTTCTCACTGAAAAAAGCAGTGCCAGCTGACGCTGGAACTTACTGGATAGTTGCAAAGAATTTGTATGGATGCGACCGAGCATTCGTAACCGTCCAGGTAGGTAGCCGATGAGTAGTAGTCTCTTCTGGGAAACCACCAAATTCTAGAGAAAATGTTTCCTTTCAGATCAAACAGAGAGCAAGATCGCTTACACCTGGACCTTTCAGCAGTTCCAGATGGAACTACCCCACAGAAACCGTGAAGGATACCAAAGAGAAAGAGAGATACAGAGTAAAGGGTAAGTCTTTCATCTTTGACACTTGGGCACCATGTCCCCATATACTACCCTCAAAATAGGACCATGGTCTGAAGTGTCTTCTAGATCCCTTTTGCTAGCTTTTGTAACCTTACCACTATATCAGTTCGGTCTTCTTTTTTCTTCAGCCATTTCCTTAGACCTTTGTTCCTCTAAATTTTCCTTTCTTACTTGTCATCTATTCTACCTTCTATCTTCAGTCATCTTTTTCAAGCTTTCTTCTATCTTCCCTTCTACCTCTTCTCTCTTTCTTTCATCTCCTCCCATCTTCCTTCCTCTACTGACTTCCCCATCAATTGCAAACAGTGCCAATTATTTCCTCTAGTAGGACTATAATTCCTGTCTATGGGTTCTGTCCCAAAAGTTTCCGGAATGAGTTTTTTTCTAAAAGAACATTCATTACCAAGTTTACGGTCTTTTGAGAACTTTTCAAAAGTAGTCTCGTTTCGAAGCTTCCATCCCCCCTCCTCCTCTCATCCAGCGTTGCTGACTACCAAAATTCCGGGGACTTTTGGGACAGGTACACTAAACAATCGACTATCTTTCCTACAAAGACACTGTCGGGAAACTACGAAAAGCAATCAGTTATGCTCACATTCGAGAAAGAAGGTGAAGAAGAAGCAGGAAAAGTAAGGAGAGGCAAGAAAATTCACAGAATTGGCAGTCAGCTGTCAACTGAATGAACGAAAATCATAGGAAAGTGGTAGAAAGAGGTAGTAAGAGAGAGAGAGAGAAGCAAGAGAGAAGACCGGGGGAGGAGGAGGAAGAGGAAGAGGAGTCCTTGGCCAAGAGAAAACGGACGTCAACATTTTCTAAATTCGAAACGTCAACGAAACGATTTCGGGAATCTAGTTCGATTCCCCGAACGTATTTTTAGTTCTCCTCGACAGTTCGCGCGTCGCGATGTTTTCTAGATAATTAAGCAAAAATAGACAATAGATAAAAATAATTTAAAAACGGGATCTGGATAAGATGAAAGTTTTGAGCGGAAACTCGGTCATTTTGGAGGAGGACCTACGGAAACGGGACCCTGACTCCCTGAACGAGTTGGCCCTCCAAGGTCTCAGGGATTCGTGGCTGGGGAAAGAAAACCTTATTTCCGACTTCCTCTTCTATCTCATCGGATATCAAGGTACCGGAAATGAAACGAGTCCTCATCTACTTCCGTTTCCTCTCTCTCTCTCTCCTACAAAACATTCATCCGCACATCCGTTTCCGTTTTTTGTTTGTCCATTCTTTTGATGATTTAAATCCGTTTCCGGTTTGTTTTTTGTATTTGACTTGACAGTTTTGTCCGCCATTTTGTTTATTTGTTTAGGTTTAGTTTTTGAGTTTCAGGTTTCTATTAACCTTCTTTGTGGCTTGTTTAAACCGAAAATTCTGCTGTTTTCTGCAGTCTTTTTTGTTTTGTTGCTTTTTTTTTTGCTTTTTCGATCACTTTCTACTTTTTCATCTTTTGTACTTTCTGTCGCTTGCTATCTTCCTTTTTTTTTCATTGTCTTCCGCTGTTTTGTGCACTTTATCTTTCATTCTGCTTTTTCACTTTTCCCCTTTTTGCTGCATTATTTTTGTTTTCTTTCGCAGTCTTCAACTTTTTCTGTTCTTTCATCTTCTATTTTCTGCTCTTTTTGTTTCTTTGTCGTCTACTGTTGTCTGCATGTTGTCTTTCATTTCAGCTTTTTCACTTCTTTTTATGTTCGTTCTGCCTCTATTATCTGTTTGTTTTGGCTTTTGCAGTATTCTGTCTTTTCTGCCTTTTTTTCGTCTTTTACTGATTTTGTTCTTTTTTTCTTTCTGTTCTAACCTTTTCTGCAAATTCATTTCCTTGTTTTCTTTTTTCCTGTTTTTCTAGTTTCCTGTTTTTGTTCTGCATTTACAGTCCGCTTTGGCTTCGTAGTATCCTCCCTTTTCTGTTCTTTGTTATATTTTGTTACATTCTGCTTTTCTTGTTCCTTTGTATTTTGCCGATTCTTGTTTTTCCCATTTGTCTTCTGTTGTTTTCTGTCTTTTCTCTTTTATTCTTCATCTTTGTTCGTTTCCGCTTTACAGTTTTGTACATTTTCTGCTGTTTTTGTTCCTAAGTCTACCGATTTTTGTTTTTTTTTCTTCTTTCTGTTCGTACGTTTTTGTAATTTAATTTCCTTTGTCTTCTGCTGTTTTTTGTCGTTTCATTTTTATTCTGATTTTTTACTTTCTGCTGGCGAGGCATTTTCAATTTTCTTGTAATTTTTTTGTTTCATCTGTTTATCTTTTAATTTTTTTCTCTTTTTTGTTTCTTCTTTTCTTATTTACTCTATATTTCCAGTTCCTTTATGTTCTGCATTTTTTGTTCATTTTTTTCTGCTGTTTTCTGTTCCTTCATCTTTTACTTAATGTCCCTTTTTGTTTCCTTGTGTAATACTGATTTATACGTTTCCCTCTCTCTTCTAGTTTTTCAGTTTTTTTTCTCTTGTATTCTGCTTTATTACTTTCTTTTTCTTTTGTAATTTTCTGCTTTTCCGTTCCTTAGTTTCCATCCACTTTTAGTTTATCTTCAATCTTCCTCACCTTTTTAGAATTTTTCCTTTAATTCTCTCGTTTTCACTTATTTCCTCCTGCCGTCTTCATTTTGCCGCTTATCTCAAGCTTTCTTTTCAGTTTTCCGAAAACCAGATCTAACCAAACTAGAACAATAAAACGTGACCTCTTGCTCCTCAGCGTTCACTAAAAACAAAATTTTTTCTTGGCCTCAATCCCTAGCATCCGTTTCGAGTCATAGAACAAGTTTTCATTTTATAAATGTCTTAATTTGTTTATACTAATTCAAGGTCGGCCATTTTATTTATTTATTGTTGCTAATTCTAGTGTGTTTATGATTGTTAAATGAAAATTTGTTTTTATCACCTCGAATGGCGATACCTTAGATTGATAATCATGCCGACGGGAAAAATAAATTATGCAAAATAGATGAGAGGATAGATAGGAGGGAGTGCAAAGCCCTGAGGAGAGAAGATGGAGTAATAGATCTCATCTTTCGCGGAGTGATTGTAGTAGATGGAAGTGTAACACTGATAAGAGTGAAGGACGGACAGAAATAAAATTTGAGAGTGTGATGTGAGGTCAGGAGGAACTTTGATCAAAATGTGGCAAAAAAGTGTTCTCGACCGGTAGATCTTCTTTCCAAGCTTAGAATTGTACGACTTTAAGAAGATTTTGTTTCATAAATAATGCACAATACCTCAAAACTAAATTATATTGAATTATTGTGGGAAATCTCATTTCAAAAGTAATGCACACTTTTAACTAGACTACACTTTATAAATTTTGCACAGTTGTATCAACAAATTCTTACTACGTACCAACAGTTTAAATTAGTGAGAAGATCCCATTTCAAAAATAATGCACACTTCTAAGGAGGTCTCATTTCATAAATATTGCACACTTTTGAAGACTAATTTTTTTTTACGAAAAACTTTACAAAGTCTTTGCAATATTAATGGAACGAATTTATTCACACAAGTGTATACTTTAAAGAATATAAAATTTGCATAGCAGTGTGCAACACTTTTGAAATGGGATCTTTATACGATCGCGCGCATTATTTATGAAATCGGATTTTCTCACCAGAGTGGAATGTTTATGAATTTAAGGTCTGCCTAAAGTGTGCATTACTTTTGAAATGATTTGATTTCGCTACTATGCAATATTTATGAAAAGAAACCTGCGTCAAAATGTGCGATATTAATGAAATAAAGTCCTCATCAAAGTGTGTATCACATATAGAATTAAAACTTGACACAATTGTGCATTATTTTTGGAATGAAATCGTGTTTAAGTGTGCATTATTTATGAAATAAAGCTCTCAATAAAAAGCGAATTATTTAACAAATAAAATCTTTGCACAATTGTGCATTATTTATGAAATGAAAACTTTGTACAATTGTACAATACATTGTTTATGAAACTATATCCGCCCCAAAGTGTGCAATATTAATGAAATAAAGCCTTTATTTATGGAATGAAATCTTTTCACAATTGTGCTATATTCACCAAATGAAACATGTATCAAAGTGTGCATTATTTATGAAACTAAATCATCTTAGACTCCTGGAATTGTAAGGTTGGAAAGAACTGTTTCCGGTTTCAAGATTTTTAACCAAAATTTAAATTTATCTGAGATATTTTCTCGCGTTTTTTGAATTGTTTGTCGGAGAAAACAAATTTGCAAAACACTTTTTGACGAACCCGTTCTCGACTCGGGTACAATAAAAATTTTGTAATGGTTCTTAAAACATTTCGAACAAGTTGTGAAATTTTTTTTCTTCTTTTTTTTATTTCTGTTTTATTTATTTCGAGATAAAAATAAATTTTTGGCGCGAATTCAAATTTTCAAAAATTTTTCATTTCTGCACCATCGATAAGTGAACTGTTGTCAACTTTCTCTGGTGTTGCATCTTTTACTTTTAATTTTATTGCCCTCCCTCCCTCCCCGAAGGAATTTTTCTAGATTTTTCTATAGTCTTACCTAAACTCACCTTTTGACTGTTGAAATCCATCTCATTCCAGAAACTCCAGGTCCGATCTCGAACGAGCCATTCGTCGCCGACAGTGGCCGAAACTGGCTGACGCTATCATGGAAGAAACCGACAAATCGGGGAGCAGCTCCAGTGATAGCCTATCGAGTTGATATCTGGCAGGTGGGTGAAGATAGCGGTGCGCGTTGGGCGGAACTCGGAGTGTCTCCGGTTAACACCTTCGACGTGTTCAACCTGAAACCGGGAGCCGAGTATAAATTTAGAATAACACCCAGAAACCGTTATGGTTGGGGTGAGCCATTCGTCACTTCGACTCCGCTCGGCGTTGGCAACAAAGTCATCAACCTGCCAGAGTTTGTCAAGATCCTACCCGGTCAGATGAAAGCTCTTCTAAGATCAGAGATAAAGCTCGAATGTCAGGTTGCGAGCGATGTCATACCGACGATCACCTGGTATAGGGACAGTGTTCCCATTGACTTCGACAATACTCAAAGGTATTCGTCAAAATTTGACGGAAGGAACTGTCAGCTTAGGATCGAAGACCTGAAAGAAGAAGACTCCGGAAGGTACATGTGTGAAGCAGTCAACAGAATGGGGAGGGCTTCCACTTTTGCGAGACTCATGGTGGTCAGTGATCCTAAGATTCTGGAAGCTGACACTCATCTCAAGAGGTGAGATTGTTGTCGGTTATAACCATACCTCTAACAACCACTTCCGGTGACATAAGTTTCTTCTTTTAGGGAAAGGCTAGAAGGAGAAGAAGCCGCAGAGCGATTCCCGCCGCAGTTTACAATGCGACTGAGAGACAGAAGAGTCCAGATGACGTATCCCGTACGGTTGACATGTCAGGTTTTGGGATGTCCGACACCGGAAGTCAGCTGGTACCGAGACGGAAACCTGGTAACCCAAGATGGTGAGTGTCAATCTGACTTATTCATCAACTTTCGCGTGATAGTTCCAACAATTTAAGAATCAAATTTTACAGATCGACACGCATTCACAAGCGAAGACCACTTCCACACCCTGGAGATATCAAAACGATTCTGGAAGATTCCGGATGCTATACGGCAACAGCCAGAAACGACCACGGCTCTGTTTCCTGTCACTGCAACTTAGTAGTCGATAAAGGAATTCGAGCTTATGTCGCTCCAGAGTTTGTCGCCGAGCTACCGGAAACAAGAAAAGTCAAGTACGGAGAGGAACTGAGGCTTTCGGCTCAGGTCGAAGCATATCCTTCCGTTGGGGTCGTTTGGTAAGGTTTCATCTTTCTATAGTCAGTTTCTCTCGGTGCATTCAGAACTTTTACGACCTAATTGATATTTCCAGGCATAGAAACGGAGTCAGGCTTCGTCCAAGTCGAAGAATAATCATGACTCTCGATCACGACGGAACAATCGAGCTGGCGATCGCTGGAATCACGGAAAGGGAATCCGGCGCTTATACATGCACAGCCACTAACGAAGTGGGCAGATCCGAGACTACCTGCAAAGTCACGGTGGTCTCGGAAACTTCCTCGTCATCGATGCCACAGATTCAGGAACCTCAGACGATGTAAGTCGGTGTGTTCTCCCCCATGCCCACCCACCATGGGTTTCGTGGGGCGTATGCTCCACCAGCACCCACTCGAGTGTCATTGTTTCCGTGGCCATTTTCCTCAATTTAAAATTTTGCGTCTTTGCCAAGAGAACAATAAAATCAGAGAAACAAGTCTGTGAGCGATTGCAGCTTTTAGTGAACGCCCAGTCGCTCGACCTAATTAATTAAACAAATTCCTCGTCTTCTTTTTATTGCTTCATTATGTCAGCCTGTCACTGCCTTCGTGGAATGTTTTCTTCATCTTCCTTCACGCTTTTTTTTATACTTAATCTCATGATTTCATTTACTAAATGATTGCCTCTCACGATTTTTTCTAACATCACACTGTCTTCTCTCTCTCTCTCTTTCATTTTGTTCTTTTAGAAAAATTATTTCTTCTTCCAGACCTTCCAGTTTCTCTTTTCTTTATCACTTTTCTATTTCCTTTCTTCCAAAAATTAGCTCTCTCTCTCTTCCCCTTATCCTTTCTCTTTCTGCTTTGTTAGGAATTAGTTCCTTCACTCTTTTTGGTTTATTTTTTCCACCTTTTCTTTCTCTCTTTCCGTCCTTCTGGAAATTTGCACTACCTCTCTGCCTCTCTTTCCCCGTAATTATATTTAGCACTTTGTTTTCTCTCTCATTTTCTCTTTCTCTCTCTTCCAATTTTCACTATCTCCTTCTCTCTCTTTCACTCTTTTTAGATATTATCTCTCTCTCTCTCTCTCATTTTTTCTGTTCCTTTTCTTTATGTTTTGTTAGTTATAAGTCCTTTCACTTTTCTTGCTGTTTCTATTTCTCATTTAATCTCTCTCTCTCTTCTTTTCTTTTCGGTCCTTCTGGATATCAGCTCTGTCTCTATGCCTTTCTCTCGTTCCCTTTTCTTCTCTCTTCGTATTTTTGAATTTTTCTCTCTCATTTCTCTGTTTTCATAAAAATCAACTCTTTCTGTCTCCTTTTCCGTTTAGTTAGAAATTATTTCTCTCTCTTATTCTGTCCGTTGAAAAATTAACCCTCTCATTCATCTCTCTCTTTTCTGTTCTGTTCACAATTAGACGTCTTTTTTTCTCTTCTCTTTTCATTACTCGTTTTCTGTTCTTTTACAAACTGATATTCTCTCTCTTTTCTGTCCTTTTGGAAATTACTTCTGTCTTTCTTAATGCTCTCTTCATTTTTTTGTAGAACTTTCTTCTCTCGCTCTCTTTCCTTCTGTTCTTGTGAAAAATTAGCTCCTTCTCTTTCTCCTATTTTGTTTGTTAAAGATTAGTTTTCTCTGTCTTTCTTTCCTTTATATACTCTCACTGTCTCTCGTTCTCTTTCTCCGTATTTGTTTTTAGAAATTTGTTTTCTCTCTCTTTTCTACTCTCTGTCTTTCTTCGTTCCATAAATCTCCTCTCTCTCTCTTTTATAATTTCTTCCTTCTCTTTCCCTGTTTTGTTTTGTTGAAATTGGTTTTCTTTCTCTTTTCTTGTTTTTCTTCTTTGTTTCTTTTGGAAATTAGCTCTCCCATTTTATTCTTCTTTCTTCTTTACTCGTTTCCTGTTCTTTTATATATTAGCTTTCTCTCTTTGAAAATTAGCTCTCTCACTCTGTCATTTTTTTCACTTCTTCTTCCTCTCTTTCTTTTCTTCTTTTTGTTCTTTTGGTAATCAGCTCTCTCTCTCTTTCAAGATGTCTCTCACATTTAGATTTATTCTTTCATAAAAAAATTCCAATTATTTTATATTGAATCATTCCGCACGTCCAAAAGCTTTGTGTGTTCAAAGAACATCATGCCTAGAAGAAAACCTGAAGAAGAATTGAACCGACACAATCTTGTGACTTATAAAAGATGGGGTCATGACTTCTTAAATAAATTTTTTTCTCCGGGTCATCTTACAAAAGACGTTTCAATGCAAACCGCCGAAAACGGAACCTAGAGAAAAAGGTTTATAATGGTAATTAATACTTGTCGACGTTTTTCATACCTGACTCGTGGCTACGTGCAAAAGTCTCTATAAAATGAAAAAGAAATTTTTGACGCGACAACGGATCCGAAAATAGGTGTTCAGCCAAGCGAACTGTTTATCACGACTGATTGCTGTGTTTTGTTTTATCAGGTACTCGAAAGCTCCATTGTTCATTACAAAACCGAGGTCCAGCGAAGCCGTTGAAGGTGATACAGTGATCATTGATTGTGAGGTTATCGGCGATCCTAAACCTGAAGTGTTTTGGCTGAGAGATTTCTTGAAGGTAGGCACGTGTTTTGAATGAATTTTTCTTTCGAAAGGTTGGGGAAGTAGTTTTGATGTCCTCGTTTCTTGTTTTTGGAAGTTTTCAAGGTCGGCTTTTTATTATTTTGCTTTTCTGTTTACTGTTTGGTGTTCCTGTTGCCTTTTTTTTCTTCTTCCTCTATCAAATCTCGGTTTTCTCTTTTGTGTTTTCGAAATTCTCCTTGTCAGTTAGGTTTCTCTCGGATGTAGTGAGTGGTTGGTTGAGAATGTCAAATACATTTTCTTCTTTTCGATATTACGGTCCTCAAAATAAATTTTTGGAGGAATAGGGACCTCTTAGCTCACTTAGATATTACAACAGGCCCTAGACTTGGTTCGTGAAAGTGTGGCCGAATGTTAAATCTCCGAAAGTGACTGATATATACCAAAGAGATATGGACAAAAACTTCTACAATATTTATCTATCAATATGTATAGATAATAAAGTTAAAGAGTCTGTTATGTGCTTTCGGCTGTTTCCTGTTTACTGTTTTGTTCCATAGATCTGAACAACATTGTGATCTGATAGCTAGTCTGATGTTCCCTCAGAGGATACATCCAATCGTAGAGCATTAAACACCTGAATCTTTAGAAATGTGCAAAAGTCGAGGGTCGCCTTTATGTTGAAGGTTACAGGCAGTGACGAACTAAGGCTAAAGCGGGCCCTAGGCAGGTGCTTAGGTTGCATCAACAGTGGTTGATAGTTTGTGAAGAGGTGAGACTAAGATGTAAACGAAATCTTAAGGTTTAGGCTTAAATCGACAAATCGAATGCCATTAGGGTGAAGTGGAAGGTAGGATATACAACAGTTTTTTCAGGTATAACAAAGAGAGAAAGAAATTGAGATGAAATTTGAGTGTTAGTGCCAAGTAAATAATAAAACTAACACGAAAGCGAGTCTCTTAAAACTCACCTCCAACTGACATTGAAGACATTTTATCACTCTTAAAACGTTCAAGAAGATCAAATCGCCAACACGGACACCATAAATCGAAAGTAAACTCTAAACGCATTACGAAACGTCCAAAAAGATAAAAATTCGGCTCCGGTTCGTCTTCATCCCTTCACTCACGTCGTACCTGAAAAAACAACCAAAAATATTTTCCTTTCTCCGTTCAACATGTCTTCAAATAATAATCAAAACGATTAATTACTCGAGGACGAGTGCGAATTAAATCAAGATCGAAATCCCTGTTAACTTCCTCCTCCTCTCCTCCTCTTCCTCCTTCCTTTCTCTTTCCTACTGCCCCTCTCACCAAGACACTTAAAACGATTATGGCAGAACATTAATTAAAACGCAAATCAGTCTCCCGTATTTTGCAACTGTCAGCCGATAAAATTCCTCTTTTCCAAATGACCAACTACCACCTCTTTCAGGTATATGTCTTCGTGTGCCATGTGTACCATTCCTCAGCCATCCGGAATTACTACCCACCCAGTATAATTACTTTTAGAGTTATTCGATGTTAACACTTTCCGGGTAACAGGTGGCTTTGAAATTTTTTTATTTTAAACTCTTGACCAGTTTCTGGTAGATTTGTGCACGACTGATAAATTCGAAATTTAAATTTTTCGCCATTTTCTACCGACATGTCAACTGACACGTGAGATTACGGCTGTCTTCGTTTATTTATTTATTTGATTCTGCTCTCTGCCAGTTTTCTGTCCTTTGAAACTTTGAAAGAAATAAAAAAACAAATTTCTCCGAACAGGCGCCTTCTAGTCTAGGTAGGTGTCTGATAAAATCTGATTAAATTTAATTATTCTCTTTCTGATTCTCGAGTCTGATTGGAAACCATTCGCCAGCTAATTAGAAAAACAAATGAGGCCAAAATTAGACTTTTAATTTGTTTATGAGAGAGGAGAGTGGGAGGAATGCAGGGAGGAGGAAGGGAGAGGCTAATCTATATATTTTAAAAAAAAGAAAGTGTTGGTGGCGTGTGTGACAGTATGACTTCAAAAACCCATTTCGTCACACAAATTATCTACTATTATGTAATAAGATAGTAGACCTCAAATAATTTCATAAATACTGCACACTCTTAGCACAAAATTCATTTTCAAAACAGTTTCCCGAGAGTAGTGTACACCTATGTGACAAATTTTTTCAAAAATTAACTGCCTGAGGGAAAATGTTTTTTATATATAATATATATAAAGCCCATTTTTATACTATAATTGCTTTGGGGTGATTTGATATTATAAATTCCGTATATGACTTTATCAGATTAAACTCTGAAAAGACATCGTCGGGATCTCGTCAGGTATTTCACTGATTGTATAGAATATGTCATCGTAGATTTTCTAATACATAAATGTGCATTATTTATGAAACGAGGCCCTTATTCAAGTTTGGCGTACATGCAGAATGTTCACCAAAGTGCGGTTTATTTATCTGAATAGATTCACCCTTCGAGTGTTTAAAATTTATGAAATGAACACCAGGTGCAGTACACATGAGGTCTATTAATATACACGAGTGTGCATTATTTTTGACATGAAACTGCAATAGAAGTGTGCAATACTTATGAAATGAAATTGCAAAAAAATGTGCAATATTTATGAAATGAAATTGCAATAAAAGTGTGCAATACTTTTGAAATGAAATTACCAAAGAAGTGTGCAATATTTGTGAAATGAAATCGAATTAAAAGTGTGCAATACTTTTGAAATGTAACCGCGGTGAAAGTGTGCAGCACTTTTGAAACGGAATCACAGAAAAGGCGTGCAATACTTTTGAAATGAAAATGGAAGTGTAATACAATGCAATAAAAGTGTGCAATATTTTTGAACTGAAATAGCAAAGCCTGCAATATCTCCCCATTAAAATTTCAATAAAAGCGTGCAACACTTTTGAAATAAAACTGCAATAAAAGTGTGCATTATTTTTGAGATAAACCGCACTTACGCATATATTTACATTTCAGAAATGGCGTCATACCGTTTTAGGCCCAAAGCTTCGGTCTTCAGTAGGGACCAAGGTGCCTTCAAACTTTACCGTTTTTCTGTATTTTTCCATCTTTCAGTCCACTCCAGTGTCCATTCATTCTCTCGCTCCCGAGATTTCGGGTTACGAATGGGAATCTTGACTTTCATTCATACCCATCCAATCATGTTAATTATACTTTTTAATTTAATTAAATAAACACCGGGTACGACAATAAAAAAAAATCAGGTATCGAAGGGAACCTGTTTCGCAAAAAAACACGGATGTCAAACTTGGATGAAAGTGAGAGACAGAGAAAAAGCAAAATGAATGAACATTCTAATTGATGAAGAAGGAGAGGAAGGGAAACCAAAATGGCGAGAAAACTGTTCCGAATTCCGAACCGGAACTAGATTAGGATCTGTTCCTGAAAAACCTTGAAAACTTCAAATTTCTAAAGACTCGGATTTGTAATAAATATTTTTCTGTCCCGTTTTTAAGTTACCTTAAATAGAGTTAGAAATTGGAAATCCGTCCATGGACTTCAAGAACCACTCCCAGAAAACAGGCACCAGGTTTTCCACTTTTCTCTTCTCTTTCTAGCCACCCGTTACTAATTCAACGGAAAGGATTTCTGCCAGACGAGACAGACTTCTGATTCCTGACCGGTGATAAAACAGAAAAAAAAACTTCGCAATTAATTAATTTGATAATTAATTAATCAAATAATTTAATCTGAATATTAATGCACATATTAAACCCATGTGGAAATGACTTTTTCTGTTTTTGGCTTGGCGTACCTGATTTTTGGCATGCCTTCGCATGGGTCATCATTCCAATTCCTCTCTTCCCGATACCGTTACCGGTGGTTTGCCGCTTTTGGTGATGTCCTTTCTGAATTCTTTTGTTGACATTCATAATATATATTTGGTTTGGGTTCGGATTTTGTTTATTTATTGTTCGCCCAGGTGGCCCGTGTCCCGAATTCTCGCGAAACTGGATTTGTCTCAAAGGATGTATTGTAGTTGAGACACGACCCAACCTGACCCAATCGACACACTCAGAAGTTGGCAACATCCTCGCTCTCATATCCGGAAGATAAGGGGATGTGTCGGACAAATATACGCACCACACACTTTTACTGCGGTTTCATTTCAAAAGTATTGCACACATTCGTTTCAAAAGTATTGCATTGGTTTCTTTAAAAGTTGCACACTTTTACTGCGGTTTCATTTCGAAAGTATTGCACACGTTGACTGTACATTCATTTCAAAAGTATTGCACACTTTTACTGTGGTTTCATTTCAAAAGTAATGCACACTTTGACTGTAGATTCATTTCAAAAGTATTGCACACTTTTACTGCAGATTCATTCAAAAGTAATGCACACTTTGACTGCAGATTCAAAAGTTCAGCAGCAAAAACTGCAGAAAATTCAAAAGTTTTCAGCCCAGCTCCTCCATCAGTCTTTTGTTCTTGGCGTTGTTGAAAGGTTTGTCCCCTTTCCTTCCTACCGTTTCCTTTTCTTAATTATTTATTTATTGATTCGTGTCCAGCCATTTTTGTTTTTGTTTGTCTTTCTCTTTCCACTCCATTTACCATAATCAATGTCTTTTACAAATCGAAATCCTCAAAACGATCAATCGGCCGAATTATACAAATTTAATTCCAATTTAGAGTTTTCTCTCGGATGAATTGACGATGAGGTTAAAACGATGTCGTAATCAAAGGCCCAACAAAAAACCTGGCCCGAACCTGGTCTCTTTGTTTGAGGGCCAGAATAGAAAAAAAAAGACCTGACGTTTTCGAATTCTAACTGTTAGACCGAGTCATGAATAAGTTGTTGAATATTTGCGTCGTTAATGAACTTTTTTTGTGCATGATTCATTTCAAAAGTGTTGTACGACTATAGGATGATTTCGTTCCAAAAATAGAAGTACACTATTACTATAATTTCATTTCAAAAGTATTGCACACTTTGACTGCAGATTCAATTCAAAAGTACTGCACACTTTCACCGCGGTTTCCTTTCGAATATATTGCACACATTTACTGGTCTCACTTCAAAATAATGTAAACTATTACTATAATTTCATTTCAAAAGTATTGCACACTTTTAATGTAGATTTGTTTAAAAAATATTGCACGCCTTTACTGTCGCCTCATTTCAAAAAATATTGCAAACTATTACTGCTGTTGTATTCCAAAAATAATGCACACTTTTACTGTAGATTCGTTTCAAAAGTATTGCACACTTTCACCGCAGTTTAATTTCGAAAGTATTACACTTTTATTGCGGTTTCATTTCAAAAGTATTGCACACTCTTACTGCAGATTTGTTTTAAAAATATTACACGCCTTTACTGTCGTCTCATTTCAAAAATATTGCAAACCATTAGTGCTGTTTATTCCAAAAATAATGCACACTTTTATTGCAGCTTTATTTCAAAAGTACTACATTTTTCTACTGCGGTTTCATTTCAAAAGTATTGCACAATTTTACAAGGAATCCATTTTGAATAAATATGCAAAAACAATTAATTTTCCGAACCAGCCTAAATTCAAATACAGAACTAATGTAAGAAATGACACACACTTGTATGTCTGTATATTTCCAAAGTAATTGAAAAGCCAATCCCTAAATATTTCAATTCGAAGATAAATGGACTTAGGCCACTTTCAAAACAAACGGCTCAATTATCTATTGAAGTACTTCATTTATAAAACCAAACATAAAAGCGATCGAGTCGACGTTGAGAAATTCCACATCTGATTTCAATAAACAAAAACAAGACAGCTTCCGAATATCTAGACCAAATCGAGCATAGCCCCATTATCTATGAATCTCCTCCTCCACTTCCTCCTTCGCTTTCTATGTCAGACAATAATTTTCGACCCACGTCACCGATCATTACTACGCATAAATCAATTCTCCGCGCGCGCGTAAACAAAAACCCAGAACGGAGGCCCATAAATAATATATTTTATATTGTTTTATTAGGGAAACGGTAAAGATTTACGACCGCGCCATTTTTAAAACCGACCAATCAACTTCCGACAATTATCTATAAAGAGAGAGGATCGTTATTATCATGTTGGGAATGTTCGAAACCGCACAAAAAAAATCCCCACCGCTAATTATGTTGTTAGCCCGAACCCTAATCCATTTCCAACGGTTGACAATTTGTCAGATATTTTCTCTATTTGAATATTTCAGTAAAAATTATATTATCTAATCGAGTTTAGATAAATCGAACGAGAAAAAATAATTTTTTCTTCCCTTTTCGCAGTGTTTTGACTTCGTGATATGTCCATCGGTCGAAACTTCTTTTGCAAAATCAATTTGTCGCCACCTTGAGCTATTTATCTACATAATTATTCATACTGAGTTATGGTTCCCTTGTCGACTTTTGTTATGTTAATAAAAAATTATTAAAAATAAAAACCGTTTCTGGATAAAAACGAGAAGTTTCGCGATTCAGTCCTCGGTGGATTCGATCCCCGCCTGCAGCGATTTTGTTCAGTTTTTCTTTCTAGATAATTTTGAAACCACAGCGCCTAAAAAACTAACGGGTGTCGGTTTAGAGGTTGGCAGTCTTGCTGGTGAGATGGAAAATTTGCCTCAAGTGAGTTCGGTTGGTAAGACTGAATGAAATTTTCGGGTGGAAGAGGTTTCAACATGAATGAAATATGGTCGAAATGAATTTTTTTGTTATTTTTTTATCTACCGGTTAACTACTACGTTTGTTTTTGGTCTGAGGGTGTTTGTCTGAGTATTTTAGAATACAGTCGTTATGGTATAACTGTTTGGGATCTCCAATTTATAAACCTGAGTGGAATTTCCAGGAGAAAAAGCAGTTGGGACATGAACAAAGATGGCCGAAACGAATTTTGGTTCTTTTTTTTATCTATCAGTTAACTATCAACTTTCTTTTGATCTTACCTGTGTCAGAATGTAGGTATGAGTACTCCAGAGCACTGCTATTAAGGCATAACTTTTTGAGATCCTCGACTGTAGGTTTTGTGGTGGTTAGCTCGTCACTTGCTGTTTTTGTTCTTCGGTTGACCTTGTGAAGCAAATCCGTCTTCTTTCCGGTCCAGAACTAACCTACAAGAAGTACCAAACGTAAGTCATCTTCTTAGAGACTCTAACATACAGTAACATACAGTATCAATGTGTCACTGAGGTTATATATATTATTTGGGAGGTCGTCACACAGTGGACCAGACTGGGTATCATCGTAGTGTATGCTGAGATCTGGGAAATGGGTTGTAGTGCTCAGAATTTGGGTCACGTGAGAGGTTAACCACAACCATATGGTGTGACCATTAGACAATCTTTGCTCCAGGAGAGAGGACGGGATGAGAACCAACCAAGGACCCTTGATAGTCAAGCACTTAACCCTTCGCTCAATCACCGTACAACACTCGAGTAGGGTACCAACTTCAACAAGTCGCCTTTCCATCTCTCCAGCATATCCTCATCTGGAATTGCGATCTAAAGTACCTGACTTCCGTTACACTCGTAAAAGCTTAAAAAAATGAACTCGACGGAGTGGAAACCACGTCACTTTCAACTCTTCCGACCTTTTTTTCTCAGGTGTCCCTCGACACGTCGATTCATTTTGGAAGTTGTTTGTAAATAAATTTTATTTTCGTTTTTCCAAATAAGAAGGCGAACCCACCGCAGGCCAAGAAGCGACGCGATTGATATCCCGTGTAATTCGAAAAGATGTAATTGATTACTTACAACCATCACCAAACCAAATTTTTAGGACCTCTCAAGCCTGAAAGAGAACCTGACAAAGTTGTGCAATTGAAACCGGATGTCGTTTCTAACTCCTTCAACTCTCCCACCCAATCTTGATTCAATTTTTTGGGTTCAGAAATTTTTTGAACAACCTATAAATCGAACACAATATGGTGTTAAACTGTGATTTTCTGAACATCCTGTACCTGGAATTCCCTTCGAGAAAAAAAATTTTTTTTATTATCAATACAGTTCTGTGTTTAAATGTAATGATTTAGCAAAGTTCAGAGTATCAGTATAAGAAGAAATAAGGTTTCATGGGGAGTTCGAATGACGTGTGACTCATCTTAGAATCGAGAAAGTCAAAAGTCGCTTTTTAAATTTCCAACCAAATATGGGGACCAAGTTCGTGATTTAGAGGACGTCGAGGGACAGGGTCTCATGAGGCCGTAGGGTCACTAGGGGAGGTTATTTGGCGCCGATGTTCGAAACTGCTAAAACGTGAGTGAGGACTTTTTCATATTCTTTACCTTTTGTCTTGGATGCCGACTCGACTACCGTCGAAGATGTCAGCCAAATTTAACATTTTCAAATCGTACCTCATTCTCTTCTTTTATATTCAACATGTCTTTGGATGATTTTTTTTTATTTCTTAAGCTGGAGGTAAAAGTTTTACTTTCTTTGCTAATTTCGTGCAAGGATATTTACGTTCCCCAGGGGCCTTAATAGTGCCTGACCTTTGTTGATGGTTGGGCTACTCCCCGATGTTTGGGTTTTTTCAATTTTAATATGAAAAAGAACTTTTTGACGGTTTTAAAACTAAACGGTTAGGGTATCAGGTCAGTAACAGTTACAGTAACAGTAATTAAATGCAGTATCCTCATAGGGTACGAGTTTTTGGTTTCCTTCTCTCATTTTTGGTTGTCGCCAAGTTGTTTGATTTAGCGAAAAGTACCCAACGGACAACGGATACTCGATTACTATAATAATGACATTTTATAAAATAATAACTATATCAATGATACTATATTATGATAACGGACATAAACTCAGAAACACTGACCATTCAGATCCTCAACAGAAAAAAGAACCAGCATAGTTGGTGAAAACAGAGAAAGACCTGAAAGAAGGAGGGGTCACAACATATGACATACAAAGAGGAGACACTCCGAAGAAGAAAGTAGAAAACACGAGTTTCAGTACAAACTAAAGCCAAAAACAGCGACGAAATGAGTGGGAGAGAGGACAGCAGTCAGAAAATGGAAGACATTTGGCAGAAGAAGAAAAAAAACACCAGGAAAAAGGGGTTGAACCTGACGTGGTCATTATAGTCACTCCATAACCAGAGACACAAGTCAGGGTTATACTACCAAGGAAAGAACAATAAACGACGTAGAAAAGCTGAAACTCAAAGCTTAGGAGCAAGGTGGGTCGAAGAGAAAGAAAAAACCAACAGCAAAAGAACTAGCACCCCTTTTCAAACCCAAAAGAATGAAAGAAAACCAAAAACAACAGCAAAACTTTAAAACCAACGTGATCTAAACAACCGAAACCACCAAAAATGACTGAGTAACAAACCCAACCGAAGAGTCCTCCCATTACCATAACCGACATTACGAACCTCATGTTCCCAGACCCAGGACTTGAACCTGACGAAGACCTCATTACCAAGAAACCCATAAAAATCATATCGTCTGCTATTACCATCATTTTATGGATCATAACTCAAACACTTCTTCCTTGGCCTGTTTGTGCGGTTTGTGTATGCGTGCACCTCTCAACCCCCATTCTTTGTCAGCAGAGAGACAATCGGATGATAAATCTCGAAATAATTGTTTTCACCTGTTTTCCACCGACCGCGACCTCGAGGCGATTGTCTTAGCCGGTAAAATCACACCCACGGCATCGCTTCTTCTTCTTCTTTATTTTTTTATCTACTAGATTAAACACAAAACTATTTAAATAATTATTAATTAGACACGCATGCGTATCCGTGTTCTTTCCTATGATCGTTAACACCGGGTGC
The DNA here is from genome assembly GCA_016920875.1 of Columbicola columbae. Lineage (NCBI taxonomy): Eukaryota > Metazoa > Arthropoda > Insecta > Psocodea > Philopteridae > Columbicola > Columbicola columbae. Next base: position 3,070,530 of record JADMLL010000012.1, read on the forward strand.
GAGGTCGCGTAACCGATCCGCAATAAATTTTCATTACTCAAGTTGCTTTCGAAAGGTTTTTAATCCGTTTGGGCCTAAAATGGTGAACCTGCGGTTGACAGGACGTGATAAAATAATCGCGACCGACCTTAATTATGTTAGGTATTCAGGCACTTTTCAAAGGCCTCCCTCGAATCAAAATGGATAATTTAAAAGGAATTCTGGGGCGCGGGAGTGTTGTTCATTTCCAGTTTTTTCACTTTTTCAAACACTTTTGTTAATTTTCGCGTGGGAGCGGGAGGGGCCTCACTTTCCGGACCCCATCCATCTTCATTCCAACATTTTGTTTATGAGCACTAATCGGAAAGTTACTGCCTCTCTCTCGATTTCGCTACGAGAAAATTGCAAATGAGGCGTTACACGAGTCTCTCGTTTGAAACCACTATGTAAACGAGTTGCTGAAAATTTTTGGTTTGGATTCGGTTAAATTCCTAAAACTCTTTTCAAATATCTCAAATCGAGATCGGAATATTAATTAGCTGATTAGAAGATATGAGTATAGCCCGGGAAGATGGGACAAAAAAAAAAAAAAATTTTGAAACCTTCGTGAAAGAGACATAAACATAATTGAACACCGGTGACAAGGTTATTGACTATTGTGTGCCGTTGACATGTTAAAATTTTAATGAACCCAACACGGTGGGTGGGTGGCTGAGATCAGGGCTGTTCTCCAGTGGAATGCCTACAAGTTTGTTAATGATGACGGTCGAAAGAGTTAGAAATGTCTTTTGATTCTGACGGAAAACTGTTTTTAACTAGGCGAGACCCACTATTTAGCTTACTTAACTAATACAGCGCAATCAATAACTATAATTTGTAAGACTTTAGCTAAACACACGTTATCTACAATTGGGATACGAATGTTCTGTCTGTCTGTCCCAGTCTAAAGTGTTTCTCATCAATTACAACATCCTAATTAAGTCTACAACTCTTTATACTAATAGCTGATATCTTATTGTTATCTACTGTTATTTTTATAGATAATTTGCCACCTCACTAAAGTATATTTCGAAAATATTGCACAATTTTATGGGGAGGTCGATGGTGTGGTGGTTAAAGCGCAAAACTATAGAAGTTATGGCTGTGAGTTTGAATCTCTCCTGTTGTCCTCCAGAGAAATAAGGGATATTAAAATTCAATTAAATATAGGCTCCTATAAATACGATAATATATACTTTTATAAAGAATTCATACTATATATACTGCACACTATCAATATCAATATAATCAAAAATTTATTTCAAAAGACCAGCTGCTCTATAACCACTGAACATTCGTGACTGATTACTTTCATAAATAAACAATTTAAAAGAAATTGCACACCAATTTAATTTAATAAAGAACACATTCACAAAGACTTTAGTTCATAAATAATGCACAATTATATTACAAATTCACTTCAAAAGTATTGCACATTCAGATAACGAAATCACGAAGCACATTTTCACAGATGATTCATTTCAAAAACAATGCGCATTTTTACGAGCCATTTATTTCAAAAGTAATGCACACTCCAAATGAATTCAATGCAGTTATATTACACAGTCAAATAAACCTTCACTTCAAAAGTAATGCACACTTCCATTTCAAAAAATCCTTTTCAAAACATGCAAAAGTTATGAACACTTTCACAAGCTACTACTTCCATAAGTAATGCACACTCTGATGGAAAATTTATTTTACAAATATGGCTCACTATAACCAAAATTACGCCCACACACAGACACAAGGAATCAATTTCACAAATAATAAACCCATAGAGCGGGACTTCTTTTTCATAAATACTGCACACTAAATTTTTTATTCTTTTAGACCTTAACAATTTAATTACTGATGTTAATCATAATCATAAAGACCTAAACCTTGTTCATCCCCAAATTTTGATTGTAATGGTAGTTCCAAATTTGGCGGGAAATCAATTCCCGAAGCCGCATATATATACAAGACTGCTTCAGTACAGAGACTGTTTTCAAGGACCTCTCTTCTTGTAGTAAATCAGATTCGAAAATGAAACAAAAAAAGATTTGACCAACAACCAAAAAACATGACTACCAGATAGCTACCACCAGAAAAATTATTCAGAACCAACAAACTGGATAAACGACTTTCAAGCTTAACGATGGCACTCGAAAATCTCTCAGAGAGAATACCAGGATTTGAATAAAGGCAGAGAAGCAATTGCCAAAACTTTCCGGTCCTTTTTCCAAACCTTCTTGGCAGCGGTCGTCTCTTGGGACAACCTCTACCCCCTCCCCGTGAACGAGAAACAAGTCCGGGTGTCCAATTATCCAAATCAGATGAAGAAATCAGATAAACCAACACGATTTTTATTTATGGTCGAATTGTGCAATTTATTTTTTAAAAGCCGCCAAAAAAACCGTAAATTCATTCAAAACACCCGAAATTTATGTTCGCATAATCGCTACCAAAGGTAGGAGAGGGAGGTAGGAAGGTTTTAAGGTTTCCCACGCACTCCATTGACATATTTTAAGAGAAAAAATTTTTTCTCTGGACTGTAAAGAGCAAAACACTCACATCTTCGACACGTGAGTATAGGATCAATCACGGCGCATGCGTCGACCTCGAGAATCGTGAATCATATGGCAGTTGAACCTTCAAAATCAGTCAAAATAAAACTTTTTATTCGAAAACCAAAAAAAAATATTCCTCTCCTAGTGGGCGACGACCTTCGAAACAAACTCGGTCAACTCATAGAAATCAACATGTGTTAAATGAATATAATGATACGGTACGCATGCGTGAAATCGCGTTGATGTGCGCTCCAGCTAAAACAACACAAACCTCACACGTTTAATGGCCGTCGGAAATCGTGTCCTACAGAAGGCGTTCACACGAAAAATAAGATCGAGTCCCGTAATGAATGGTTTTCGTGGTGGAGAAAAAGAAAAAGTCTCAGGTTCAGGTCCAGTACCGAAAATAAAAGCGGGCTGTGAGAGATCGTGTGACGATGACAATTAAAACTTGTAATTTATATCAAATTAGCCGGATTGGGCAACATTTCTAGAAATTATCATTCCGCTTAATAAAAGATTGAACAAGTGCAATTGGGCTCAATTACTTCGTTTTTAAAGTAGCTTTCCAAATAAGGTTCCACCTCGAAGCTGGTAGCAGAGGAATTCCAGCCCCGGGCTGTGTTAATACCATTCATTAAAATGTTATAATCTCGACTGACCCAATGTATCAAATGAAGATTGGATTTGGTTTATGGTTAAATCCGAAAATGAAATTTTTTAATCGAGTCCTATCTCTTGTCCATCCCTTCTGCCCGCTGGACACCGCCCCGCGAGCCTGAGGAACACTGACCTTCACACATTTTATAGAGATTTTGGAGTGTTTGAGTTATCACCGAAATGTAACAACTATGAATGGAAGGTTGGATAGATAATCGTACTATACAACACCAAGATTTATACAGATCGGTCGTCAAATGTTGGAATCGGAAGCCTGGAACGGATGTCCTGTCAAAGGATAAACGCCTATCAGCGCCTGAAGAGTGTGACAGCAGAAATCATGTTTGTGATGAACGGTACATTAAACCTTCCACCTCTAAGCCTCCTCCAGAACTTGACAAGAATACCAATGGAGGGGTTAGGACATACAGGAGACCATGCTAATAGCCACAGCCCATATACTCAAGTTGAAATTGCACATCATCCGTCACGGTCTTAAGGATGCTGGTTGCATTCTGTGACGTTTTGGAAAAACTACTACAGCAAGTCTACTTTAGTAGACTCTTTTGATCATAACGCCATTTTTGTACACACTTTGCTGATCAATCAAAGACATCCTTATCAACCACTGACCTAAACTGTCTCTAGGCTGACAACACTTCCGTTCAAAAACTCACCCCCCTGTCCCAATTTATAGGCTACCTAATATTACAAGGGCATTCCTACTAAAAGTAGACATAAATGTATATTCTCAACAGATACTATTAATTATAATATTAAACTTCTAACTGTACCCTCCTCGGGACGAGTGTCCACCTCGGGAGAACGAGAGGACACAGTCGCGGAGATAACAGGGAAAGACATATATAAATGTTATAAGCTATTATATAGCCAAAACTATAAATCCCATAATTTCTGCAGCCCGCTAAAGTATATTCCTAACTAAAATCCGAACTATATAAATAAACAAATGTACCCTCCTCGGGGTATACAGTATCCCCTTGTATAAATATCCTTAAAAGAGGTAGTTATACTCTTACAGGAAAAGTACTAAATTATAACTCGATATAAAACCAATATAACATTAAGTAGACCTAACAAGTAACTACACATCAACGTAAATGAATAAATAAACAAATTAATGAGCAAACAGGCCAGTCCAAAGTAATAAAAACAAATAAATAAATAAATGATAAAGAAAAGAGTTCATATGCAAAATCCGTCAACAGATAATACCAATACCGTCAATAGATAATAATAGACTACATAAGTAAATATGTAAACAAACTACAGAAACAAACAACCGAATGAAAATTATTAATAAAATTAATAAATAAGCTTAAGTAAATAATAAATAAGCTATTAAAATAATAAATTAAAAACCTAAGCTTGTAAATAAGCAATCATATTAATATGCAAAAGCCATCAACAGATAATGGAGAATAGACAATTAATGTAGATAATTAAATAAGTGTACAAATTAATGGGCGAATAAGCCCATGGAGAGTAATAAAAATAAATAAATAAATATCTAAGTAAATTACTAAATTATAAATATGCAAATAAATAAATAAACAAAAACTAATGAGCAAAACTCATCAATAGATAATAGGCAACAGATGAGTAAAAATGTAATCAAATTACAGAAACAAATAAGCGAATGAAAAGTATTAATAATATAAATAAATAAATATTCAAACAAATGACTAAATATGCAAACAAATAAGTAAATAACTAAGTAATAAAATTAATATTCAAATCCCATCAACAGGTAATAGAGAGTAGATAATTAATGTACATAATTAAATAAGTATACAAATTAATGAGCGAACAAGCACATAGAAAGTAATAAAAATAAATAAATGACTAAGTTTATAAATAATCAAATAAATAAAAAAATATACAATAAAATTAATATACAAAACTCATCCATAGATAATACACAATAGATAAGTAAATAAATAAATACATAGGACCTAAATTACGTATTTGGGGGAAATATGGGTGTCTTCAAGGGTCTTCCGACTTTGAAGCTTTCTGGTTTGGAGCACCCCTACCTTACTCACACAAAAACCAGAGAACTCAGGTACGCAGGCGCGTCTATTATCTCTTCACAGGTTTCGAAATGAAAAGTTTTAATTATAAAAATTGTGTACGGTTCATTAAAACTTTTAAAACGCGCCTTGATTATTAGGTTTTGCGTCACTTTTAAAAGTTATTAAAGCGTTGTTCACTGGTGTCTCGAACTTCTCTCTCTCTCTTAAAAGCTTAAAGATTAGTTTCAAGTTTTTTTTTTACTGTCTTATTTCTTGGTTGAGCCCTGTTGACGGGATTCCTGAAACCTGCAGTCAAGTTGTTTGTTGTAAATGTTTCTGACTTATTGAAATACCTGTCAAGGTTCTCACACAGGTGACAAGACGAATGGATACACCCTCAAGGTAGCGGGGATTATTAAAATTGCGTCGGGTCTTGGTGAAGGAGGGAGTACCAACGACAGCAAGTCACTCCTATAAAAGCCTTTAGGCGCGTTTAATAAATTGACTCCACGTGCTAATTCCCTTGAAAATCTTCGTACTAATACCTAACTATTTTAATCTCTCTCTCTCTTTTTCTTTTTCTGTTCATTTAGAAACCAGCTCTTCTTTTCATTTTCTTCCTTCAAAATTACTTTCCTCTCTCCCTCTCTCTCTCAAAATTGAGACGTGAAATGCTTTTAAAATAGCTTTTGGGTTTTATCTGGGGTGCAGACCATCGTCACAGGTACAGGAGAGTATGAAATAAGACAAGAAAAAGGCAAAGGAGAAAAGAAGTAGAAAAGAGATCTGGAGAAACGAAAGAAGAAGAGGAAATAGAGGGGGTATAAAAAGATGAGAGAGAGATAATGGAAGAAAAAGACGTGAAAAGTGAGAATAAAGAAAAATGAAGAAAAGAGAAAAGAAAAGAAATGGAAAAGAAGACAAAAAGGTACAGAGAAGATATCATGAGAGAGACGTAGAGAAATGAGAAAGGAAAGGAGATGTGCCGAAATAAGAGAAAGAAGAGGACGGATATGAGATGTAAAAAGGAGGAAGAAAGTTAATGAAAGACAAAAGCCGTAGAAAAGAGGGAAAATAAAGATAAAAAATAAAAGATGAAGAAAAGTAAGAGAAAGAAGAAACTTAGACAGTAAAAAAACCGAAATCCATTTGAGGTGTAATCAAATGACAGAAAGAAGAAGAGAAGAAAAATGGGAAAGAGAAGATACGTAGTAAAGTGTGAAGAAAAAAAATTGAAGAAATGGGAGAGAAAAGAGCACAGGAGACGTACAGAAATATAAAAAGACGAGAGAAAGAGAAAAAATAAGACAGAGATAAGGAAAGATGTAGGAAATGGAAGAGAAGAGACAAAAGGCGTAGAAAAGTGGACTAGAATAGATAACCCATACAGAGAAGAGAAGAAACATTACAAAATTTGACACGAACCACAAATTTACAAGTATTTTCGTCAAATCGGAAACAAATCAAAAAAGCAAAATTCTTTAAAACGTAGACGTCTTTCCCATGCTCGTGTTAAGCAAAACAAATTCGTAAACAATGAGTTCAGTGATGCCTGAACAGTTATTACGTATGTTCAAGGTCAGGTTGTCACCTTCGAACAAAACAAAAAATAGTTGCAAACACACGAACGACAACGTCTTTTAAAGAAACGTTCAAATCTATCGGTAAGTCCATCCGAAAATTACAAATCCTAAACACATTTAGGCCCCCATGTTTTGCAAACTAAACGTTTAAACCCTAAAGACAACAGTGGCACAAAGATTAATGGCTTTTCGGGACTCACTCCCTGAACAAAAAATTGCAAATTCATCGACTGATTACACTTCCAAGTCGTGATCCTGTCTCGACTAAGACATTTTCGAATTGAGAAAGACTCATTTCTTCCTCCTCCACTCCGCCCCTGAGAATAGATTCGATATCTCGAGGCAGAGTCGTATCTGGAGACTGTCGAGAACCAGACAAAAAAATTCTGCGACATCCGTGACGTTTACGCCTACTTCCAAAATTTGAAATTTCCGCCATCTCTCACTCCTCTTTTACCTCCTCTCCTCCCTCTCATCCTCTTCCTTCCTCTAACTTCTCAGTGATCAATCATGCAAGTTTGACTGCTACAAATAATTTATTAATTATTATTATTTTTTGTTGCTTAAATATTTTCGTTTAATTAGCAAGTAATATTGAGTTATCATCTTGACCCAGGGTTCCGCTTGACTGATTTTTTACCTGGTGATAGCCGAACTCGAAAGAGAGAGAGAGAGGAAGAAAACAATCTGCTTACATAGTTAATTAAATTCTTTGTCAGTAAATTACATGTACCCGGTTCCGACTATTCAAGTTACGAAAAACCGCTGCAGCTTCCGGTATTAAGCCCCCGTTGGAATTTTTGAACAAAACCGCCGAAAACATTACCACACCCCTTAACCTTTGTCTCCGAACCGAATGTAGAGCTTGGGAGGAGAGGGAGAGAGAGATGGTCAGAGATAACACAAAACCAAAAGCACAAGTGGTTATGTTCAAACACAGAAACCTAATAAGTTTCTTCCTCCGAAATTAAACTGGGAGAACGATTAACAATAGAACCTGTACCAAAAGTTTCCGGAATAATCATACCAAAGCTGTCTTGCTGGCTGACGCGAAACTGAAAGTTGGTGGAGGATATAAACTTTGAGAAAGCTTCATTCAAAGCTTTTACAACAGATTTTATGAAGTGAGACCGATGCGTGTGCATTATTTATGAAATGAACTGTACATGAAAGTGTGCATTATTTTTGAAATGTATTCCCAACCGAAACCTGCAATATCTCTGAAACCAATTTTGTAACTGATAGATATTCTAACTAAATATCTATTGGAACCAATATTATTCTGTAACTAATTATTGAAGTGTGCAATATTTATGGAATCAGCTTCACATAAAACTGTGCAATATTTATGAAATTAGCTTCGCATCAAAGTGTGCAATATTTAACAATTTTATGTCTTTCAGGTTCAAATTTATGAACTTTTCAATTGTTTTAGAAAGGGAACTTTTGGAACAGATACTAGTCCCTTTCTCAAAGATCCCAAAACTAAACTGATCCACTTTCCGAAATTTATACTATTTATACCTTCAAAATGGGTCTATATTCCGTTATTCTTGGAATGATTCATCCGATCAATCGTTGTGTCCAACAAAATCCGGAAGCGGAAACCTATCACCCGAATGGTTTTAAAGTGCAACATGCAGAGCACAAAAGCTTTCGAAACGGTACACAGGAGTACAAAATTCGATGCTACCGATCACTCTTATAGACAGACTCAAATAAGTCAACGGGACAGGAGAAGATGAAAGAACCTAAAAAAGCTCCGACAATGAGCTTCATTAAGATTTGAATGTTTTTATAACAAAATGGCCGGAAGGTCCCTCCTCGAACAGAAATATTCCAAGAATTTTCACTCAATTTTTCACCATCGAGGAACAACTTCTTACATCAATACCATCCTGACGTGCAAAAATATATATATTGTCTTTTAATAGTATGAATGACCTCATCCTCCTCACCGCCTTCCTCCTCCTCCGAACCGTTCTATCAAAACTCCTGACAGATCATTCACCGGATAAAATCTTTCAACGACAAAACAACTACCCATTCAGGTCCATCTTCATCAACCATTCTTATCACTGCCCATAACGAGTTTAAAAAAAGAAATTTCAGGTACGAGAACTCTCGTGCACATTATTCTTTCGAGCATTATACCTTTGTCGTACCTCTATATAAGGTCACATTCGTTTATGCCTACCATAAATATCTGAAGGTTCCGCTTTTAGAGAAAACCTCGCTCGACTAGAAAAGCTTCAGGTTGTACCACAATTTATCTTATTCTTTCCCGAGATATCTCGGACCTAGTTCCCAGAGATCATCTTCACAAACCCTTGTCGTTGTTCTTCTAGAACAAAAAGATTTATGCCGGTGACCCGAGTAGAGACGCACATACTCTAGGTCATATATGTTAGCCGACTATCGGGTAGATGTACCGCTGACGGCACCCTACCAAGTACCCTAGGATTTATACGCGAATAAATCAAATCTCATTCTCCGCGTTTACCTCGATACCTAATCCTGAAAACCAGTTTCGCTTAAATATCGACCCACATTCTCCCGGGTACAATACCCTGCCACTTCTTCTAGAATCTCGAACAATGGATGGATTCAGGTACGAGAAGAATGGGAAAAGAACGCGGATTGTTTTGTCACGGGCGAACTTTTATTCTTTCATGAACCTATACACAACAAAATTCCGTTTCCTAAATAGGTGCTAGAGATGGTAGAACAAAGTCACGATGGGTGGATGCCTTGAGTCTATTGAAGGATGAACTCAGACTTCTATTTATAAACTAACGTCGAGGTATGAAATGGCAAGGTTGGATGAAAATAAAAAACCCAAAACATGGCAAATACGAAAAGGAAATGTACCTGGATTAGGTCAGGCCTTATAGGGGGTCGTGCACCTTATTCCAGATGGTGTGAGATTGATCTGATCGAAAGCTGCAACCAAAGCTGGCTACCACCTAAACCAGATCAAATCGAAGAAGGCGCCAACCGGATCATTCCCACACTGTCCCATTCATCTCCCTCTCGCCCCCCAAAAAAAGTCAAATCGCACGACGGGATACTCCACCCCCACCACCACCACCACCCAGGCCAAATCCGACTGGCGCCGACCAGATGCATTTTCGGATGCACGGACTCGCGATTATCTCCAGGTAGCACCGAGCTCTCGCTCCGGTATCCCCACCTACGATCCGGGTACCCACCAATTGGTACCTGCCTTGCTCGGTCCAATGATCAGTTTAGATTTCTCCGGGATTCCGCGCAGTTATCTCCTCCAGGTTCTCCAGTTCGCGACCTTTTTTTTTTATCTCTCAGAATTTATTACATTTTAGTGACGTCAAACTAACACACTTCCGCTTTATTTATTTATTAAGTGAAATTTTTTTGTTTATTTATTGTGTGAAAATTTTTAAAAAAGACCCAACAGGAGAGGGGGGTAAGAACCTGAGGAAGAAAAAGTGAGCTACAAGTGAACTAAGTGAGTGACTGTCTCGCAAAACGGAAATGGTCGGCTGAGTTTAACCGGAGAGAACAGTAAGGTACACGATCACGTTCTTGATTATTCAAATTATCTACAACGAAACAAATTCGGCCTGTCACACGAACCATAAAATTCTTCAGATAATCTAAAACACTAACACGACATGTTATCGCCTAATTAAATTAATAATTAATTACGAATCACTTTTTAACACCTAATTAATTTCAATCATGACATATGTTACTGACTACACTCCGATCGGTTTCTCAAATAAACCCCCACAACAACACCAAACATTATCGGATTGAGTTTCTTTTAAATAATTTTTCCCTCCAACCGGAAATTGAAACCGAAACCGGAAACACAATAAAGAAAAACGGAAACTGAGACCTGAATTGAAAATTGAGATAAAAGCTTCCAGTATCGGTATCAAAGAAATCGTTAAACCGGAAATAACTGGAAAACGTTGACAAGTAAATAATTTCAACCGGAAACGGAAATATGACGGCTACAATTAACTCAAATTGAGGAAAAAAATTTTTCCCGGTCCAATCTAATAATTTAATGATGGAATACAGTTATATCAAAAAAGCTTAAAGGATTTCTTTGTAACATGATACGAGTTATCTCGTAGTTGGTTTCTTGGTCAAGTCAATTGTCCTTATTTTTGTTAACAAGAAGAAACTGATACCAGTACTCGTTCTTACTCTGAGGAGGTATCTTGGGTTACTGTTAGATATAAATCTTTCGGTGGACATTCTCTAGCGTATCAAGGAGGCATGGGAGCTCGTTAGCAATCTTCCACAACAGGCGAGTTAAGGTTTCGGTTTCTCTTACTAAGTCTCACCATACAAAATGGAATCATCAAAAGTCAATATATTAATATATAAGAGTGTGAAGAGAAAACCGGAAACGGAAACACGTTAATCACCCCGTTTTTCATATTCCCTGAAACCAACTTTCCACCAGAAATCGCGTAACCCGAAACAAACCCACAACTGTTAGTAAGCTAATAATATGTTGACGGAAAATATTGTCAGTTTTGAGCGTTACACCTAGTATATGTTAAGGTAAAAGTGATAAATCAGGCGAATATAGGCTATATATAAATAATTCTCCGAGCATATTCATAATCACCAGCTAAGTTTGATAGATATGACAAATTTCCACAATATTTATCACATTAACCGGCTGTTTTATAAAATATTCAAGACGTTATAGGAACAAACATTGATTAAATCTCCCACCCCTACCTGAATATTTTATAAGATAGCCGGTAAATGTGATAAACATTTGGATTTGTCACATTAACCAAGCCATACGTTTATATATACAATTCCTGGCGATTATTCATAATCACCAATTAAACTTGGCTAATATGACAAATTACGAAAATATTTATCACATATACCGTCTAGTTTATAAATTTTCCAACTCGTAACAATCAAACTTTGCTCAGATTCTTGGCTCCTGCCGCTCTTGTTGGAAGATTTGTTCACTGCTACCGCCAAACACAACTGCTTGAATTGCTAACCATTTGTCAGAAAAGCGACAGAAGTCAAGCATCTAAGCAAACTTTATTAAATTTTTTACGACTTGGAGATTTCACAAACTACCCGGTAAATGTGATAAATACTCAATAATTTTTCAAATGTACAATAATAATATCTCAGAAATAATATATATCTCCCTGATTTATCACTTTTACCGTAATCTATATACGACATTATTTTCCGGACCATATATTTATTCAGTATAAGTGATAAATGAGGGTAAGACATATAATTCCCGGCGAATATTCATATTCACCAAGTAAACTAGATAAACGTGACATTTTACAGGTATATTTATCACATTTACCGGTTAGTTTATGAAATCTTCAGCTCTTAATGGAGGATTCTATAAAAGTTTGCTCAGATGATTTACACTGTATTTGTGTGTCTAACGTCTATTACAAAAAAAACCGGAAACGATATCGCCGCGATTACCATAAATTATAAAAATTATATTTGAGTTTATAAAATTATTAACAAATTTTCTACCCCGAAAGACCTCAGACTTCCGGTCAAAGACCTTAATTACAGTAATGTTGCTACGAGTTATCTCGTAGCTGGCTACCAACCTATTAATTAAATTTCAATAAATAAAAAATCGGCAAACTAGAGATTTTTTACATCCTCATCGCATAACTCAAATGAATCAAAATCGCATAAAAAGAAACCGGAAACGGAACACATGAATCATTCCGTTCCCCACCTTCTGTTCGTGAAACCCGCCCAGAAGCCTTGAAACCAACCTTCTGCTAGGTATCGGGCTACCCGAGTCACCAGCGTTATTTGGCAAGTAAACCGGAAACAGCAGAAACTTCTTACTTCGACGGATTTACATCAGAGCGGTGATTTTGACTTCATTATTTATTTATTTATTTATTAGTTACATAATTAATCGGGGTGCTTGAGTTAATTACATAATTAATTATTCGTCGGAATGTTTGATTTGATAATTATCATTGTTATCTTATTTATTTATTTATTTACTTTTTGTCGGCTGCTTTGAACATGCGTTTCCGGTTGTTCTGGAATGTTTTCTTTTCTCTTATTTATTTATGTTACAATGGATTCTCGAGTGCACGACTCTCTGCCTAGTTTCTCCATTGTTCATTGGAACTCATACGAGAACAAAGATGGCGGTTATCAGTTAATCAGTTATTGATTGTTAGTATCGATTTGGGCGTCGGTAGAAATTTTGTTCGGTGGGAGGAGGAAGGGGACCGGGCCAGTTTTGGGACGTTTTGGGACTCTCACTCGACTTCCGTTAGTCCGTTTTACAGGTTCGGTTTGGAGAAGGATGTAGACATGTGTCAACCCATGTCTTCTCGCGAAGGAAACCTGTTTAAGAGTGCTCGCGACGTTAATTCTCCTTTTTTTCTTCCTCGGATTTTCATCTAACCAATCTGTCTATCTGTCTGTCTGTCTTCTGTTATCTCTCGTTTTGTTTGCCAGTCACACACTCCTCCGATATGAAAGGTGCTTATGTTTTCAAAACAAGTCAACACTCACCTTTTGTGTGTGCGTTCGTGCTTTTCCACCTTCGCGATATTCTAAACGGCTTCGTCAGCACTTCGTTCTTTGTCCTTTTCATTCAAACACCAAACCTAAAACAACCGAAAAGTTATTTAGTAAATCAATTCCCATACTTCTGACACTAAACTAATTAGTTGTCTTGATTATTTGAAACACAAATAGAGAAAAATTTTAAATGGTCGGCACAACTCAAATTACAGCACCCACGCGGTGGCCTATCTAACTCATTTTCTGTTTCACGATTAAACAGCGGTTCAGGTTTCAGGTACAAACGATTTATTTGTTATTTGCTTAAAAAAACCGTTTGGAAGACCCACGTTGAAGCTAAACGCGTCCAAGTTTAGTTGGTTTTAACTGACTTTTCTGACTCATGATGGTTCATATGCAGGACGATCCTGAAACCTGAAACTTTGAACCTACGGGAATCAGTGGTGGGTTAGTCTGTCAATTTTAACCTAGAAATCTAGGAACGATTTGGTTCAAACCTCTGCATATTCTTATCCCCCGGTTTTTCCTTACTGTACAACATGATAGGATCTGGTTTTGGTCCATTACCCTCTTCTGCAGCATCCCTTAGCCTTACAATTTCATTCCCTCTTCATCTGTATTCCTTCTTTTCCTTTGCTGTTCCTTCAGTTCCTGTTCTTTTACTTCTTCGGCGATTTCTTATTCATTTCTTTTCTGCTCACTTTGATTCCATTGCTTCCTCCAACCCGAACTTCTTTTCCAGCCTCTCTCTGCCGCACTTCTCTTTTGTGCGACCGACCGGTCGAATTTTCAACCTATTCCTTCTTAATTCGGTACTGAACTTATTTTATTCACTTAAAACCTTTCCAACACCTTTAAAATCTAGCTATACCTATAGGATCTGTCCCAAAAGTTCCCGGAATGATTTTTTTTCTTTCTAACCGATAATGCCGACTGGCGGAAGCGGAGATGTTGGCTGGGGTCTGGTTTCACAGCTTAAATCCCTTCAATCAGTTTCTCCACTTCTCACAGTCATCGTTGTCAGTTACGAAGAAAAATTTCATTCCGGGAACTTTTGGGACAGATCCTGTAAACATATATTTCTGTAGGAATATAAGCTGGTACTGAATCAAAACTAACTTCCGCTTTCTCTTCCTATCTGCCTGCCTTTTCTTCCTATCAAGTTTGAAATAACTTGAGCTCTACCCGCCTCCTGAGGAAAGACCACAGAACTCGTCCCAAAACTTCCCGGAAAGATATTTGTAGTTGGCAATGTCGTGGATCTAAGCTTTGGAACGAAACTGGCGTCAGTATACGTTAAACAGGATTCTGCAAAAGTAAAGACCAATACAAAGTCGATGACAAAAAAAGAACATTCCGGGAACTTTTGGGACAGGTCCTTCAGATACACATATACTGAAAATCTCGTGAAATGACACCGAATCCAAATTAACTTCCGCTTTCTCTTCATTTTCCTTCTCGTTTTCTCTTCGTATAAATATTGAATTAAATTCTCTATGCCCCTCCTGAAAAATAGGCAGAAGGCCTGTCCCAAAAGTTCCAGGAATGATTTTTGTACTCGGCAATGGTACCGATCGAATTTTCAAAACAAACCGCGACAGTATATATAATAAAGTTATGAAGAAAAATTAAGGCAACATTGAATAAATGATTCAAAAAAATAATAATAACAATTCCGGGAACTTTTGGAACGGGCCCTGGGATAAACCTTAACAAAGACATACAACCCACCGTCTTCTAAACAGAACAGAGGCTACGATTTGTCGTCTCTTTCCTAAGAGCCCCCTTTCAAGCTAGACCGATTACGTATCCTCTAGAATTCGGAGACAGAACGTGGCGGCAGTTAAAACAGTCAGAAAATGAATAAAATAATTCGACTTCCTCTCAGGTTTCAGGTACGAACGATTAGTCTACTAATTATACTAAAAAAACGGCAACGCATAAACATTATTATTAATTAGTAGACACAAAACATAATTTCGTGGGTCGTTCATTTCAACACAAAAAGAAAAATTTGGTTTCCTAAATTAATTTTCATTCCGGGTACCCGAAACGAGAAAGGTGTCAGCTGGAGGGCATTAAATTTTGAAAAATTAATTATTTACTCTGATATTGTTCAAATTTTAAATTTGAAGCGGCGGGGCAGAGGGGGCGGGGCGGTGGTATTGGTTAGTCGACTTTCTAACGTCTTCCTCTCGTCTTTTAATTGTTCTCATTTCGCTTATTCATCCACGTCTTTGGTGACTTCTTCCGTTTTTGGGAATGTTTGTCCTGTTCTTCCTCACTTTCTTCTTCTTCTTCTTCTGGTTCTTGTTTGAAAATTCTGATTCGGTTTCTATATAACAAAACAATTTCTTTTTATGGAATCCGCTTTGTGACGATTGTTTTGACTTTTACTCTCCCTTTTATATTATAATTTCCTTTGTTCTACTGTCTTTAACAATAAACTGGATTTGGAATGATTTTGGAATGTGAATGATTGTTTCCGCTTTCATTCTCCACGTTTAAGAGAGTCAGAAGTTAAGTCGCGATTAGTTTTCAAGAGTCTTATCGCCATTTTGAATTGTTTCCTCTGTTCCTGTTTGAAACCACTTTCCACGGTGTCGTTACTGAGATAACATTTCGTTTCCGGTTTCTTCTTGACTTCTAACTACCCAATTCTTCAGTATATTCAAGTTTGTTCGCTTACCACTTCTTTGCCCGTCATACTATTACCCTAATTATTTTACGTGTTTAGAACGACCTAACTCGTAGTTTTCGTTAGTACTTAGAACCTAAATTATACTTTTATACTAAAAATTGCGAAACTCAATTCAGTTTTACACGGTGCATTATTTATGAAATGAACTTTTGACAAAAGTGTGCATAATTTTTGAATTTAATCACTGACCACTGTGCATTACTTATGAAATGAACTTTTCAAAAAAAACCACTTTGAAAACCGCATTATTTGAAATGAGCCCTTAATAAAAGTGTGCATTACTTATGAAATGAGCCATTCGTGAAAGAGTGTAACATTTAAAATACGATTCTCATACAAAAGTGTGCATTATTTATGAAATGGGTGATCCTAAATAGACAGCAAAATATTACATGCTTAATATATAATACATACACCCAAACATGTTTTTATGCGGTCCCTATTCACCGTACAAAAAGAGGTCAGTTATTAATTCCAAAAGTAATGCACACTTTTGTAAGAAATTCATTTCATAAATAATGCACACGAGGTACGAGAAAAATGCACGATTCGAACGAGAATCATATTAGCTCATTCACAAATAATGCACAGTAGTGAGCGAACAGTAAATATTGATATATCCAATCTAACATCCACTGTTAAATGATGACAGTTACGACAGGCTGTTTCCGACAAATAGACATTCAATCAATAAGTAGATTTGAAAATAGGAACTGACAGGAGAGGAAGTTTGGAGAACAGAACAAAATTCGGCAAAAACCAAAACAAAAGGGAAAAGACCAAAAGAAGAAGAAGAACGTCGAAGATAAATATTTAAACCGGAAGGGAAATAAGACTCAGAAAAGGACAAACAAGTTTCTTTTTGTTTACGATTATTCTCTAGATAAACACGACGAAAATTTTTAAAGAAAAACATCCTGTCTGAGGAGGAGAGAGACTGTCATGATACTCAGGGTAGTGTGGTTGGATAGCGTGCCAGGGTCATCAAAAATTGCGCAACATCTTTTCCTGGACCCCACAACATTGCCGAAATTACTCATGCGACTCATCACTCGCCCCGATTTGGTCATCCATAATTTTTCTATAGCAGATAAATCAAACCAAGGTTTCGCATGATCAACATAGAAAGTAGATAAAAATTAGGTCTTCGGAGGGCGTTCACTATACCAGCTCATAAATTCTAAAAATAGTTAAAAGCGCTCATAGACGCCTTCTGCTATGTGTCAACGGCTGGACAGATAGGAAAACACCGCCCGCTGGTTATAGTTAATAGCCCAATAAAAACAAAAAAACCGAAAAGGAAAGAAGAAGAAGGAAAAGATGGAAACGCAAACGAAGAACAACATCCGGTTTTGGTAAAAACTGCCATAATCGGACATTTCGGGACTTCAATTTGGAGGAAAGTGATTTAAAGGTGAAGCGTGGGACGACGACTTTGATGCTCAAATATTTGCTTTATCGATCGTGGGGACCTCTGACGTACATTATCTACTTGGATTTATGCGAAATTTCGATTTTTGGATAATCAGGTCAAAATTGTTTTTCTCCTTCCTTCCTTCCTTCCTCTGCCAACGTCTTTGCAAGTCAAAACAATTTTTCACAAGTTTGACGTCACACGATGGGTAACCAGGGTTACCGCGTATCTTAAGTGCCTTTCGATTATTTTGTTTTTGCGCACAGGTTACCTGTCTCACTAATAAGATAAATTTCTGAATGATATGTTACAAGGAAAAGACATTGATTTTGATGGAATTGATGATAGGGCCCACGTGATTGAAGTTGACATTGATTTGAATGAAAGTTTAAGGAAATAACTAGAGACGAGGAAAAAGATGGAGAAAAACGTAAAATCGATTTCGAAAATCAGATCAAAACGGACTAGACATGCAAAAACGGCCTGAAGGTGTTCTGGAAAGCTCTCGAAATCTAAAAATTTGGACTAGAAACCCTTGAAACCGGCAAAAAAGGCTTTCTGGGTGCGTTGAGGGGCGGAGAAACCGGGTGTGGCTTTAAAAATCTAGTTCGTGTAAGAACACACAAGAACGTCGCTGGGTACCTGAACCTGCTAAATGAAAAACCAAAGTTGGGGTATGGATCATGTGTGTGGGCTGATCATATTGATTTCCGATTCATCATTAATCACTTTCCCCACAGACGATGAGTCGTCCTTATAGTAGGTTCGATCATGGGTTCGAAATCAAATTGAATTGATGAACCTTCCGGTGCACCGTTCTGTGAGGGAGATGGTGTATATAGTAAAGCAACAAACTAGAGTAGAGTAACTTATAATCATGATGGTTCTCTATGTTACACCAAATACACGTCACGGTAAAAGTGATGAATCAGACGAAAATATATAATTCCCGATATAATCACCAACTAATCTCTAAAAATATGAAATTTAGTAAATATTTATCACATTTACCGGCTAATTTATGAAATACCTACCTCGTAATTTGAAGAAAATTTTATTCAATTCTCTATCACAAGCTGAATATTGTATAAACTATCCGGTAAATCTGATAAATACTCGATAATTTCTCACATTTTCCAAGCTTGATTGGTGATTATAAATAATCGCCAGAAATTCATCATTTTTACCGTGACATATATTAGGTGCTTCGCATAGAACCAACATTATTTTCCGGTTCACCAGTATATCCTGATAACTTGAACGATAAAAGTGATAAATAAGGCGAATATATAATTGATTTCCGGCGATTATGTATAATTACCAACTAGTCAAAGTTTATAAATAACTTGAGGTCTTGATTTCTCTTCTCTAACTCCTATCGCACAAATTAGATCCATCAAAAGTATATATATTCGTTCGTAAAACAAGGCAAAGAACACTTAAACCAACCTTCTGCTAGTAGTCCTGCTACCAGAGACCAAGTATCAAGCTCTTAGTCAGTTAATATTAGGTGAACCGCGAACATCGCTTTTGTGTTACACCTAGTATATGTCACGGTAAAAGTGACAAATCGGACCAACTTATAAATAATTTCTGGCAATTATTCACAATCACCAACCAGACTCGGTAAATGTGACAATTTACTGAATATTTATCACATTTACCAACTAGTTTATAAAATCTTCAACTCGTGATCTGAAGAAACATTTATTAAATTCTCCATTACAAGTTGGGTATTTTATAAACTAGCCGGTGAATGTGATAAATATTCAATAATTTGTACATTAACCAAGGTTAGTTGGTGATTATGAATAATCGCCGGAAAATATGTATATTTGTTTGATTTATCACTTCTATCGTAACATACCTATTTATCACATTTACCGGCTAGTTTTTAAAACATCCAACTTGTGATGGAGAATTTAATAAAGTTTCTTCAGGTTACGAGTTGAGGATTTTATAAACTAGCCAGTAAATGTGATAAATATCCAGTAAATTGTCACATTTACCGAGTTTGGTTATGAATAATGGCCAGAAATTATTTATAAATTTGTCCGATTTATCAATTTTACCGTGACAGACTAGGTGTATAGTCTAGAGTATAGTATAGTCTAGTATAGTGACCAGAGCTTAATTGGCGATTATTAATAACCGCCGGAAGTTATTTTATATTCGCCTGATTTATCGCTTTTACCGTAACGTTTATACAATATTACTTTCCGGTCTACATAATGTTAGTAGAGATGTACGGGTTGAACGGATTTGAGTGAACTTAACCCCGAAACAAATTTGTTTTTCTAGGTCGGAAAAGGAAACACGAAATGTCGTGAAGTTAATTTTGTAAAAAAAGAGAAAAAAATTTTTTAAACACCTTGTAAGGCACGCGAGAGAATTTCTCAACCTGATCTTTACGTAACACCATCACAAGAACTCAAAACAGTTCTCAACCTCGGGAGGGTTTCGTAAAAATCCTTCACCGAAATGCAGGAAAAGAAACAGAGAGAGAGAGAGAGAGAGATTACGAACTTTAGGAAACGCCTTCGGGCACGAACTGCTGATTTTCCAACTGATTCGTGAAAATATTAAAAAGACAGTCCAACACAAATCAACTCGACAAAATGGCGGATGACAAACAAACCAACACAGATACTGTATAACAGCAGATACCGGTCCGTTCCCCACACAGAGTCCTTTAAAGCTAGACCAACCAATGAAGATTAATAGCAAGGGACAATTGTAAATAATGACAGGTTTCATTTTATGCGATTGGTTTCATTTCGTTACCGCACAAACCGCATTAAAAGATTCATTTTCAAAACAGACCCGATTATGTTTCCTGTGACATCAGACATGTCCCAATCAGAAATTAGTCAAATAAATACGAGCAACAGCGTTTTTAAATTTCACAAAACAAAAATTTTAACACATATACGAATCGCATAACTTCAAATATGCGTACGAAACCCTTTGACTGCCACACCATTTATCTGATTTCCTGTTGTACAGGTGCAAATAATTTATTTCATAAGTAACGCGCCCTTTTTTAAAATCAAAATCCCTTTCATAAATAGTGCACAATGTTAAGAGAAATTTGTTTGATTTGATTTGCTTGGATGTGTTTCACATTGTTATGTAAATTTCATTTATCTACTTATTTATCTATCTATCACTTATCTATTGATTTCATTTTTTTCGCTCGCTAAGAAGAGTCCTCACATTTTTCCTTGTTATATGCCCTCCCATATTTCCTTTTTTACAAACCACTTTGGTGGCCCCAAAAATTTTTTTAAAATCACAACTTCCGGTTTTTACGGAAACAGGTACTTAAAGACTCTCCACCTGTATGTTCTCTCTCGTACAGATTTCCTCCGGTCAGTGTCTGATCAGTGTGCGAATAAAAAACCAAAATTGAACATGGAAACGTTTGCCGGATTTTCCGTCGACTCACAAATTTCAGGTTTGATATGGCAACCTTGTCACGACTACCGAACCTCAGAGCAAGGTCCTCGGCTTTGATGGATCACCCCGGGGCACTTATCAGTCAGTCAGTTTAAAGAAACTCACAACCACTAATAAACGAACCTTATCAGCAATTAAACGAATTATAAAATCAGGCTCGTGTTTAGTCTGTGTACCTTAATTTTTGTGCTGATTACTCCCTCTCCTACCTCCAACTTCCTTTCGTACAGGTTCAGTTTCACGAGAATCCGATTCCAGTTTTCGTCGGTTTTTTTAATTTCCCCCAGAGAAACCGAATCCCCGACAGTAGTTGACGTGTATACGGTGTGTGAGTGTGACGTACTGTGCGAGAGTTTAAGGTTCACGTGAAGTCGTTTTTTGTAGGTTTTGACTCCCGCATCACAGTCGGCGGGCGTGGAATCCGCGTTTTAGCTATAGGTGGCGGCTTCTAAATCATCCGTAGATAAAAAAAAAATTTTATTTAACATTTAGGCTGATGACGATCCATCATTCTGTGGTTTGGTTTTCATGCATAATTCATACACAACGTTTATTGAACTCACGTCGTGGTACGACACAACATCGGCCCATGACCGACACACCGATTCTCAAAATCCTCCTTTTTGCCGAATAAATTATTTATGTATTGAGATTATTTTATCTATAAGCTTTTGCCTACCCGATAATCCTTTTTCTGAAGGAACTTGCGCAACACACAAAGAGTCTTTGTATCGGCCGACAGGTCCTTTGAAATCTTCAAAATGGTGGGTCCTTTCTCTTTTGTCGCATCGCCTTTTACTTCTCCAAACAATTTCTCTATTGGATTTATCTGGTCTTTATCTAACCAATTTTTTATCGCCTCTATAGCCACCACAAATGGAGAATAATAGAACCGTTTCATCTCTCGGTTTTTCATTTTATTTTCTTCTAACATCTTGATAGTTAATTATCTACGGTGGATCTGTCATCTTGTTCGTTGTGTAAGGTAGATAAATAAAAGCGTTTTAGCATTTTACGCGTAAGCAAGCCTGATGATATTTTTATGACTCAATTATGAAAGAGTGATTAGGACAAAAAAATTTTTTTTATCTATTTTGTAGAAGGTAGAAGTCGGATTGTAGATAAAGCAGACATGATGAAAAATAAGGTAAAGAGAAAATTGAAATTTTATTAATTCTCGCTTCTTGTCTGGTGACGTTGATTTATCAGATAATTTTTGCTTTTCTGTTTGTCACTTCCACCTTCATCAGGTTTTATTGCTTGTGTTTGATGTCTCCCGTTCATTCGCTGTACCTGGTTTTGTCTTATTTTGATTTGTGAGTGAGTCCTTTTGGTTAGGCCTATGATTCGCTTTTCAAGACCTTGAAAATCTAGAACGATCAGAGAGCTTCGCTTCGGGAACGAAAGAAAAAATTGACGCAATCTAATGAAAACAATTACGCCAGATTCTTTTTCTTTTGCCACTTTCTCTCCATATACGGCTCACGTATTGAAGGAACACCGCATGAATCTCCTCCTTGCTTCGAATCGAATTTCCCAATTCTCGGACGTTAGGACAGCCATTTTGATTCTTGTTCCCTCTTCGTTGTGGTCATTCAACAGCCATTTTGACTCCACTGCCCTTTTGGTCTTTTTGTTTTTCTACTATTTCCTCTTTCCTTTGGTCCAATAAGTTTTTAGACTCTCTATATATACCCTTCCTTCGTGTTTCATTGATTTCTGCTGCTTTCTCAAATATGCTGCTGTAGGTGTTAAGATTCCGTTCCCAATTCCAACAGGTCTTCTCTAACCTTTGTCTCTAGTTTGTGTTATTGTGTGAACCGAAAAAAAAAAAAAAATCTCGGTTGTGTGTTACACTTACACGTCGGGACGTGTGGAACTGACTCTCACGCTGCCTGAGCACCAATATTTTAAATTCACAACACATGAACTTTAGTCGTAATCGTCCGCATATGTAAGATAGCCACCTACGAAAGCGCAATAAATTTTAAATGTGACGTCACCGCCATTCAGCTAATAGTGCTTGTGAAATATTGTATGACCCCCACTGTGGACCCACTGGCTGTCATAGTGTTAATATATATGTTACAGTAAATGTGATAAATCCTCAATAATTTCTCACATTTACCAAACTTAATTGTTACTATCAATAATCGCCGGGATTTATATAAATTCGCCTGTTTTATCACTTTTACCTAACATACATATTGAAAGCAACACACAGAAGCGACATGAGTTTCTGGTCCACTTAATAAAAATATACGTATACGTATGTATATCTCTGAAAACATCAACGGTAAAAGTGATAAATCTGTCGAATGAATAAAATTCCGACAATTATAGTAACCAACTAAGCTTGGTAAATGGAATAAGTTATTAAATATTTATCACATTCACCGGCTAGTTTATAAAATACCCGCCTCGTAATTTGAAGAAAATTACAAGTTAAATGTTTTATAAAATAGCCGGGTGAATGTGATAAATAGTCAGTAATTTCCCACATTTACAAAGCTTAGTTGGTGATTATGAATAATCGCCGGGAATTTATATATTCTCTCGATTTATCACTTTTACCGTAACTTAAATACGATATTTGGGTGTTTTGTGGAGTAGTCGAAAACGAAACCTGACCCACAAAGCTGACAGAAGACCTGGAGGATTTGGAAATCGTATAAAAAACCTACAGCAGCGGATCTAGGTGTAGGGTTACTGTCCCAAATCTATCTTGTGTCTTCCGCCCTCGACTGGTACCCACTCTAAATCGTTTTCCTTCTTCTTTCAGCCGGACTACTACAGAGACTCGCCCAATTTCCGAAGACTTGGGGACGGTCCCAGCTACCGCCTTGAGATCCCGCATGCCAAGCTCGATTTCACCGGAACCTATTCCGTCGTAGCCAGAAATGTTCACGGAGAGGCAAAGGCCGTGATCTCTCTTCAGATATATGCCAAAGGTGAGTGACGGAGAAACATTTTCTATTCGACCAAGAAACTCCATCCACTTCCGGTTCGGTTATAGTGATTCTCATCGCAAAACCCGAAAACGGGGAAAGCACGACAGATTTCTCCTGTCGATTCCTTTCCCTCAAACATTTTTTCGCGCGTGTTACCTTTTTCTCGTTATTGTTAACTGTTAGTTGGATAACTTTGTGCGGGGGTTAAAACAAAAATTTTTTCACGATCTCACACACACATACGTCATCCTTCCGCGATACAAAGCAATCCCGAAGAGAAATTTTTGTTTCTTTATTCCATAGGAATGTGTTCGTTCATCTTCACATAATAGATAATTTCTCTAAAGGATGAACAATATTTTTATCTCCCGAAGAGAAAATATTCTTCTCGACATTTCTTTTATGCTTTTATCTACCATCTCCATTCCGACTCTCTTTTATTTATTACCTTTTATCTTGTCATTAATTTCTTTTTATTAAATAAAATTCCAGTTTCTGGAATGAGTTTAGCATCTCATTTTAACACTTCTCCGCCAAATATTTTATCTTTTACCTTTACATCAAGATCTTCGACCAAGATATAAATTTAAATTTAAATTTTTAATTCCTTTAATTAAAAATTTAACCAAAGAAAAAAAAATTTATTTCGCATGCTTCCTTTTGTATGAAAGTAACTTTTATATGTCAGCCTTGATTTGGGTTTATCTACTTATATCTCTTCATGAGAGTTGGGTTTAGATAACTACTAGATCATTCCCCCAAAAAAGATTATTTCGCGGATGTTAGTAATGTTGAACTTTTGACTATTACGCTATATTGCTTTTCCAAAAATTTGACTTGAACAGCATAACAGTCAAAGTTTAACACTACTAACACCGAATGAAGTTAGTCAGGAGAGTTACTAAGTGGTTCGATTGCGTTATCCATTTGCATAAATTTATTAAAATATCTATTTACACGTGTGAGGAGGAAGCAAAAGTGTGCCAAATTTATGAAGAGTCCGAAATTTATACGAAAGGATGCCTTTATGAGTGTGCAACACTTTTGAAACCAAACTCCAGTCAAAATATGCAATATTTATGAAAAAGCAACCTTTTTCCAAGGTGTGCACAATTTATGAAATGGTTTAGTGATAAGTGTGCAGTATTTTTGAAACAATACATCCTGTTCTATATTGAAACAATACTCTAAAGTAAAACTCAGGAGAATCCACAAAGCGTTGATTTTGAAAGTGGTGTAAGTCAATGTTTTGGTTGAAATAGAGTGGCAGTTGATTTATTACTCAGTACTTACACCTTAGTGTTTAGTGGTACGGGTGCAGTAGTTTTGAAATAAAACCTCAAGGAAAATGTGCAATATTTATGAAATGAGATCTTTCTTAAAAGCGTGCCAAATTTATGAAGAGATTTCCCACTGAAATTTGAATTTATTTTCTATAAAAATTAAACTTTCCTGAAGGGATACCTATTTTTCTAAAATGGCACCTCACTGAAAGTGTGCAAGATTTATGAAATGAATTTTCACAAACGTGGGTTGGTTATAAGATTAAATCTTCAGGAGCGTTATCTCTCACTTTCTACGAAAGGATATCCTGATAAGTGTGCAATACTTTTGAAATCAAAACCCAATAGCACCACGCGATACCCATGAAATGAACACAGAGTTATGGGTTTAACACAAACCGCATAAAAAAAGTTTGGAAAGCTCAAGGAATGTCACTGTAAGCAAACTAAAACTCAATCAACCATTAAGGCCAAACGAAAAACTGTTGGAATCTTTGATGGTAAAGCTGAATTAAGTGTTATTTACAATAAATAACAGCAGCGAGAGTTTAAGTAAAATTATCAACAGTATGCTGTCGAAAGGATTTCACATCCTCTCCCATAATTCCATCATTGGTTTCCCTAACATTTACGATTTTCCGGTTGTGACACTGCTTAAAAAAGGTTGCGAAGAGAATGTTAAGTCGCGATTCGTCTCAGCTATTAACTTAATAAATAAATAAACCGCGCGCGACAGGATTCGAAACAGTTACGAGCTTTCACGATGCACAATTTCATACATCTGATCGTCATCTTATGCGCGGTTTCGAGACCATCGCTCCAACTTCCGGTCGAACCTTCCGACGAGGATTCAAATGGAGAGTTACTCGATGATAAATTCACAGTCAAAATAAAGGAGGAACCGTCGAAATTCCGATCGCGAGAACGTTGATAGCTGGTCAAGATGAACTCTCACCGGAAGTAAAACTTCAAAAACCAGGTATGACTTTCGAAAAAGAACTTTCGAGTTAACTCCTTCCGCCGTATCCCTAACAGCAACACAAAATATTTTATAGATTTGGAAGAATCATCTCCCGACTTAAATCACGACAGCTCTGCCGTGAAGCTGAATGGTAGCCTGAACGAATCGAAAATTCAACATATCGTCCTCGTATATGATCTACCGGAAGATTTGGAAAAGTCTGATCAGAAAATCACAGAAAGTTTGAACAGAACGATAGCTGTTGCGAAAGATATTGAAACTCCGACAGGAGAACCGGGAAGTGGAGATTCGGTGGTGAAACCAACAGAAACTAACAAGGAAAACGGAAATGTGTAAGGAGTTGGTGGAGTTAGTCCAAAACCGATTAACGTTTCAAGAGATCGCACTAACAAAGTCCTTTTATACCGCCATATTATACGGTATACTAACTTCATTATTAATTCGTTTCACACTGTTTACTGTTGGTCATCTTTTGATCATATTAGTCTCTGTCTTTCTCGTTTTGCGACCGATTTCACGCTATACGTCTTGTTGTATACACGATGATCAAGTTCTCTCGCCTAACTTTCTTACATCACATCGCTAACTCTTGGTGTAGCGGCCTTGCCTAATTTTTCGCATATAAATTATCTATTTAAGTCATAAATCTGATAATATATATCGTATATTGAATTTGGAGATTTGGATTTTTTAATAACAAAACACCTTAAAGGCCTTCGTGATTTAAAACAATCGACACCCAAAGTTGAGACAAGACACGATCGGTATCGTTCAAACTCAAAACCGAATAACTCCAACGATTCCGCGTAAAACAAAACCGTGACAATAGTTGCAAGAATCCAACGTTTGACCTATTTTCATCCTTGAGTTGATTATGTTACTATTTTCGTCCCGAATCAGTTCCTACTTTTGACTATTTTCTACTCGTGATTAGTATGATTTTGTTTTCGAATTCCTGACAGATACTCCCTCCTTTAGTGCGGTATTCGGGTCAAATTAGGTTCGAAATTATGGTTCGGAAAACTTCTCTCTAAATAAATTTTTGAGAAGTAAACAAAAAACACGAAATGAAAACGCCAGGGCATAATGACTGTACTGTGATACTGTAAGTAGCAAACATGTCCACGAAGAAAATTGTCGAGTTGATGAACGCAGTTAAAGTTCCTAATTCATTCCATAATTATTGCACACATTTATGAACGAATCATGAATTGCAAACCGTTTTTGGAAGTCTTATTTCATAAATACTGCAGAGTTCCTGGGAGAATTAATTCCAAAAGTATTGCACACACACCCATGTAAGATAATTTTCATAAATATTGCACACTGGATATAAAGATAGGGGAAAGATAGCCGATAAGGCCCAGGTTCTACTAGGGTTGTAGCGCCAAGGGGTAAGATAAGGAAAGGTACGTGCACACTGGTTTAAAGTAGTCATTTCATAAATGGTGCACACTTTTATGGACGATTCAGGATTAGCAAAACCATTTTCGAGGGGTCATTTCACAAATACTGAACACTTTCTGGGGCAATTCATTTCAAAAATATTACACACATTCAACAAGTATTCATTTCATAAATATTGCACACTGTTTTTGGAGGATTCATTTCATAAATATAGCATACACTCAAGAACGACTCATTTCAAAAATATTGCACACATCAATACACATTCATTTCAAAAGTATTGCATAAATCTATGGACGATTCATATATTGCACACTGTCATTTCATAAATATTGCACACACTTATAGACGAATCATTTCAAAAATACGGTACACTTTCTGGGAAAGCTCATTTCATAAATACTGAACGTTTTCGCAGAGCGTTCATTTTAAAAATACTGCACACATTTATGAACGCTTCATGTTCAAAACGTAGCGGTTTCATGAAGAATTTATTGTATAAATACTGAACAAACTCTCCTGAATAATTCATTTCAAAGATTTTATATCATTGTAGTGATATTATAATCGTAGACAAATATACTACCATAGTATAGTGTTTAACAAAATACTGTCCGACTTCTACTTCCAGAACTTTGAAAAGCTAATTTAAGCACATGAATTAGCTCACCAAATATTTTTATACTGACCTGGACCAACATAATCACGTTAAAACCCCAGAATCTAGTTTTATAAAATTTGAACTGTTTGGAGACTGTCATTGTGGTTTATAATCCCACCTACTTTTGGATGCCCAATATACTGGGGACAGAGTGAGGTTTGCTATTCTCCTGCTGTATGTATATAGAACTCGTCTTTATAATTTCTAGAAGCTATAACCGGGAAAACTTTTCCGATATACATACAAATAATAAAAATTCAGAATTTAAATCTAAAACTCAATTTGGGAACGGAGGGAGTACTACCAACCTTGAAGTATTCATTCACCCGCCACCGACTGACATAAACGAGTCTCCCACAACCCAAACTACTAATAAATCGAACTAGAAACAAAACCCAACACAAAATGGAGTTGATCACTTTTGGACAGTTTCATCTCCCACGAAGGAAAAAAAAAATTTCTTCTGCTTTCCTACACATATACCTACGCGTGGACGATACCCTCGTGCTATAATGATTTACACCTCAGTTGTCAGAATTTTTTCCTATTACGTGCACGACACACTCACATGCAGACACACCACACAAACACGCGAATTCGGGTCGAAATTTATTCATCTGAACGGGTTTAGAGAGTACATATCAAGAGCGCGTCTTTGATCGGATAACACCACGTATGGTCAACCCTTTTACTAAAACTAGGTATATAAATTTGGTGTGAAAATTTAATTAGTTTTTCATTTATTTATTGATTCATAAATTAGAGAGAAGGGTAAACATAATAAAATGTTTATGAAGCGTTAAATTAACGAATTTGTATTCAAGTCAGTTTTAACTGTTTTCTCGAATTAAGGCTTTAATTTGAAACCGGGGATCGAGCTTTACGACCCAAGACCACGTCAATTTTGTTTGTTGTAGTTCGGAGCAAAAAGGTTTTTTTCAAGGCTACCAAGAAAGGACAACCAGGTGGCAACAGAAAGGTTTACAAATGAAAATAGTGAGTTCTCGGGAGTGTTGTGTGAGAAAGTGAATTAAATACAAGACATACGACTACCGGTAGGATATCAATGTTTTCTGCCGGAAGGGAAGAAGATGTTGTTTTGGTCAGAAGAAACGATATAGTGTTCCAACAGGATAGAACGAAACCACATATAAGTTTAATCACTCGAAAAGGTTTTAGAGCTTGGATGGGATATACTGGCACACCAGCTATACTTTCCAGACCCGGTACCTTCCGATTTTCAACTGTTCCGGTCTCTAGAGAATTTTTGACGATAAAACGTTCAATTGAATTGAGGAGGTCAAAAATGAAGGTCACTTGGATCAGTTTTTTGCCCGCAAATTTTATTAGTGTTCAATGATGCTACTGCCAGAATGGCGAGGGTGTTCAATCAGAATGTGCAATATTAATTAGATCAAATATTATTTCAGTATAAGAAAACTGTCTTTTAATTTCATTACAAAAGAGAAACAAAATTACTTTTTGAACAACCCAGTACTAGATAATGTAACATATACGACTACCAATCTGTCAAATCTCTGCCTTCTGCTGTTACTCTACGACTGCAGCGCCAAACATAATCGTCACATCAAAATCAAATTAGTAATGGAACTAAGAACCTCAAGATGAAGTACAAACCCAGTGACACAACGTCTGGAAGAAGCAATAAATATAACATCGATAGACGAGATGGAAGACAAGATAATATTAAACATTAGTGTGCATTATTTTTGAAATAAGTTCATCCTAGAACTCGTTCATCATTGTTTCCTTATTTTTTGAAATCGATTATTCCTAAAAGTGTGTAAACAATACAAACTAAGATTTTCGTGAAAGAGTACACTATTTGTTGAGTAAATTCTTCCCGTAAGTGTGCAATATTTATGAAAGTTGTCACAAAATGCGCTATACCTCCTGGGAAAGGAGGATCTCTAATCTCAGATGGGTTAGAAATCAAAGTAGAACATTCTATGGACATATCACGAAGCAAAAATTCTCTATAAAAGTGTGCAGTACTTATGAAATGACTCCTTTAAAACAGTGTGGACTATTTTGTGTATTATTTATGAAAAATCACACAATACATGAAGTGTAAAGCTATATAACAATAAACAAAAGCTGTTACAAAGTAGGGCTATACTTCTTGGGAAGGATGATCTGAGATGAGATTAGAAATCAAAGGACAGATGCCTACAAACACAAAGAGACAGAAGAGTGAAAAGCTTACAAACCAAATAGTGTTCTTCTGACCAAAAACAAATATCAATGAAACATAGATGAACGAAATACACCTTGAAGAGATAGAACTGATTTTCGAAATTATTATGAATATGAAGACAATAAAAATAAGACTCACATCTCACAAAAGCTTCAGTGAAAGCTACAACAGCAGCATCGTGAACCGAAGAGAGGGCAAAATCCCACAGAAAGAGAACAAAGAATTAATGACGCAGACTTGAAGAAGGAAAAATACCAAGAAAATAGAAAAACGATAGGAAAAGTTAGAAAGCGACTTGGTTCCCAGTCAGCCAAAATCAAAGAAAAAAAGCGAAGAGTCATGTACCTGGGTTGTACCTTACTATAATGCTTGTCGAACTGTCGATATTATTATAAATATAAAGACAATAAAAATACAACTCAAATCCCACCAATACAGAGATATACTCCAAAGGGTTAACCGAAGAGAAACCAAAATATTAGACCAAGAGAACGAAGAACTACTGGCATAAAGTAAAAGTGTGTAAGCAACGTGGTGCCTAGTCCAAAACCGAAGAAAGAACAAACGATTAAGCAAACACTCAGTCGTTTACCAGCAACAAAAAACGGAAACAGACTCAAGAAAGCAGAACAATAGAAACCGGTTATGTAAATCCTAAAGAAGCAAAAACATCATGTTTTAGAGTGCGTGACATGTGATTGGCAACGAACATCCACAACAAAACAAAACAAAACAAATTTAAATCCGAAGATGAAAAAAGAAACAAATAAACAGACAGACAGACAAACGAAGAGGCAAAACGAACAAAACAAGAAACGAAATCTTCCTATTATACTAAAATCTAAAACGAGCCTAAAAAGATGGATCAGAGACCTGCTTAGCCTTGTTCGAGCCAACTGGTTTGAGACCCAGCTCCAAAACCAAAATTGTTATTAAAAGTAGAAGAAGAAGACCAAAAAATATTCTATTTAAAGAAGCAAGCACTACGAAACGATCTGTTAATGACAGAAGAAAAAATTTGGAAGTAGAAAGTAACATGGCCAAAGATGGGAGAGAGGCCAACAAAAAACTAAGTCGAACTAGATAAAATAGATAAAACAAATAAAGCAAACTAGAAACAGGAGATGAAAAAGATGGTGGTAAACAGTACTAATAACAGACTTCAAAGGACTAATTAGACAAGACTGGTAGCGTCGAAACCCGGAAATGAGTAAAACAAAACCGGAAACTCAAACAGAAGGCGGAAACTCAAATTGACCAACTCCCACTCACTCCCGAACGGAATCAGCTTCGAATTTTCACTCCGTCAATCAATCAATCAATCATTCAAGTCCTCTCCACGTGGGGGAATCAAAATCACGCCATTTCCGTGTGTACCATCTAATGAATCCGATTGTCTAGAATTTTTGGCTTAGGAGGGAGATTGCGATCTGACAGAACGGGACCCGTGGCCAAATATTTCCTGCCCGGAGAGAGACAGGAAAACATTTAATTGATTATCGGAT
This sequence comes from Columbicola columbae, assembly GCA_016920875.1. Lineage (NCBI taxonomy): Eukaryota > Metazoa > Arthropoda > Insecta > Psocodea > Philopteridae > Columbicola > Columbicola columbae. Next base: position 3,102,521 of record JADMLL010000012.1, read on the forward strand.
CAGGATCCAAGTTCGATAAACGATCCAATTTGAGAATGATTGATTGATTGCATTACTCCCGCGTCACAAGTCGATGAATTACAAGCGGTCCAAACTCCACCACCTAAGAGGTGTGGGGAGGGGGCCAAAATTAGTATTTTTAGAATAACAAGACAGGAAACAGTGTTCTGTCATAATGAAAAATCGATAGCTCACGTTGTCGCCAAACGTGACACACGAGAGGAAAAGTTAGCGGAACCAAGCAACTTAAACACGACAGGATGACTACCCGGTCATGGACGTTTCGACCTATTTCATCAACGAATCAGACCACTAGTCTCCGATTTGTGTGACTACCGGAAGGAGAAAGAGGATACGTCTGGACAGACACTCCATAGATCCCACAGCATTCCAGAAAAGAAGACGATAGACATGTCACTAAGACGAAAACCGGGATGTGACGTAAACGAATTGACAACAACCTACAGTCAAAGCAAAAAGAAAGTCACAGCACTCCAAACTCTCCAGCTGCAGATTCAGAAAGAAGAAAACAAACCTAAACAGCAAACTATAAAAGGAACTACTGCACTTCCTTCCTTTGAATTACGACAGCAAAAAATTTGTCTACAATAATCTTAAAAAAATCAGACACCTCGATGAAAATTACTAAATTAGCAAGGCACCAAAAAACCTTCGAGTGGGTTTTATAGAGCGCTATAAAATCAGCTTTTTTCGCTACAATTATAGCGCTCATAGTAACCGAACCAAAGTGATTAATTTCAAGAATGTCGTGTGTAAACGAGTCTCCTATTTTGGTATACGATTCATTTTTTTTTCTTTTTTCCTTCTGATTGTAGGTCAAGGCAAGGAGGACAGGATGGACCACAGTCCTGTGACTCATGGGTATGTAATCTTTTCAGTTAAGTACCTGAATTCAATTCAATCACCTTCGCCACCTTAAAATGGAATATCCCTGAAGGGGCAAAACGAATATAAAAAAAAAATTTGCAATCAGGCACTGATATTGTCGCGTGGCACAGATTTAAATTTCAATTTATTACTCATGTCTGCTGACACATGTTAGGTTAATCCCATAATTAAGAAAAATTCGTTTTAGCTTACCCCTGTTTCATCTTCCAGAAATGTGGAAACTCTTCCCGTTTTTAAGAAAGGACTCAAAGACCTTCGTTGCTGCGATGGGGATGCCGTCACGTTGGAATGTGTCGTGTCATCAGCCACTCCTCCTGAAATCCGATGGGAAAAAGGCGGGAAATTACTTCCACTTAATAACGACTTTGTAGCCAATTTCGACGGAAAGACTGCCACACTCACCATCAAACAAGTTTACCCCGAAGACGAGGGTGAATACACCTGCCTTGCTTATAACGAAGTAGGTCGGACTTCGACGTCAGCCTGTTTGGTCGTTGACGTGCCTGAAGAAAAGGAAAATCTTCTCAGCAGACAGCTGACGCGTCCGTCTGGACTGATGTCCTCTAACTCGACTCCCCGGTCGACTCCTCGCACCACTCCTTCTAGGAGTATTTCACCCGGTTATGGTTGGAGAGAGTCGTCGACTTCTTCCCTCAGACAGAAAAGACTGAAAGTGGCTCCACCAAAGTTTTACGCTGTTCCGCATAATAGAATCGCGGAAGAAGGCGAAACTGTTCGATTCCAATGCGCGGTGGCTGGTCATCCGACTCCATGGGTGACTTGGGACAAGGATAATATCGTAGTCACACCATCCGCAAGGATTACAATATCTGAAAAGGAAGATTTGAAAATATTAGAAATAGAAGAAGTCACATTTGAAGATGCTGGATTATACAGAGTGACGCTAGAAAACGAAGTCGGAAGGGTAGAAGCGACTGCAAGACTGGATGTCATGGGTCCCAGGGGTTACAAATCGAGAGCCCAAAACGTCCGATCCTGGAGTGCGTCACCCACCTTCCGCAGACGACTAATGGGAAGTGTAGGTAGAATCGGAGGAAACGTAACTCTAGCCTGCGATATCAAATCCAATCCTAGCCCCGTGACATCCTGGTATCGTAACGGTGAGCTAGTAGTCAGAACGAGTAGAATAAGTCCAACATGGGACGGTCACACTGCCATGTTAGAAATAGAAAATTTAGAAATAGAAGACGCTGGAATCTACACCTGCGTCGCGGAAAACGAAGCCGGGAAATGTCATTGTTCTGCCGAGTTGACCGTCCTCGACGCGGATGACGAAGATGCCGAGGACCTAGACACCATGCCTCCTGTCTTTCTGGAAGGTTTGAAAGATGTCACGGTAGAAGAAGGATATCCGGCTGAACTCCAAGTTCGAGTGAAAGGTTGGTAGACGACGAATTTTTTGGGGAATTTAGGATTTGCAACAGTTCTGTAAGGTTTTGTTTCCTTCACAGGTTCTGCCCCCTTGATATAGTCTGGGTCAAAAACAACAAGGAAATACCAAACTGCGAAGATTTCCGCTACGTCGACTATGACGATGGCAGATTCGGTCTTCGTATAGCCGACGTCTTTTCCGAAGACTCTGGAGAGTACCTATGCGAAGTCTTCAACCAACACGGAGAAGCAGCATCATCCGCACATCTTCTGGTCAAAGGTAAGGTCGTTTTCCTCTCTGCGTCACTCAACCCAATGAATAAACATGAATGACGTAGATAATAAATCTTGAAGCTTCTTAGACTATTTTTAGAATGCGCGTGCGCGTAAAAAAGATCCGAAAAACTTTTCTTAAGCTCAGCGACATTACCCTAAATGGAAAGTTAACGTTGTTTTGGACTGACGCGATGACTGTACTCGTTTTTGCTCTACTACAGTCACGGCTCTTTGATGAACTTTTTCCAAAAAATATTTACGGATGACCGGACCTGAATCGTCGTTAAGAGGAACCTGCCATGTTTTTCCCTTTCATCCTTTCTATCTTTCCGTTTAACGAAACTAGATAAGCGTAAAGATAAGACCTAACAATAACTCATAAAACGTAACGCATACTTGATCGGTTTTTGAAACCGTTGATTTGGCGCCTTTTAAAATTTGCTTCGGCAAGCATTATACAAAGGTACAACCCAGGTACAATGGTTTTGGCTTTTTATCTTTGATTCCTGCCGATTAGGGACAAAGTTGTTTTCTACCTTTTCCTATCGTTTTTCTATTTTCTTGGTATTTTTCCTTCTTTTAGTTCTCGCAATTATTTCTTTGTTCTGTGGGATTTTGTCCTCTCTTCGGTTCACCATGCCGCTGTTGGAGTTTTTCTGAAGCTTTGGTGGGATTTGAGCCATCTTTTCACTGCCTTCATGTTCATAATAATTTCGATAGGGTGTATTTCGCTTAACTGTTTCTTTGATTTTTGTTTTTGTCCAGAAAGACGCTATTTGGTTTGTAAACTTTCCACTCTCCTGCCTCTATGTGTTCGTAGACTGCCGTTCTTCAATTTCTAAACCCATCTGAGACCTTCTTGTCCAGGAGATATAGCGCTACGCCATGGGCGGACTAAGCTTTAGACAATCTAGGCTCTTGCATGTAATTTTGGGGCTCGAAAGTTATGGGTCACGACTGAAAAACAGCCCCGGGAACTACAATGTGGGCTAGGGCCCGCTTCAATCTTAGTCCTCCACTGCGATACGTCGTGGGAGCTTTTGTTTACTGTTCCCTTGCCTTACACTCCTCGATCGATTTTTCATAAATAGTGCACACTGTTTCGAAGGACTCATTTCATAAGTACTGCACACTTTTATAGAGAATTTTGCTTGAGATATGTCCATAGAATGTTCTACTGTATTTCTAACCCATCTGAGATTATCCTTTCCCAGGAGGTATAACGCATTGTTGTGACAACTTTCATAAATATTGCACACTTACGGGAAGAATTTACTCAACAAATAGTGTAAACTTTCACGAGAATCTTAGTTTGTATTGTTTACACACTTTTAAGAATAATCGACTTCAAAAATAAGGAAGCAATGATGAACGAGTACTAGGATGAACTCATTTCAAAAATAATGCACACTAATATTTAATATTATCTTGTCTTCCATCTCGTCTACCGATGTTATATTTATTGCTTCTTCCAGACGTTGTGTCACTGGGTTTGTACTTCATCTTGAGGTTCTTAGTTCCATTACTAATTTGATTTTGATGTGACGATTATGTTTGGCGCTGCAGTCGTAGAGTAACAACAGCAGAAGGCAGAGATTTGACAGATTGGTAGTCGTATGTGTTACATTATCTAGTAGTCAATCAACATTTAATTCACTTTCTTATACAATACTCTCGTGAACTCATCTCAACGTAGAATAGAGAAGGTGATTCAGTCGCGACTTCTTTTCCAGGTTCAAACATTGTAAAAGGCTAACAGAGTACAGCGCACCTTGCTCCAGTTAAATTTTCCCTTCTTGTCAAGGTCTGACTCAAAAGAAATTAACCAAAACACAAAGGGACAACACAAAGTGAAATACTTTCAAACGCTAACACGTTACAAACGCTCTTGCTTAACAGATAACATCGTAATTCATTTATTCCTTTGGTCAAGGACCATCGAATGATTACCAGCCCCGTTTCCGTGTCCGATTTAAGATAGAACACGTTTCTTAGCATTGCGATCTAGGTGCGAACAGGTGGGTGACTAGGTACCCAATCGAAAAATCCATTTTCTAGGTCACCCGACACTTTTCCTTGCTTCTTCCAATGGGTGTCGTTTTAGGGTATTTTCATAGTCCGCGCTGTATCCTCCTCCTCCTGACTATAGTTCAAACAAGAACCGAATCGAGCATTGATTGTGAGAGGAATTTCGTTGTTTGTTTACTCGTTTCCCAAACGAAAACATAGCTCCGTTCTTTCTTCTGCGTTTTGTAAACATGAGCACGTGGCGAGTGAAAAAAATCAGATGAACGACACGACGTACGAATTTCGCTTCAAACTTGCTTACAGAAACATTAGTCCTTGTCAAGATTATGTTGATATGATTCTCGATGAAGCCATAACCCAAATCGTCTTCCAAATGTTTTCTTTTCTTCCTCGGAGCGGTATACCAAAAGAAGAAAAATTAAGACCATCTCCAATGAAAGTGTTTCGCTTTATCTCACTCACCTCCCTCCTCCATACTAACTGCCATCTACCTCTAAGCAAGAGATTTGGTAGTTGGTCTGTCTTTAAAGGGGCTTTATATCTAGCGGCAGACCAGTGTCTCAGCCCCAGGGATAGGATAATCGAATGGAATGAAGAGAGAATATGAGGCATAGTGACAATTGTAATAAGGGATAAATGAAACAGAAGGAAAAAATTTTTGTGCAGTATTTTTGAAATGAAACCTCCAAGAAAATGTGCAATATTTATGAAATGACGAAAAATGTCGTATTCAGTGTGAAACAGTTTTGAAATGCAATACTCAATAGAACGTCAATTATTTATGAGACGAAATCCCTCTGAGGTTTTCCCATTTTCCTGAGAATTATATAGTCCGCTGATTTTGAAGGTGGTATAAGTCCATTTTTGGTTTTAAATGCAGAAAAAAATTACTAATTGCTCATAACTTCGTGGTCACGTATAGTGTTATACTATTTTTGAAATAATATCACTAAGCAAATGTGCAATATTTATGAAATGAGATAGTTTCGAGAAATTCATAGGAAGGGATATCTTTATGAGTGTGCAACAGTTTTGAAATGCTATTTAAATTTATGACGGTTGATCCTTTCGAAAGTGTCCAAGATTTATGAAATGAATATCTCACAAGAACGCCAATTAGCCATGAGACGAAATCTCTCTGACGTTTTCCAGTTTCCTGAAAATACATAAACCGTTGATTTTGAAAATGGTGTAAGTTCACTTTTCCGTTCTAAATGGAAAATATCACAATTGACTTCAGTAGTCACATTTTAGGGTTTACTTATAAGTGTGCAGTATTTTTGAAATAGAATCTCACAGAAAATGTGCAATATTTATGAAATGAGATCTTTCTTGAAAGCGTGCCAAATTTATTGAGAGAATTCCCACTGAAATTTTAATTTGATTGTAAAAATTAAACTTTCCTGAAAGGATACCTATTTTTCTAAAATGGCACCTCATTGAAAGTGTGCACGATTATTGAAATAAATTCCTCACCGAAATGGTAATTTTTTATGAGATAAAGTCTGGTTCAGGATATGCAATGTTTATGAAAAGATGTCTTAAGTGTGCAATTTTTATGAAACGGAAACTCCTCAAAAGCGAACATTATTTACGATCTGAAATGCCCTTGGAAACGTGCAATAACAATGAAATAATTTGTTACGACGTATTAGCGAAGGATTCCTCCTTGAAAGTGTGCAATATTTATGAACAAATATTATATCGCACTTTATAAAATAAACTGTGGAATTTTTTCAGGGGTGACCAACCCGTGGGTCGTTTTAAATATTTACCTGGCAGAATACACTTATTTATAATGGCCAAATCATTATCATAATTATGTTATCTATGTTTACATGTGAGATTAATAGTAAACACAATAATAATGACTCATTATGTTAATTTCCCACTCCACAAAAATGTCTACAGTGAATGCAAATCTATTAATTATACGAGGGTATAGAATTTCCTATACGGCCCCGCGTAGTTATATATAATGCAATTTCAAAATGGCGGTAGATGGGTTGGTCATCCCTGAATTATTTGATAAATTAGGGACGGTGAGATGTCTTTATAAGTTTATATCTAATTAATTTATTTATTTACATACTGTAGAACCAGTTATATTATTATTACTTTCATCTTTATTATTATTATCTTCCTCTTTCCAAAACCTGATGAAATTTTCTGTAGATTTCTTCGTAAGCGTCCTAAGGAGCGTATCCGGATGTGATGGGTTCCGCCACTTTTTGGGCCACGTTGTCAACATTTCCTCTTGGCCTCTTCTTCTTTCCGTTTCCGCCAATACTTCTTCATTCTTGTGCTGTGCTCTTTCTTCCTTTCCTCCGACCAGGCTTTCCCCGTCTTTAGTCGAGCTCTGGGAAGGAATCCTTCTAATGTTCTATTTTTGCACTCAATTTGGCCCGCTGTTGGAGGTCTTGCTGTGTGATTGATTGCCTAGTTTCCGGTTTCTAGGAACCAAGACGGTCTTATCTTTTTCTTAAGGAAGTACTCGAAAATCGAGGTCTTCTTATTATTATTATATTAACGATTTTGTATTCTCAGGAAAACTTGCAAAACCTCACAGAGATTTCTTTTTACAAAGAACGTTTTGTAAGAAATTAATTTCATAAATCTTGCACACTTTCAATGAGATGTCACTTTAGAAAAATAGGTATCCTTTCAGGAAAGTTTAATTTTTTATAATCAAATTCAAATTTCAATGGCAAATCTCTTCATAAATTTGGCACGCTTTCGAGAAACGTCTCATTTCATAAATATTGCACACTTTCTGTGAGATTCTATTTCAAAAATACTGCACACTTATAAGTAAACCCTAAAATGTGACTACTGAAGTCAATTCTTATTTTTTCCATTTAGAATGGAAAAATGAATTTACACCATTTTCAAAATCAACGGTTTATGTATTCTAGGAAACTGGAAAACGTCAGAGAGGTTTCGCGTCATAGCTAATTGACGTTTTATTGAGTATTGCATTTCAAAACTGTTTCACACTGAATACGACATTTCTCGTATAAATTTCTTGAACGTGTCACATTTCATAAATATTGCACATTGTCTTTGACATTTTCTTTCAAAAATACTGCTCCCGTACCACTAAGCATTAAGGTGTAAGTACTGAGTAATAAATCAACTGCGATTTCTCTATTTAAAACAAATAATTGACTTACACCATTTTCAAAATTAACGGTTTATGGATTCTCCTCACCTTTACTTTGGAGTATTGTTGAAATGACCATAATGAACAGGAAGTACATAAATCAATATCATCACTATCTTATTATATCTCGTTTTAAATGAACCTACACCACTTTAATAATTAATTGTTAAGTATAATGTCATTAAACGACGAATTTTAAATTGATGAAAGTGTTTCCCCTTGTTAACCACCATCTGTCTCCAATTACGAGACACAAAATAGCTTGTTTGTGTAGTTGTGAGAGGAGTTTGACTGGAGACACACCAGAGATTAAGGAGAAGTAGTAAAGTTGATCAAAGTGTAAATAACTACAAACTGCTTAATAATTATAAGCAAATCACGTGACTTCTCCAATTTAGTAAAGAAAACGTACTTACACCACTTTCAAAATAAACGGTCGAATCGGTCTCTGTGGTTTAGTGTAGTGACTTCACAATTCTCCAAGTCGGATGACGAGCCTGAAAGAATTGCCAAAAGTTAATCAGAGCGAATCAAACCTTTTGAATTAGGTTCGCGATTAGGGTTAAGGCGATTTTAAAAACCAAAAAAAATTTCGTGTCATCGAACTAGAAAGGCCTCCGACGAGGTAAAGAACCGAAGAAGAGAAAAAAAACTTTCTAAACCATCTGTTGACTTATCGACGACATTCTGTCACCGCCATTTGTGAATAAGCCTCCTTTGATATCAAAAGGACTTTGGCGGCCATTTTGAAAATCGGGAATCACATTAAAGAGAGAAAGCAACGCCGGGAAAGGAATGAATCCATGATTATGACCTTGAGTTCTACTTTTTCTTCTTTTTGTTTTGTGACGCAGAAACCGTGACGACTAAACCGCCAAAGATAGAATTCAGTAAGAAACCGACGTCTGTTGTCGTCGCTTGCGGGCGAAGCGTCAGCTTTTGCTGCAGACTTCAAAGCCAGACGTCTGAGTTTGGACGTCCAGTTGTTCAATGGAAAATCGGAAATCGGATCCTGGGCCCGGATACCGTTTCGACTAAATACTCGGTGAGATTTTTCGTTTTTCTAATTCATTTTCGAAAAAGTTTTCTTTTGTTTAATTACTGTTGGAATGTTTGTAGTGTTACTGTTTGCGTTTGTAGTTGCATTAGAATTCTTTCTCGACTGTGATCTTTCCTTTCCCCATGACGTGTTTCAGTTTTGAACATTCCCATCTGGGTTTTACGTTCCCCACCTTTCGAAAACAACCTCTCACACCCAGGACATAAAACACATTTACAGGTGGAAGAAAATGATGACATCAGCATCCTTCACATCGATTCGGTAGACCGCAAGGACGGTGGACCAATCATCTGCACGGCTCGGTACCAGTGTTCGTTATGCTCATCAGAGCCTTCATCCTCCAAATGCTCCTGTAGGGACTCTACCACCACGTGTTCAGCCGAGTTGACTGTTACTCCAGGAAACGGACGAGATAACTGGTCGACGAGTGACGGCGAGTGCGAGATGATGAACGTAAAGAAGATTCGATCTCGATCTTTATCGACGAGCGAAATCGAAGCAGATTTATCGAAGATGCTGAGGAATCGTTCCAGACACACCAACGATACCGACAGTTCGGATAAATCTCGAGCCTTCTCGTACGCGGCCCAGCCGATGCGAACGTGTTCAGAGGTGAGAGAGTCGTTCTTCGTGCTACCTACTGCGGTCAACCAGAGCCTCGAGTTCGATGGTTAAAAGGGGTAAGTGTTAACATATTCAAAGAGGTCAAAGGTTAATTTTCTTTCTTCTTATACGGGGAGGAGGGGGGAGAGAATGATTGGCGTTTCAATTTATTCAAGGTCAAACGTTTTGACCAAATCGGGACGAGGCATGCAAACGATATCCATGAGATTTTTACCTTTTGACTTTGTTTGACTGACCTCCCACACGTGTACCCACGTGTTATTTTATTCCACAATCGATTCGTGAAACCTAAAACATGTAAACATGTTCAAAAATTTTTTTTCTCAGGGTCGAGTACTAGAGAACAACGACAGGATAACAATAATCACGGGTGGTGGAACGACTAGTCTGTCTTTCGACTGTATCAATGCAGACGACAGCGGGAAATACGTGGTCTGTGTTGAAAATGATCATGGAACCGACTGCCATTTTGCTTCTGTCGCCGTTGAAGGTGAGATAATAAATTATAACATCTCATCAACGCCTACAGCGCTGAATTTGATAAACCCGATTTGAAAACTCTTTTCCATCGCTTCTCTCATTCTTAATGGTCCGTTTAACAAATGCTTCCATTCCAGAAGCTGGTAGACTGTCTTCCACTTCTTTTCAGTGTTTGGCCTTATTCCAATTACTTTTATAACATGTTTTGCGGAGGATGATGATTCTAATCAGTGCATCACCACCAATTTCAAATTTTTTAAGAGGCCAAGTTTAGAATTGTTGTTATCATTCAAAGTTTTGCTGTATACTCTCTCTCTCTCTCTTTCTTTCTTTGGGTCTGCCGGTTTAGTACGAAAGAGAGTGAATAGTTGGGTTCTCTCTAAAATACTCATCCAAGCTGACAAACCATTCCAGACCAATTGTCCAAGCAGTCCTGTCTGACGAATTTCATGACCAAAACCAACTAAAACGTTGATTCCTCTAACCCTGTTGCCAAATCGTGTCCTTCTCACTTCTGTACCCACTATCCTCAATTCCTCTCTTTTTCTTTGTTCTTCTTTTTTTCCTCTTCTTCCTTATTTCTTTTATTATTCTTCTTTTTTTTTCTTCTTCCTTTTGTTCTTCTTTCTTTTTTCTTCTCCTGCTTCCTTGTCATTTCTTCTTCTTCCTTTTTCTTCTTCCATTATTCCACTCACTTTCCCTCTGGTTCTTTATTTTTCCTTTCCTTTGTTCCTTCTTCTTTCCTGCAATCTTCTTCCTTCTTCCACTTGTTCTCTCTTCTTTCCTTTTCCCTCTTTCCATTTTTCCCACTCACTTTCCCTTTTGTTCTTCAACTTTCCTTCCCTTTCCTTCCTTCTTTACATTGTTCTTCCCTCTTCCCATGTCTCTTCTTCTTTTTTTCCCCTGACACTTCCCATTTGTTGGTTTGTACGAGGAGGAAATTCTCCTGCACACAGGGTGACCCCTTGCACCGCAGCCATGTCGGAATCCTGTTGCTACATTATTAGCCGAAGACACCTACCGATTAAAACCTTCTCTTTAGCTGCGCTTATGCTTTCTCAGAGTGGTCTTTCAAAGTCAGAAAATGACAGTACTTCCTCCAAAGTCCATTCCTAAGAGACCTATAACCGGAGAACATTAGTACTTCTCATTTCAACCCTCCATATTGCCATTAAAGTCTTCGTCCAATTTTTCACCCTAAAATAGAACTCACTGTCTCCAACATTATCTCATCCTTCTACCCTTCTACTCTCCTCCTCTCTCAGAACACACTCTTCTCTCAAATTCCCAGCAAATGAATCAAAGAGTGAAACGGAATCTCCCTTCCAAAGAGTTCAAATTAAAATTAAAAATAAAAAAAATCCGTCAATGACGTATTAACCCAATACGCCAGATGACTGACGTCACGAGAAATATTTTTCAAGCAAAAACATGACTTATAATGGAAATACCTAAGCGATTAAAAGAAGAAATAGAAAGAGAGAGAGAGAGAGAGAATCGTGAAGTCATCACTTTCACGAGAAAACCCCGAAACAAAGGAAGAATAAAGAAAGTTAGTCGGTCTGCAAAGAGTCGGACGAATGTCGCTCAGTCGTTAATTAGCCAGCAAAGAGTGTGGATACCTGTACCTGATTCCGAAACTAGTTAACAAGTGATTTCGCGCGTGGCACTATTATATCGACCTTATATAGAATTTATTCATGAATTTAAAATGGTCGCTGGAGAGCGTTTTGTGACTCACCGAAGGATTCCAGGTGAATTTCCTTTTCCGTTTCATCAAACTGCGGGTTGTGTTTACCATCCGAAAATTTTTTTTTTTGTTCTGAGAATTTGAAATAAATTGTGACGAACTCGGTTTTGATTTTTTTAAAATTTCGTTTAGGTCCTCCGGATCCTCCTGCATCTTTCCCGATAGTTACCAACGTAGGAAACAATTCCGTCGAGATCGAATGGTCAAGTCCAGCTTTTGACGGAGGCAGCAAAATCACCGGATACGTAGTCGAGATGAAGAACTCAGCTCAAGGAGACTGGACACCCATTTCGGGGCTCTGTCACTCTCTCTCGTTCACAATCAAAAATCTTCAGTCGAACACCAAATACAGGTTTCGAGTCAAAGCTGAGAACATACACGGTCAGAGCGAACCCAGTTACGAGTCGAATGAAATCGCTGTCATATCTGAATCCACGGATTTCGGATGTCAGTTCGAGCCAAGAATCGTGAGCATCGAATCCGGTGAAGTGTTCAAAGCAAAATACGAAGTCCTTGAAGAATTGGGGAAAGGACGCTACGGAGTCGTGCACAAAGTCGCCGATTTAGAAACGGGACAGAAATTGGCGGCCAAATTTATTCGGTGCATCAAAATGAAAGACCGGGAAAAAGTCAAAGAGGAAATCGAGATTATGAATTCGCTGAGTCATCCAAAGCTCCTGCAGCTAGCAGCAGCGTTCGAGAGTCCTCGAGAAGTCGTCATGGTCATGGAATAGTGAGTATATGTTTCTGGTCTCTCACAAACCCAAGAAATAGTTTGGGCGAAGACCAAAAGCTTTTGACTTTTATTTCCAGCATCTCCGGTGGAGAACTCTTCGAACGTGTCGTTGCTGACGATTTCCAGCTAACCGAAAGAGACTGCATACTATTCATGAGACAAATCTGTGAGGGGGTTGAATACATGCACAAAAACAATGTGGTTCACTTGGATCTGAAACCCGAGAACATAATGTGTCAATCGAGGACATCACACGAAATCAAACTGATCGATTTTGGATTGGCTAAGAGACTCGATCCGGAAGTACCCGTTCGAGTTCTTTTCGGAACGCCGGAATTCGTGCCACCGGAAATAATCAATTACGAACCGATTGGATTCGAATCCGACATGTGGTCCGTCGGTGTTATTTGCTACGTTTTGTAAGTCTCCCCCTCCTCCAAAAAAAGGAAATTCGGTCCAACATTCCTGCTTTCCAAATTCAAAAATTTTTTTTTTGTACAACAGGTTGTCGGGTTTATCACCGTTCATGGGCGAAAACGACGCGGAAACGTTCGCCAACATAACGAGATCTTCATACGATTTCGATGATGAGGCCTTTAGTGCCATCTCGCAAGATGCCAAAGATTTTATTTCTTCGTTGCTCGTCAAACGAAAAGAGTAAGTGAGGAAAGCTCGACAGCTAGACATCAACTCGCTTTAAAATATTTTCAAAAAACTTATTTGATTTGGTTTGCCAACAGGAAACGACTGACAGCATCAGAATGTTTGAAAAATAAATGGATGATGTCAGAACACGACAAAACAATGGGGGTCATTCTGAGCACGGACAAACTGAAGAAATTCATCATAAGAAGAAAGTGGCAGGTGAGTATTCAAACCAAACCCTAAACACAAGCTTTTTGAGCTTTCAAGCAAGCAAAATTTAAATTTAAAAAGCAAAAAACAAAACCTGGCTACGCTACTGCCAAATATTTGAGTGACTAATTGTATTTAAAGATGTTTTCAAATGACTTCCTCCGTTGTTAGTTTTAATTTCAGGTTCCTTCTTATCATCCTTTGACCAAGGATGACTCTCTAACCCTTGTTTTGTGTGTGCACTGATTTGAGTTTTCTTTTTCTTTTTTTTTTTCTACTAACAATTAACAGAAAACAGGAAACGCCATACGAGCATTAGGACGCATGGCATCCCTTTCAGCAGCCAGCCGAAAGAATTCAGCTCAGAACAACCCGGTCAAAGCGTCTGGAGAGGACACTAACCAAACCGTAACAGTGGATGCGTGTGGAATTAACTCTAGTCCGAACAAGTCGTGCGTGCACAAAGCGATGACTGAAAAAATAAAAAATATCGGTACGATCGAAGAAGAGAACAAAGATTCGGGGTCCGAGGATGACAAATACAGGTCGAGGGTCTGCAGCGAAAGAAGCGATTCCGGAATAAGTGACTGTTCCTCTGTCGGCTCCGGTTCGAGTCACCCTCACGCGTGTCAGTGTCAAACATCAAACACTCCACTATTACATAAGAAATATTCGATAACTGAAGAAGAGGAGTCCAAGTCTTGTAAGACTGATAATACAACTCGCGAATCGGTTCCGAGCCAGGTGGAAGCGAAACCGGAAGGTGGTAAACTTCCGAAGGAAGCGATCGGTACGAAGGTGGACGTTATCCGTAAGAAATTCGCAAATCTCAGTAAGAACATTGACGAAATGGATAAGAAACTAGAGACGGTCGGTAAGAAACTCGTCGACATCGGACCGGGTAAGATAACAACATCCAAAAGACCGGAAATAAAGAGAATACCAAGTTTGAAAGAACACAAAAACCCGGAAGCCAAGAAATCACACTTAATGCAACACACAGCCAGCAGTCAGGCTAAGATCACAACAACACCAAAACAAACCTCGACTCCTGTTAAAGACACGTCATCATTGACGATACCCGTGTCTCCCGATTTGAGAACGTCAAGACTCTCAAGGACTCGAAGCCCTTCGACGAATCAAAAACCCAATCTAAGCTCTGGTTCTTTTCCAACAGCAAAAAGTAAACTGCCCGAAGGTGTGAAGACAACAAGTTCGGAGATTGGAGGTGATTCGAGTCGTGCGTCGACCAAACCGTCAACCAAAATCCAGAAACTTCAGCAAATCTACAACTCAAAAGTTACCATCCAGGGAACGAAGAACACAACCGATAAACCGGAAGTTGGTAACCAGACGAAGACGGGACCTTCGAGGAAGATAAAGGACATCACCGACAATCCAAAGACTATTCATGGAGGCAATTCATTAAATTTTCAACAGGCTGTGGCTTTTTGGAAAAGGTAGTAAACACCCCCTCCAACCAAACATCATCAACTACAATAAATCATTTCCTGATTGTAATTTATTAACCACAAAGTAGTAGTTGAAACCATCAAACCACTTAATTTGTAATGAACTACAAAAATTATTTTTAAAAATATTTTTATTTCAATAATTTATTACCTAATTAACCAAAAATGATTCATCAGGTCTAATAGCCAAAACCTCCAACAACCTCACTACAAAAATTACAAACCTAATCAATAAATTGACTAATTTGTCAATCAAGTTGACCACAAAACTACACTCCTAACTAGTCATCAAACCTAATCCTAACACCCCTCATTCCCCAACCAAACAAACCAAAGCCTCAGGTCACAAATTTTTTAAAAAATCAACTCACAACTGTTAACTCCTTACAACAAAAAGCCACAACCACAATTTCAACCAATCAAAAACCCCAAAAAAATTTTTTTTTACTTAAATTTTAAATCACAAACAATACTCACCAAACTTTTCATGATTAGTCTGTTTGTTTTCTGTACCCTCTAACAACCAATATTAAAAAATGTTTAAAAAAAAGACAAAAATATTTTAAAATTCTTACAATTTCATATTTAAATATATATAAATTTATGTAAAACAATAAAAAATCTTAATAGAAAGACGAATTTATGTAGATTTTGGATCTGTAAATAAAATATTTATGACCTAGTTCAATTTTTGTGTGTTTGTTACCTCTGAATGCAGTATTTAAACAAATTAGATAATTAATTACGGAAAATATATATTTTTTAAAACAAATTATTAATTAATTATGTTCTTACCTATTGTATGATGATGATTAAACGAATTTATGATAGCTGAGGAGTTTTTTCTTTTTCTTCATCCCATTCCCAACCTTCTCTCCGGCCATCTTGTGGAGTTGGAAATGAAATCAATGTATTTCCATATTTTGTTAACAGATAATTCAAATTTGAATTTAAACTTTAAAGTAAAGAAACCTCACTAATTAAACTAACAACTGGATTGATTAAATCAACACTGAAGAACGATTGAAATTTTAAAATTTGATAAGCCTTTCCATGATACCGACTGACGCTTCAAAGTGAGATTTTAGAGGGATCGCGAAAACAGGAAATGACGTCATTGACATGGTAAAACCGCCAAAAACCATTTTTTTTCATTAATTTCCTACCTTTAATAGGTATTTAAATTACAAAAACAAAAACTCACAAGCAATAAAACTTAAAAATTATTCAATAAAACAAAATTTTAGATTTATCACGAGTTTTAAATAAAAAAAATTTTTTTTCCTCGTTTTGGTGAGGCGACCACTAACGACCATGAGGCGACGAACGAACGAACCCATTTGACTGCCATCCGACATTCTTTAGCGTGGCAGCAGATTCCGCATAAACAACAATAATGGCGTCTAATAAGGACCTATTTAGTTTCCCGGCGATTAATAGTAAAGTTCCCAATAGGGAAATCATCACTTCCTCACAAGATTTCGGTTCTTTTGCTTATTAGAGAACAGATTTTGCTAAGGGGAAAAAGTAATTATTACATCAACATAATTTATTCTTTTTTTTTACTTAAATTGTTTTCAGACCCGGTCATCACCCAAGACGGTTACAAATTTTTTTTTTATTGACAGGCGATGCTGAACTTATGACAGATAGTACCGTAAAACCGGATACCCAAAATTATGTATTCGCTAAAGGTTTTTGTATGTTGTCTTTGAAACTCATACAAGGGCCTGATATGGATTATAATTCATTTAAGGATTTGATTACTGGGAAGACAACAGGTATCATTTTGTTTCTTTTGAATTTGTTTTGGTGTGATTTCTGTCAAATTCAACCATTATACTAACATAGGAATTAATTTCAGAGTACAAACTTTCACCAGAATTGATAAAGAATTTTTACGAAGCAGTGGATGATGTCTTATCAGATGGAATCGATGGTTTTTTAGAGATGATAGCTACTACAGGTAGAGTTATAGGAAATGGAATGGGTCAGGTGACAAGGTTTAGTAATTTGGGTGTGTTTCTCAGGAAAATGTTGTTGTACTTTGATAAACTTCCTTTTTCTCAGGTTTGTTCATTTCAAATGTTTGATAAACGATCTACTTATTAAATTAGCACTTTATTGAATAATATTTTCATCTTTACACTTTCAGGTAGTTCAACTGTACAAAGAGTATGGAATTTATACAGACCCCAATAAGAAACCTAGTGGTAAAAGTGATGAAATCACTGGGAAATGGACAAGGAAACAAGCTGAATTATTTTTCGCTCAAGAAGCTTCTAAACTATCTTCGGAAGATCCAGTTTTACTCCAGAAACAGATATCTCAGCTTCTTCAGTCTCATCCAGATTATGCGGAAGGTGTAAGTTGTGCCAAATTCATTTTGTTGTAGTATTTTGAGTTTAGTATTGAGTCATAATCCCATTTTTCTCAGTTGGGTGTAACACAGTGGTCTCTGAAATTTTTTGAGCCAGGAACCTCTTTTTCTAGTCAAAACTTGTTTCAATTGACTGTGGATCTTGTTATCATCTTTTGAGGTGTGTCACAGAACCAAGATAATGGCACAATTTATGATCTGTTTGTTGTTACTTCTGGAATGTGGCAGGAGGTCTGTGGTGTAGTGGTTAAGTGCAAGACTAAGAAGTTATAGTCATGAGTTCAAATCCTCCTCCTATACCCCAAAAAGGGTGTTAAAACTCAACTATATCTGGAATGTGTCACAGAACTGAAGATGATAACACAATTTGAGACCTAAACAGGGGCTACAGTTTGTCATAGCTGAAATGGAAATAAACAGAACACCACCCTTAATTATCACCTATTGTTATGGCGAATCACAGCTCTTGTGTGAACCACATCAATACCACAATTCCTAGAAAAAATTTTTTGAAAATAAACAAACCAAATGACTACAAGTATGGGAAACTGAACCAAATGAATGGAAAGTGGTTCGTATAAACACCCTCAGTTTAAGGCTTCCTGGGGTTACTTACCATTAGACCATAGCCAAGATCAGTAGATCATTAAAACTACAAAGACTGAAATTTTCTACACCTATACTAAGCATACCTGTAAACCAATCAAAATGGCTTCCTTAGGTAATCTAGTGTTAATGTTGAATTGTAAAGGTTCTGTTGTTTTTTCATGATGACACTGTTGTAAGTTTTTATATCAAGTAGCTTATTCTATTTATGTTTTCTGGTATACCAAGCCTTTTATTGTTATTGTGTCATCATTATTTTGTTGTTAGTGTGTTGTTGGAAATTGAAAACTTAAATTTATCAAAGTAAACTGAACAATATCAAAGTTTTAGTTATAACATTGAAGCTGTTATTACAAGTGACAGATTTAGTGGAAATAATTTTCTCACTGTTCATTTAAGGGTGTTATATAATTCCTTGAGTAACATACTGTATTTAAAGCATCCAACTGTGTTTATATTTTACTCTAAAAAGTTTTATAATTTTACATTAGCCCATTTGTAGACCTTTTAAAGGTTTGTCAGGTTGTTGTTAATTGAACCACTAGTCTAATAGGATGTGGGGAGCATTCAAATTCATGTCTGTAACTCCTCTAATCAGACACTAGACCCACTTGAAGGCTTGAACTTTCATAGACCTTCCTTTTGTCAGTTATAAATCACACGTCTCATAGCTTATCATCACAATTTCATTTTAGCACTTCCTCACTTTCTTGAACTGTGTTCGAAGTAAAGAATTCTGTGGAGCCAAAGCAAGTCTTCACCATTGCTTTGACAGAGCTTTGTTACCACCAGATAAATCAAACTCAAACACAAATTCCAATAATACTGGAGGGAATGAAGAAAGAACTTTTCGATATGCAACTCTTAGCTTGTCAGCAATGCATGCTTCCTTTGGTCACAGGTAAGCTTTTCAAAATATTTTGGTTTTCAGCTATGGTGTCAAGGGAAATGAAAAATTTTATTTTCTTGTTTTTAGTGAGGAAGCAAATGCAGCACTTAAAGAAACAATCAATTTAGCTCATAAAGAAGCAGATAGTATCTGCTTACAACATTCTCTTTCCTGGTTATACACACTGACTTCTGATAATAAGGAAGCTTTAATAGAAAGATCAATGGCCAAATGTACTGAATTAGGATTAAGTTATCTCATGTCTTTAGGTGTACAGTCATATACAAAATACTGTGGTCTAACTGGTGGTAGGCCTTCTGTTGTGTTTGATGTAAGTTGTGAGGAGACAGCTAGCATGACTTCATCTCGAAGACATGAGCTTCAGGCTTGAGATTGATTTTTTGTAATCGGTTTCAGGTGTTGATGAGAAGTGATATTTTAAATTGTCAGCACATGCTTAGCGAACTGGCTGCAAATTCCTATTGTCTAAAATCAGCTTTATGGAATTTATATGGTCAGTCGAACATGGCTTCTTTATGCAGTCAGCAGTTGTTAAGACTAGACAGCCAACAAGTTCCCGTTTGTTTAGCTATGTGTAATGTAGCGCGTGCTCTTGCCGAACAGGTGACACCTCTAAATCCAAGTTCTGTAGTGATTCAAAGTATTTCTTCATCTCATTTTTAAAATTCTTCTTTAGGGAGACTACGAGTTGAGTTTTGCTGTATTGAATGAAGCTCAGGAAAAATTTCCAAGAAACCAAGCGGTGGCTTGGATGGCAGGCTGGCAGGAAATCTTATTCATGTATTCAGCATGTGAGTCTAAATTCAATGACGCCATGAAAGCAGTTTCGATGCTTGCTCCAATACGACCCTGGGAAAGCGTTTTAAGGTTTGTCAGGTTGATTTGGAAGGAAGTTGGATTGGCAACAAAAAGTCGTCAGTGATTAATTGTGTCAAATTTTTATTTCCAGGAAAGCGTGGCTTTTACACTGGCAGGGAGATGATGTGGAATCGATGAAGTTAGCACAAGCAACCTTAACCCACTGTCAAGATGGATGGTTCGCCGATCCTGAACTAACTCCACTCAAAGTCCGGGCTTTGGTCGCGGCTGCAGACACACTCAGTCCGGGTGAAGCACTCGGTTGCCTCTTCTACGCGTTGGGACTTGCCCAAACTTATTATCTTCATCTCTTAGCAGCTTCTATCACCCTTCACATAGCTAATATTCAAGTGGGTGCTTTAACAATCACAAATTTATTCATTTCTACGTCAGTTATTTTAAAATCAATTTTTTTTTATAGTTGAGTTTAGGTCTACCAAACAGAGCTCTTCGTCTGACGGAAGCTTCTCTCCCAACCGTCTTATCACACGGAAGCGTTCAAGCCAAAGGAAAGTCTCCTTTTATTAGCCAGATGCAAGTTAGCTGCCACTAAAAAGCACAGACTCGTTAAATTGCAACAGGCGATTTCTATCTTATCCCTGGCTGAGGATTGGCTAAAGAAGGCTAAGGATTTCCTACGAATCAAGCATTGCTATTATTTAAAGGTACCATTCTCATACAAACTCATAATCCAACTCCTTTCTACCTAAACAATCTGTTTCAAAATCAAATTTCTTGTTTCAGGCCTTAGTCTACAATGAAATCGGTTCAATATCAGAACGGAATAAATATTCGTACGAATTCCGTCAGTTGGATATTAACTACCCAAGTCCTGCATCTTTTGCAAAGAGTTTCTGAAGATCGAATTCAAATAAATATTTTTAAAATAATTCTGTCTAATTGAAATCATTCCTTCAATCTGAAATGTAGATCTCTCTTTGTGCCCTAATAGTTGCAACTCTTAAGATTCTTATTTAAGTGCACATACTTCTCTGCTGAACAAGCCAAGAGTTTTCTAAAAGCTGTAAAACTTTAACGTGAACTCCTTGAGTAACTATCAATGTCAGTCTGTCAACTCGGTGACTCATCTTCATTAAAATTTCTCTGGCTATTAGCTTGCCTAAGCAACCTGTTCAGTCTCTGACCGACTTGCTTTGGATATTTTTAATTTTTTATAAGATACTCCTTACTTTGGTGAATAACTGCGCCGTGAGCTAACTGATAATCACACAACACATGGAGAGGTTTTAATAGTTTTTCCTGAAAATTAACAAATAAATTTGATTCGTTTACTTGACACAGGTTGTAGTCTTGTGAATTGCATCATTACCTGGAATTCTGGATTGTTTTCTAAAATGGTTAAAGCTCTTGCAGCAGTTTCTAGAGTTGATAAACAACCTTCTGTAGGTTGTGTTCTTATAACATATTCACTGTTTCCCCCGACTACTAGTTTAACTTGCTTTACTTTGTGTAGTAAAGGACTATTGTTGAATATTGCCTTTGCCTGTGGCCAAGTACCATCGATTAATACTAAATTATAAGCTCTTTCATTTGAGCTGATTGGTTTTATGTGTTGAATATCAACTGCATTCTTTGTCGGATATAATAGAAGTGTTTTGGGGTCATTTAAAAGTTCGGCTAAACCTTCATGCCTAAAAGACATAGAAATTAGATTTTAATCGAGACTTTTTGTTAATATACCATAACAATTTCTGTTGTCTATGGTTTGATGCAACAGCAAGAATTTAAATTTGGGTAAATAGACTTTCAGAATCTTACTTTCTAGGAAAATGTTTTCCCTTAAAAATTAAACACCGATCAGGATTCAAAGCCAGAGATAACATAGGAGCAGTTCGAAGACATCTTCTCTCCTCAGCTGGATGTTGAAGAAGAATAACACACCCTTTAGGTGTTAATGGTTCTTTGGGTAAAGCTGGACACCAACAAACAATAGTTGGCCTCCTAAAAATTTTTTTACAAAAATCATCATCCCATTGTAAACACTGACGGTTTGCTAAGTTCGCAAAATTATTTTCACGACACAAACCTGCACTGAGGACAGATTTCTCGTTTTGTTGGTGGATCCACTGGCAAACCAGAAAGATCTTCCCAGACGTCAGTATCAGCTGACATTGAATAATCAATGACCCAAAGACGTTTTGTTTTATTTTGAAAAGTTTCGAACCTCAACTGGTCATGTTGAAGTTGACATCGTGCGGTGTTGCCAAGTTTCTAGAGGTAAACTATGCCGTATGGAAAATTGTGATGAAAAATATCATAGAGAATGTAAACAAAAACGGTGTATGTTGATCTCTATGGAATGGCGGCTTGATTCTTAGACCAACCTCACTTCTGAGACAAAATTATTCAAATTAAATCGTTACGATTTATTTATTTTATTATTGAGCAATTAATAAAACACTAATTAACTATAAATTGAACACAAAACTTTGTTTTTATCTAACTACACGCTTAAAATGTCTAATTGTTATTGTTGGTGTTTGTTAAAAGTCAGTTTGGCGGATCGTTAAACCAAACACTAAGATCTAACCTTTTATTTATTTAATTAATTAAAAATGCATCAAAATACTCCAGAAAGTGATAGCGTTAGCATAGAATGCTTTCAAAATTACACTGCTCCCGAAGTGTTCGTTCAAGGCCTGGCTGGAATGGTTGATCAGCAAGATGTTGAAGCAATGATAAGAGCCCAAAAGCAAATGTGAGTCGATAATTCGGAAAACTAATTCTCGCTCTCTTAAATGGTTATTTATTATGTTTTGATCTCTTTGTAGGTTACAGAGATTCGAGAAGACTAATGAAATGCTGACTAACTGCAATGCTCTGTCGAGCAATCGTTTTAAATTAGCTTCAGTTGATTTCAAGAAACACATAAATTTGCTTCTCGGAATGAAAAAGGATTTAAATTATATATTCAAGAAGATAAAGATAATTAAAGAAAGATTGGCTACATCATACCCTACTGCATATGAAGGTTTGTTTGTTTGTTTGTAGCTGGGTTATGGTTGCAATTTTTATGTTTGGTTTCAAGAGAATTATACTGAGTCAGTATAATTTGTTTGATACAAAAAACTGTTATGTCGTAAATAACTTTAAGTGATTGTTATTGTTTTTAGAAGCCTGTAAGGCCAATGAGAAAATTAATGAAGAAGTTGAGGAGGAGAAAAAAGGAGATGGGGATGCAAAAAGTGGTAAATTGATTCAGATTTTCAGAAGCGATTCTTAAATTATTGTCCTTTTTCTTGATCATCATAAATTTGTTTTTACATAATTTTCAGCTGAGGAGACAGTTCCAGAATTTGCCATTTCATCGAGTGATGATGCAACCAACAGCAAAGATGATTCATCCCCATGTTCCACTGACACTGGTTAAGTCACAGTCACAACTTCCTACTTCGAAAACAAGTTCAAATTTCATTCCATGTCAGGAGCAAAGATAAGTTTTATTTGAAACCTTTAGTATATATCTTGCTTCACCCTAAGCCAAATGCTTAAATTTGAGATATAATCAAACCAGGACCAGCTTCAGTATGTCAGTTATTGCTTAATCAAATATTACGGGTGTATGAGAAACTAAAGAGGTTGAATTCGACAGGATGTATGTACAGTGACCTCATAAATTTTTTATCCAAAAGTGTGGTGTATGGTATGTGGGTTGGTATATATGAAATAAACACCTACATAAACCACAGTTGATTATTTCCAAAATTTTGGAATGCAAGTACTCATTCAAAATGAGACTGCACTGTAGAAGTGGGATTTTTGAAACAAACTTAAATCTCCTACTACTTCAGGTCAGTAAAGGTTAGTCGATAGGTTTAAATCCTTCAGAAGCCATTTATATAACAAGACAAGTATACAATTAAATTCCTACTTTGAGTTAAGAGTTACTTGAAGCTTTTCATCAGCTAGTCATAATCAAAATAAATTTAAATTATGTATAATGTATTTAATTAATTCAGTGCAATATATTCATAAAATCTTTGTTTTGTTTATTGTTGAATATCTCAAATTCCTGTGGTTTCAATAGGAAAATAAAAGCAGTCACATTAGATTGAACTGAACTTTCAAATGTTTTGGATCAATTCCTGCTCTAAGTAGTTGACAATTTGTCATACATAACCCAATTTGGAAGATTTTTTGGGTTTCCCACTTTCTTTTCTATTTTTACTAATTCTACTCGACAGGTTTTTGAGTTGTTTCATGGGGGTGGTGTCAAAAGGTGGGTTAAATTGATGCCCCCAACATGGGTCACTGGATCTCAAGGGAGAGTGGGTGTATAACTAAGTGGTAGAAGAGGTACAGAAACATAGCAGCTTGACAGATTTTTCTATTTTGGGTGTTCTCTCTTGTAAAAGTTGTAAGACAAGAAACAAAATTTTTTTAAACCTTCAGCACTTAAACCAAAAAATTCTGCAATTATCAAGTTGTGAGTCATTTAAAAAACTTCTTGGGCCACTATCCAATCCAAATCTATGAGAACTTGAACATAAAACATTCATAAACCTTTTATTTTGGGGGTCCTTTTGGAAAATTCAAAACCCTTCTTGGAATCATAATCCAACCCACGGTTGTAAGGTCCGCCATTACTGAAAACCCCACTTCCGGTTTCTATATACTAAATATATCAAAAAACCAGGATAATTTATAAATATATAATAAAGTCTTCGTAGTTTATTAAAAATTTATTTCTTTTCTCTGTCCAAAAACACATTCGGCTTAAAAATTCATCTTCATCGTGACCAATTACAAAACATCCGTTTCCGGTTTGTCACGCCACATTCCCTTCCTCAAAAACAAAATTCCATCTTCGTCACCTGTAACCGTCAAACTCAAAATGAAATCCTCCAATTAAATTAAAAACCAACCTGACATTTCAAAAGCCAAAAAAAAAGTTAAAAAATTAAAAACTCACAGCCGACTCGAATCGGATTCGTTCGCATCATCGATCCAACTTCCGCTTCTCCTTTGACTTTTTATTTATTCAGTCGTTTTTAATACAAATATTAAACTTGGAGACGTCTCTTCTTGGTATCTCCGGCAAAACCTCATTCAAATTCATAAATGCAAGGTTACTGACTCGTTGACGGTTACCATCCAACAACACGCCCACGTCTTCTTCACGTTTTTTTGTGTGTTGTCTGTGCCTGCCCGAAATGACCGTTAAGAACCTGGCTTGTGATTGGTTTAAAATAAAAAACTCGGGGCCAAGGCTTGATGCGATCACGGAGGGGAAAACTGTCTGACAGTTTAGCCCTTAAAAACAGAAAAAGGGACAAAACAAAATTATTTTCCCATGATCAAAACAATCAAATCAGGTTTCAAACAAAATAAAACAAAAACAAAAATTTTCCGGCCCAATACCTTTCATTCGTCTGGCGGACATCTTTCTTCTCCTCTCGCTTCCTTCTCCATCTTTTTTTTTACTCAACCAAACATTTTTTTCTCTCAAAAACAGACAACAAACACATTCCCTCCGAAGCTTTTGCCCTTTTATTACTGCCACTTCGAGGCAGCTCTTTAATAAATAAATTTTTATTTTTCCGGGGGGTAAACTGAGGCTCCCAAGCCCCGTCGTTAGCTCTCCCTTCTACTAAAAAGCACAATTAAACAGAATTATATGTGTGTGCCCATTTTCATCAGGGCCGTATCTTTTTAACACGTTGACGACCTCACTCTAAATCGTACTTTTCGCCGCCATTTTTGTTAAATACCAATTAAAGAGCCTCCCAAATTAAAGCGAAACTTAAATTTGCCGCCATCTTTGTTGGCAAAGAGGACCATTCGACAGCTGACAGTTTAGGGTTAGTAAAAATGGAGCGCTACACTATGTTTCCATAACTTGAACAATATTTCAAAAGACAAGGAAAGTTTGAGGGCCTCAAATTTTGACAGAAGAGTCAGTGTGACAACCCTAACCTATTTACTCTATGATTCACTGAAAAATAGGCTAACCCAGGGGTGGGCAATATTTTTAATCAACGGGCCAATTTAAAGTTTAAAATAGTTCGCGGGCCGGGTGTAAAATAGGAACTAAAGTAGGAGGGCCGCACAAATTTGCAGTACATGAACTAAGCAAAGTCCACTTTAAACTTCTCGACCATAAAACGTAACTGTAGCGGGCCATGTATTAGTACTACCCATGTCGATAAACCCTCAGTGGGCCGGATTAAATACTTCCCCGGGCCGTACTATACCCATCACTAGGCTAACCTAAAGACTAAAAGCTTTGTTCCATATTTAATACAAACCCAGCAACCATTTTCACTAACCCAAACTCTCAACTGTCCAATTCTTCTGTTCTCAGGGTTGCCAACAATTTACTGCGACAATGGCGGCAAATCGTCCGTTAATTTTGGAACACCCTATATTATTATTTATTTTTTTAGTGGAAAATTATTTGAGGTAGACATTATTTAAACCCAAAATAATTTTTCTAAATTGACCCACCCAACCCCAGAATTTAGTCTTGTGCTCACCAGTGAGTCCACCATTTTCATCAACTGTGGAGTCCAGGAACTGGATAAAGATGTGACTGGCGGGCGGTACAGTCTAAAGGATAAGACATAGTAGAAAGAATAAGAGTCAAGATGAAATAGGAAGTAAAACAGAGAGAGAAGAAATGAAGAGGGAATAGTATTAATAATAAATATACAAGGTAAAAGAGAATAAGAAGAAGAACGGTAGGAGGGAGTAGAGAGGTGAGTGACACATTTATAGACCCAGGTATTCAGATGAGAACGTCGCCTGCAATGTTGTGGGAAATACCTATCGTCGGATTGATTCTCTGAAAGCACTTGAGTTGATGATGATTAAACCTTCGATTCCCAATCTGGAATGTTTATTCTTGATACTTGGAAACACTTAGAAAACAAGCACTACTCCATTTCCAAAAGGATCCGGATGTACTCGTAACACTATCAACAAGAATCAATACCATTTGTCACCAAATCCAAATTTCCAATTTGCTTTCCTTCCTTCCAAAAAAATATTTAGCAAGTTGTACCAAACATACTGAATAAAATATATACATCGTGCCCTGAGTTTATATTTTCATTTTATCTCAAAAATATAGGGTGTGCCAAGATTAACGCCAAATTTAAATTTCCTGCCATCTTTGAAGGAAACTGCTGGCAGCCCTGAAAGAACAACTTGACATCTGGGAGTTTAGGGTTAGTAAAAACGGATACAGGATTTGAATTAAATACAAAAACAGAAGTTTTTAGTCTTTAGATTAGGTTAGTTTTCCAGCGAATCATTTAGTAACATGGGTTACTGCTTCTGTCGAAATTTGGGGCCCTCAAACTCATCGTTTTTGAAATACACGTTTCTGTATCGCATAACCCTAAACCCACCTCCCTTTTACTAACCTTTACCAAACCCCAAACTCTCAGCAGTCAAGGGTTGCCAACATTTACAACAAAAATGGCGGCGAATTCAAATCCACCGTTAATTTTGGAGCACCCTATATCACAGATTCGTCAATTTTGTTTGAATTACAAAAAAATCGATTTCAAATAAATTCTGAGTGAGCCTAACTAAAACCGCTATATACAGTATCGACCACCGGTGGTCACGCGGTCGTCAACGTGTTAATAGATCAAATTCTAAGTGATTAATACGACATTACGACACCCGATAAGTCACGAAACCTGATATCAACTTCAAAACCCTAAACAACAAAAAACCAAACGCGCCTAATTAAAAATATAAATTTTCAACCAGATAGCCAACAAACAAGCTTTCTTTCCAAGCAGAAGCGATTTATTTTAAGTGATGCACAAAAAGCTTTTTGAAAATGCTGTGCTTCTGTTATCGGTTTTGGTTCCCAGCTACAGAGTGACCTACTGTAATCAAAAAAGTTAACAGCAATCCCCCCGCAAGGTGTTGTAAGACAATACATCTCCACCCCTTGGACGAAGCTCTGTCCAGAAACTCCACTCAAGCATATTTACACCTTAGTCACTCACCCTTAGGTAGGGGGTGAGTTCAAACAACCCCCACGACAAAATGTGTTATGAACAAAAGCCAAAAATTATATTTCAGCAAGCAAATTTTTATTTCTACAACAAAAACTGTTATCACTCTGACTTGCTAATAAAATCGTGTGAGAAAGACAGACAGGTATAAAAGCAAAATTTCAATTCACAGGTGAGGTCAATTATTTATTTACTTATTAATCAATATTTGTAGTTACATAAATGTTATCGCCATCTAAATACTTTTAACCTCGATTGTGTATCTCTTAAAAAGGTTTTTACAATTTCCCCAAAGAATCTACAGTGGTTCGAAATCCGTCTCAAAATGCCTACACAACTAACTAAACTCCGGATGACTGACTGACTGACTGATTGCCTTTCACCTATAACATATATCAAAGGTGGTGGAGGATGAAGAGGAGGAAGAGGAGGAGGAGTCGTATTCTAAAAAAAAGGTTTCGCTAAACTCTACTTAACATCAACCACTACAATATGCCTTTTGAAAGGTAGTGCAATTACTACAACTATTCACCAACCTTCCTCCAAACGAAATGGTATCGCCTGACACTGCAAGACTCCTCCCCGCATACCCTTTAAACAAGGACGGACATTTCCTTACTGTATCGAGTTACAATTGGAATGTAGAAGTTGGCCCTCACGGCTGTCATCACATCAAAAAATATTTAAAACAAAACCCCAGATCACACCTCCCCAAGTCACAAATCTTTATACAGTACAGATAAAAATTTTTAATAACGGTCATGAGATTCGGTGGTTCCTTTCAAATTCTTCTGTTTTCCTGGCACCCGAATTCTCTTCCAGTGTCGTTTTGTTTATTTATTTATATAATTTGTATCCTTGTGTAATCCGCTAATCTGTATGATGTATTTTTACGTCCTTTCTTTCTGTTTTGTTCGTTAGAAATGACATGTCCCGTCATGTCTGGTTTAAAATTTTTTTTTTCTAAACTCGTTTTCTGTTCTTTACAAATAAACTTTCCCTTGGTCCTTGGCGGGAGAATTTCCGAAGGTCTTTTACTACACAAATTTAATCGCAATTAAAATATAGAATGTCTTGGTTCTGGTTGTCGTCGCCGTAAAAGACGTCCTTTTAATTTTTTTTTTATGTCATTGTGTGTGTCTGTGTAAAAGAAAAGGAAAACTATTGATTAAGTTAATCATTTACAGCGAACACGTGTGTGTAAATCAAAACATAAAACACAAATAATAATAATAATAAATTTGTCAAACCAATTAAGCACATGCAAAAAAGTTTTCGGTTGGTTTTTGTGATAAAATATATAAACATCTCACCTCAATCGTCCTGGACTTTTATCCTCTTGCGGCGGTCTTCGTCGCCGCTTGCGTTCCCACTACCGCCACCGCCACCGGAGTTACTACCACCTCGCCGTGGTTCGGCTTCCATCACTTTCATGTACATTCCGCATAAATCCTGGCCGTGGAGGGTCTGTAAATGTAAACCCACGAAACTCAATCAAAAGCCCTCACACCAAAAATTCTCAAAGCTCTGGTATGCTTATCAACTTACCGCAATGGCATCTCTAACTGACTCTTTATTATTGTAGGAAATATAACCAACATTCTTTCCGTTTAGTAAGAAAATGTCTGTGATTTTTCCAAATCGTCCAAAAACATCTTTTATGGCATACCTTTCAGGAATGCTAGGATTGAATACGACAAACAACCTTGCTTCCACCCTGAAGAAGAAACAAAATCATCAATCGAACTTATATAACTCCATCACCAAGTTGAGTCAGAAGAAGAACAACTTACCCAGTGTTGTCATCATCATCATCAAATTTCCTAGCAGGCGGAAGTTTAGCAGAACAATAGTTGGGATCATAGGAAGCAGGTGAAATACCAGAAATGCCAGTGTGAGCCTTAAGGAGAGCAGTTGCCTGCTTCACATTTTCAGCCAGGAGTTCGATATCAGCTTTGCTTAGATTAGATGAGTTTCCTCCCAGGCCAGGGAAAGAGGGAACGTTCATCGATCCAGGGATCTGTTGAATTCTCTGAGTGTTTTCGGAGTAATCTGGCCGTACGATCATGTGCTGACCCGGAGGATATTCCATTCCATGGATTTTGTCTCTGGCATAAGCAGCTTGTTGTGGGTTTGAATAAGTCACACTCGCAAGTAGTCTCTCCTGTGAGTTCATACTTGACATGAATTTCACACTCGAAACAAAACACAAATCACAAGCATGACATTACTTACAGCTTTTGATCGAAAGTCTGGATATATTCTGCAATGCTCCATACCAGGGGCTATGTCAAATATTCTCCAAAGTTGTTCCTGTGTCACCATTGGTGAAACCAAAACCTGAAGTTTTGTAAATGGTTCACATTTCAATGGATAATTATTCACAAAATTGGTAACACTGTTTGGCAAATCTATAAAACAAATCAAATTGATGAGATAACATTCCAATAATTATAAAATCGAAACCAGCATTACAAGACACATCTATCAAGCTCTTACTTTGTCCCATATTAAAATTATCGAAACCACTTGAAGTTCCTGGTCCAAATCCAGGGGCATCATACCTATCAAATGAATCATATCCATTGTTGAATCTAGGCACTTGTGGTTTGGGCTCTGCAAATTTGGGTTTATAGCTTCTATCACATTGTTCATAAGCTATCGCAGCATCAGACATTCTAAACACAAGGCAAAACAATCAATGTTAACATCCCTCAATCCCGAAAATATATATGTGTTATAAATATAATTGATGAAACTTACTTATAATACTTCACATATGCAAAACCCTTATTTTCATTTGTTTCTCTATTCTTAACCAATTTAATACTATCAATATCTCCAAATTCTTTAAAATGTTCCTCTAAATCTTCCACTGTACTCGTTTTCTTACAAACTACAAAGAGTCGAACTAATCTTTCTTCATCTAATGGATCCCTCTTTGATCCTTCACCTCGACTAGAAAAAAGATTATCCTCATGAGTATTGTAAAATTATGGAATACCAAACACAAGAGTCATAACAAGGACATACCTGTGAGCAATCAATACTTTAATCGGTCTGCTATTGCCCTCAATCAATCTCCCATTCAATGCCTCCAAAGCCTTTGCAGCTTCAGAAGTCTTGGCAAATTTAATGTAAACCACACCTATATTATAATAAGGATAAACGTATTAACAAACTCATTTGAAGTTTAATTAACAATCCTCAAACGTTTTGGCTGGGAACCCCTCTCTGGAAAAATTCCAGCTGGTAAATATTTAACAAAATCCTCATGAAAACAAGCAGCCTGTTTTATAACCTACATATTTCAAACTTTTTCAGACGTTAATCACATTAAAATTGGCTGAATGATTTTGACAGTAGTACAAAACTGACTAAAACCAAACACGAGTAAACGCTTGTTAAAGTCAACTGACAAATGCTAACGAAAAATTAAACCGAAGAGGCGTTACCTTTGGGTTCCCTCGTCTGTCGATCTTTGACACACCATAATTCTTCAATGGTGCCATATTCTCCAAAGACATTCCGTAAAGTCTCTTCGCTGATGTACTTGTTGCAAACGACAAACAGTCTAGAATACGGAGGAGTGTCTAAATTACTGGAAGAACTGTTTCGTTGATCCAAATCACTAAACCGACGCTTGTCCGACATTGTGACTTCTAAAATGGCGGCGTGTTATTAATCAATTATACGTAGCAACTGGAGAGTTGAACCGGAAATGACACTTTCAAAAATGCGCATTTATTTCCTTGAAAATCGAAATTTTTAACCAATTCTGAATTTAAAATGAGAATAATGATGATTTGAAGAGAATTTCTTATTGTATGTTTGAGTTTAAAGCCGTATCGGTTGAAATAATGTTTGTTTTTGCTATCGTCAAAGCAAAATTTGATTGGCTCAAAAATCGAATTTTGCTATTGGCAAGATTGGATTTGAATTTTTTTTAATGTTTCTTGGAATCTGGGCAATTTCGTAACAGAATATTCGACTTTATCGGCTTGGAATTTGTTGATTTTGTATGAAATAAATGAAATTCTGTGTCGTTGAATGTTATGAATGTAATACATATTGATTTTCACCCTTCCATTGTTGTAAAATTTATATATTTTCAAGACACTTTTCTTCCTTTCTTTTTGTACATAAAAATATTTCTTATAATTAAGTTGATAGGATTTATTTAATTCAAAAACACTCTCTTCTGCTCAAAAGATAAATGCGTTAATAAAGGTCGAAACTATCATTCAGAATCATTATTCACTTTCACCTATTCATATCCTTCAAAGCCATCCGCCATAGTTTCCAAACCTTTCACTTGTGATTGATTCTCTTATTCGATTTTTTGACTTATTTTAGTTTATTTATTACTCCCATTATCGTTATCATCTTTCTGAATTCCATGGCCGCTCCTTTGTTTTCTTACTCATCTTGTTCCTCCAAATTGATTCTCAGAATCAACTTATCTTGAGCTCTATAAATTGAGTTTGTTCCAATTTTATCTTGAGTAAAGTGATTCCTTCACCCATGTTCGTTATGAATAATGGTTGGGTATATTCACCAGGTTTATCACTTTTACCGTAACACATATTAGGTGTCACCCTTAACTGACATTATTTTCAAGTCCACCTAATAAAATGTATTTATTTGTTGGCTAAGTACATCTCTGATGACCTGGTAAGAGTGATAACTGAGGTTAATATTTATAATGCCTGGTGATTACTCATAATCACCAAGTAAGCTTGGTTAATGTGATAAATTTCTGAATACTTATCACATTTACTGGCTGGTTTATAAAATCTCCAACTCGTGACGGGGGGGATTTATTAATAATAAAAGCTTCAGTAATTTGGATTCAGTATTTTAAAAACTAGCCGGTAATAGTGAAAAATCTTCAGACAGGACAGCTATTCACGAATAGCGTAGGCATCTGTGT
The DNA here is from genome assembly GCA_016920875.1 of Columbicola columbae. Lineage (NCBI taxonomy): Eukaryota > Metazoa > Arthropoda > Insecta > Psocodea > Philopteridae > Columbicola > Columbicola columbae. The sequence goes on from JADMLL010000012.1 coordinate 3,134,950, forward strand.
GCAGTAAAAAATGACTGAAACCTAAAACCATAATGGACTTAAGATAAAAATTTAAATAGTTAAGAAACATAATAATAAAAATCAAACGCCCTTGGAAACATTTTCGAATAAAATGGCGGACAGTAACATCTGCGCGGAGTGTACTAAATCCCACTTCAAGGACGGTGAATTCGCGGGATGCCATTTCCAAGAATGTTCAGCAATAGCAGAACAAAATCCGCGGTAGTAAGAAAACCTGGAAGTGTCACAGATGCCAAAACAATGCTCATACAAACCAAAAAGCCTCAGAAAAGATAAAACCTGCAAAAATTCAGCCGGCGAAGGAGGAGAGGAAGAAGAAATAGTAGGAACAAAATGGAAGATCTCACTGAATTAAGAGAACAACAACCGCTTTATAAATTTACAAAAATTATGAAAGAAAAGGAGGAGAAACTTGTCAGCAGATTAGAACAACAAACTCAAACTCAAACAACAATCAGTACAAACCAAGCCTATTATCATGAGTAATCAACGGAAATTACACATACACTCACCTCATTTATCACTTTCACCGTACCGAGGTTGTCAGAGATATTTACATATAAGGCAAATATACAGTATGTACTTCCCACGATCAGCATTAAGCTTGTTAAATATTTGGTTGTGGTTTTAATCCCGTTTTTCGGATACAACAGGATGCGGGAGGAGGATTCGAACTCATGACCATTTGCGTCCAAGTCAGGAACTTAACCACTACACTACTCCTCCCACATTAAAATATGAGAAATTACCTTCAAGATATCCTTCTCGTAAGCTGAGCTTTTATCAAATTCCCCATTTGGAGATTTTAGAAACTAGCCGGCGAATGTAATAAATATTCGGTCATTTGTCACATTAACCAAGCTTAACTTGTGGTCATGTTCATTCGCCTTTTTCCCTGATGTGGCTGTTGAAGATCCCAGAAGACCCGCCCGTGAAGAAGGCATCACTTTCTGGAATTCCTCAGCTTTGCGTCGTCCGTGGTCCTGTTGTTGCATCCTTTGGGTTAAGATTTACACTTGCAAGAAAAAGAGAAGGAGAATTCGCGTCATTCTGTTCTTCTTTTCCTTGGTCATCCCTGGCGTGCTCTTTCGTCGTCCTCTTTGGTTTCCAAGATTTTCCGGCAGAATGTCTGGAAACTCTGCCATTTTTCCTTGGAGTTCAGCATTCCTGTAATGACTGTTTCCATGTCAAGATCCGGAAACTTTTTCATTAATTCCCGTCGCTCTAGTGTCCATGTAGGGCATCTTTTAAGGTGTCGTCTTCTTCTTTGCAGTAATCGCAGATCGGCGTGTCTGTCTTGCGGATTTTGATGTTCATTCGCCTGATTTATCACTTTTACCGTAAGATAGCCGTAACACACATCTGATATTACTTCCCGGTTCATCTGTATTACTCTTGTTACCTGTATACAGATTAGGATGAAAAATGCTGTCGGGTGTAGAGGGTTTATTTATTTATTTATATTTTATACTCAGAGGGCGGAACCGTTTCACAGTCTACTAGTCAAGTTGTATAATTTAAGCACTTTGGAATTTATACTTGACACTAATCTTTGTCACCGGTCTCCCTTGACGAAAATTAAGCCATCAGGGTGATTTGGGGGAAGGGGGCATAGGCCTAAAGAAAACAGATCAGAGGGCGGTTAGTATTATTACGTCCTTATCAAAAATGTTCTCATACAACCTCTCGTATAACTTAATTATAATTTTTTTAGTTTTTTATATAACCCAATTAGCGTTAAAACATGGGGGCCATGTAAAACTAATTTTTTCTCTCTCCTGAGGGCAAAAGCTCAGTAGGTCGTAATTTTTCGGGCCCTCTTTCCTCTCCCATTTCCTCTTAAAAATGTGAAAAGGAATTAATTTCGAGTTAACCTGCATGGATTTTTAATTCATAGTGGCACGAAAGCCATTTTAGAAATTATACGAGAGTGTTTATTCAGTCCTGCGGTAATAAACGTCAGGGTCGGAACCGGGAAAGGATTAAGAAGGGAACGGGGGAAGAGAGGAGATTCGTATTCTGACTCATAAACTGGAAAAAGTTATTTGACTAATTGTAGTGTTGGACTGTTGAAATCGTGTATATTTCGCAGAGACTAACAACTAAACTGTCCGCTATAACTACAACTACACTCTCGGGTATTTCTGTTTAGTGAGTTCAGACTGTTGCTCGTCCTTTTTTGTCGCTAAACTACGATTTGAGAAGGTTATTGTTTGAGGGAAGGATTTTAGTTCCATCCTCCATTACCAACAGGAAATGGTTTTGTGAGTTTTAAACTTGGCAACATTGGCTGGCGAAGTGGAAGTTCTGTACGTTGAACGGGTCATTTTAGAAACTCATTCTTAGAAAATACCCTGGGTTATGAAGACGAACCTTGTCCTAATGTCGGGAAACTAACCCACAATCATCCTCCTCCTCTTTGTAGGTTTAGGTCTCACGTCGAATACTTCCAAACCCAAAAGTGTCTTCAACAACCGCTTGACTCACCGCTGAATCAATTATGGTCGGGACAAGAACACCGTTTTGACCCACCGGTGAGTTAAGCACGTTTTTTCTTGAAGAAGGTGACTCAGGTAGTCAGTCAGATGACCAAGTTCCTATTTCACTAAAAAATGAAACAAAAGAATTTTGGAAAATGAAAAAAAAATGGCGGAACCTTTTTGTGATTGTATTGTTCTCTTTGTTAGTCCCAAAAATTTTTGCTTTTAACCCCCTTCTTTTGTCAAACCTAAACCGCCAATTTGTTGAAATTTGAGTAAATTTTGAAAAGTCTGACTCAGGTGCGGATCTCAACCACTTGAACTGACATAAATGGTGATGAACATAAACGCCAGAAGGTACGTTTCCTCATGACGCGTTCATCCTTTCATCAGCTTCTAATTCATATGACAGTAGTTCGTCAAAACAGCTTCCAGTCATGAACGTCACGTGTGTATGACAGGAAGTTGTCATTTTAGGTACAAAAAGAGAATCGGAGACTACCAAACTTTAAATTTTATAACGTCAGTCAGGTGGTGAGCACCATTTACCATTTCAGTATAAAAATTTGAGTATGATTAAGTATATTTCTGATAACCTCGGTACGGTAAAAGTGATAAATTAGGCGAATATATTTAATTCCCAGTGATCATTCATAATCACCTTGGTGAATGTGATAAATGAATGAATATTTATCACATTTACCGGCTGGTTTACAAAATATCCAACTCGCAAACTCTAATAATTTAATAAAAGTTTGCTCCGATTATGGGTTGAATATTTTATAAACTAGCCGGTAAGTGTGATAAATATTGAGTAATTTATCACATTAACACAGATATAGCTGGTGATTATGAATAATCGCTGGGAATTACGCTTGATTTATCATTTTTACCGTAGCATATATTACGTTTGACCCACAGAACCGATTTTATTTTCCGATTCACCTAATATTTTGTGACACTCTGGGAACAGACACTGTTGTATAAATATTAGGATCAAACAATATTTGCAGACAAAGAGGCAGAAGGAAAAGTCGCCCGGGGGACAAAACCATTTTTAAATACACACCCACACCTTCTAAGAGGAAAAATTTAAATTTCAGGCCTTTGGGGGTTGAAGGGTTGGGTTGGAGAGGGTAGAAAACCCAAATTGAGGGGAAAATAATAAAACAAAATATAATGAAGAGTCTCAGAATCAGTTCCGGGGAAATGACTTTTGACAGGAACTCATTCCCACGGCCCAGAATAAAATTTTCCTCTGTTGAACCTTTTTTATTATTTTCCAGAGTCCCTCTTTGGGGTGGTGCCCTCACGTAAGGGTAAGTGAGTCGGGGGTGGTTTTAACCCCCTTCCCCGCTGCCAAGACTACTTTCCTTTTAATTAGGATGGAAATTTCAAATCAGGTATGATTCACATTCAAATTTGATTTTCTTCCTAATGTCTCTGACTCCCGTTTTTCCTTTTCTTCTGTCGGTGTGGTGTGTGTGTGTTTGTTTCCATGACAACATTCTGCCTAGAGGGGATTGGTTTTTATTATTACCTCCTTGTCTGTTGTTCTCTCTTCTTCTTTTCTCTTAATATTTTTTCCTCCTCCCTCTTCTTAGCCAGAAAGATTCGAGAGAGAAATAAATTCTATTTCATGTCGTGTGTGTGTGCTGCTGTTGTCTTCTGTATGAGTGAGACGTCTGATTTACATGTTGAAATAGGTTTTTTGGTCTCCTTATTCCAATTTCCTTTTGACGAGGACAAGTGACAAGGTGACAGGGTTGTTTCATAATGGTAATAATGCTGACATGACGTCGGGAACAAGTTTTAGGGAAACGTGAAACGAACGGGTAGTTTTTTCCCGGAGATGGAGGCGCTGGTTATTTCATAAATATTGCACACTTTCGGGATCATGGTGGACAGAAAGATGACGAAAATAATGAAGGTGCGTTTTGTTCGCTTCTTGATTTCATAAATACTGAACGCTTTTGTGGATAACTCGTTTCATAAATATTGCACACGTTGGTGAGGAGCTCATTTTATGACTTGTAGGATTCATTTCAAAATACTGCACAGAATTTTGGTCTCTGCTCTTTTATTTCATAAATACTGCTCTGCTCTGTGGATAATATAAAAATCTGTGTGAAATTCATTTCATAAATAATGCACAGTGTGATACATATGTTTCTTCCACTCTCTACTTTCCCCTTCTTTACCTATCAATTAACTCTGTATTTGTCTATCTTTCCACGTCTCTGATTCGCTCTCTATCTATCTAGATTCTCTACATTTCTCTCGGTCTTCCTCTTCTCTATTTGTCTGTCTGTCTATATTTTTATATTTTTTTTCATCTCACTTTCTGTCTCTTTCTATCTATTAAATCTCTCTATTTTGTTGTGTTGGCCATCTCTTTTTCTCTGTTTTGCCTGCCTCCTTTTTACTCTTCTCTTTCTTCCTCTTCCCATTCTTTTTTATCTATCGTTAGCTGTCTATATCTCTGCCTTTTCTCTCTCTCTCTCTCTACCTAAATATCTCTATATATCTTGGTTCCTCAATCTATCTCTCTACTCCTTCCATCTTTCTCTACTCCTCTGTTTTCCTTCCTCCTTCGTACTCTCTTTTTCCCTTTTCGTCTATCTGTCTATATTTTTGGTATTTTTGTTTCCGTCTTTCTCTCTCTTTCCTTCTATCCATTTACCCTGACTCTTTCTTCTTTTTTCCTCTCCATATCCTTGTTCTTATTCCTATATATCGGTTTATCTGCCTATTTCTCTGCTTCTTTCTCCCTCTCCTATATTTTCTCTACCCTTATCTACCTCTCTGTTTCTTTCCTCTGTCTTTGTGTCTCTTTCTCTTTCATTCTTTATTTTTCTACGTCTTTCTTTCCTTCTCTCTAATTTTTTCTTATTTTCTAACTATCGGCTTGTTTGTCTATATCAATTTATCTCTGTTTCTTCTTCTCTGTTTTTGTCTTTCTTTCTACTTGTTCTTCCTTTCTACTCTCTTCTTCTTTCACATATGTGTTGATTATTTAATACAATGATGGCGAACCTACACCTGGTGTTTGAGAAACTAACCCAACAGGAGTTATTTAATAGAACCTGTACAAACTTTTCAAACTTATTTAATGTTGATGAAGTAGATGTAGTAAAACAGAAAGGAAACCTTAAACCTTTCTAGAACTTCCTGAAAAGTGTGATCCCTTCCAAAGGTTTTGCTGTTTCTGCATCCTTTCTCACACCCTCTCCTCTGTTTTTACCACTGACTCAATGTTCTATGTAACATTGTTATAACAAATTCTGAAGACAATTTGACCAACTTCAAAGGTTTCCAATCACCGATTTAGTATCTGGTTTCCTTTAATTTATGCGGGAAAACCTCTGAAGGAAAAGAAAATCGGGGAAATGGGAGGAAGCGACACTCAAACACAATAATCAAAAGTTTTCTTTTTGTTCTTTGCCCCCCGTTTTCTCCTTCTTTCCTGCCTGTTGAATTTCGCATTAACGGCTGCGAAGGTAATGAAAAGAAAATCGGAAAAGGTTAAATTCATGACATTTAAAGTGAGTTTAAAAGTTCAGTGCTCAGAAAAGAAAATTCTTACTCAATGACTTTCTCGTTTTGACGAGGGAGAAACCATTTAGGAAAAGTGAAAAAAGAATAAAAATAAAAACTGAAAGGAGACAGAGAGATTTAGAGCTTTTTCAAATGAATTAAAAAGAATTAAAATTTCCCTGTTTTTAACGTGTTACTTAAAATTTTATGACTCTCTTCTCCTTTCACAGGTTGGAAAGTAGACGGTGAGGTGATGAAAGGTTTTAAAAAGGCAAAAATGAATGAGGTTGATGAGGAAAAACTTCATTTCGGGAGGTCAGATAAGAAAAAAAAAGGAAATGGCAGTAGAAAGCTTGAAATAATTAACCGGAAAGGACGGGAAATTAAGTTCAGCGGAAAGGTAAGATATTAAGTATGTATATCTGGGGTTTGGCGGTGTTTTAAGCTGCTGTTGCTGCCATTGCTGCCATTTTTGTAGTTGGCTCATCGAAGCTTTTTTTGTTTGGTTATCCACCCTCTCTCTTGTTATGAATTGACCTATTAACGGCACTGACTATTGTTTTATATATTTATTAATCACTTTCTCTCTGTATTTGTCTATTTTCTTTTTTTTATAGCTATCCATCTATTTATTCCTTCCTCTCTTTCTTTCACTGTTTTTCTATGTAACTCTATATCACTTCCTCCATCTCTATCTATCCACATATTCAGTTTATCTTTATGCTTCTCTCGGCTTATAAAATTATCCTTTTCTGCATTTTTCTCTATCTGTATATATCTCTGTCTTCGCCTCTCTCACTTTATTTGTCTCCCTAATCTCCTTTTCTTTGTTTTTCTATCACCTATTGATCTATTAAGTCGTCTATCAGTCCTTATCTCTGATATGTTCATTTATTTTTCTATTATTCTCTGCCAGAGTCTGTCCTGTCTATTTCTTCACTCGTCTGTTTGTATGTTGCTCTCTCTCCTCTCTCTCTCTTTTACTGCTTATCTATCTGCCTGCATGTTTTCTCTGTTTGTTTATGTTTATCGGTTTCAACGTTTCTTATTTCCGTTTGTCACGTGTGTCATCCTTTCTTTTTTTGATGTTTTTGCATTTATATCCTCATACATGATCTCTAATATATATCTTTTTACTGCACGTTTTACGTTTCTCTTCCTGCTCTTGGCTGCAACTTTTCAATCTACCTCCCTCTCTCTCTTTATTTGTCTTTCTACTCTCATTTTCTGTCCTTTTCTATCTATTTGTCTGGACGATCTGTCTTTTCGTATCTCTGTCTTCTCTTTTCTATCTGTCTGCCTGCTCTCTCCGTCTGTATCTGTATGTCATTCACTTTATGCTAATCTGCCTGCATATATCTCTGTATCTCGGTTTCTTTTTATATATTTCCATCACCTACTCTGTATTTCCCTCTTTTTCCCTCCTCCTAATCCAGTCTCTCTCTCTTCTTTCTGATATTTCTGTCTTTCTTTCTCTCTCTGTCTTTCTGTCTCACTTTCTCTTCTCTTTTGCCATAGCAATGTTTCGTACATATCTTTTTGTTTGCTGCGTTTTGTCTTGCTTTTCCTCTATCTCCTCTTTGCCTTTCTTTTCTATCTTTTTCTCAACCTCTCCTTCTTTGACATTGCACAGTTATTTACATTAAAATATTAAAAATTTGACAGCTATTACATCACCGTCAGATTACGACCGTTAAAAAGCAATGTTGCCAACATCAAAGGAACAGTTTTCACTCACTGCATTCCTTGAATCTTTATTACATTCCTCGGGGCTAAAGTTTTTACTCATCTTTTTTTTTCTTTGTTGTCTGTTTACCCATTTCATTGTTTCTTACTTTGAATTTCTGTGAAACTGTTCCACGAAACATCAGCTTGCTCTTGTATTCATTTATGTATTTATCTGAACTGGAACCCTCGTAGATAACTGTTACAAATTATTTAACACTTGTACTGTCCAATAACAAACTTTACAATTCTTTACAGTTTTAAGCTAAAGACTGGCTGTCATACTTATTTACTACTGTCATCTTGGACTATCTATATACAATAATGGAAGTAGATAAAATGATCTTAAAAGTGGTTTTAAGAAATAGATATAGCTTTGTAACAAGTCTTCTAGATAACAACCTCCTGTCTCAAGGTTGGTTGGTCTACACAATGGGGTTGTATCTATGGAAGGGTGTGTTAAGGTAAAATCAGCAAGGTATAACCGATTACTTAGACAAAACACAATTTTATCTAAAACTTAAGCAAAACGTCTACTCGGTGACATTAGCGTCATTCACTGACGTCATCAAACTCACCACAACTTGGTGCACCAACTTCACCCATTTGTCGCTAACAAGTGTAGCTCTTGAAGTAGGTAAAACATGTAGTTACAAGAGAATTAAGAAAAGATAATGGAAAGAAGAACTGTGAAGAAGATAAGTGAAAGGAGATAAGATAAGATACAGCATAGGATAAGAAGATAAGATTCAAGAAAACATAATGAAAGTGGGGGGTAGAGGAGGATAGTACTAAGGCAAAATTACAATAATATGTTCACGCCGGGATGACCGTCGGTGGGTCATACTTTACTGTTCTCCGAAGCAGTGTGACCCACTAATGGGTCACGCTTAACTATCCCTTTTTTAGTTCCCCATTTTTTGTGGATATACCAGGCAAGTTCACGCACTGACGTCACCACTTGGTATGTCGACTTGGTCCATTTGCTAAATTTTTGTCCCCAGCAGTTGTGACATCGTTTAAACTGGCAACAGTGTCCTCCTGCAGAAGGAAAACATTCGCATCGGCGTGAAAGTGATAAACGATGACAAAGAGAATAGAAAATGTAACAAATAAAAGGTTGAAGCAAGAGGGAAGTTTTGAAATATCAAACATACATTTTGTAAAAGGAAAACATAAAAGAAACAATTATTAGAGTGAGGATTAAGCTCTATCCACAGTTAGCAATCCACAAGAACTTTGGCAGTTATTCAAGTGCACAAAGGGGCAAAATACAAAAGCAAATTTAAAACAAAAAAGGAGTTTGAGTTTAAAACACACCCAAAAGGACCTTACACTCATGAGGAAACTCAGTTTCCAACTTCAAAATTGCTTAATCATTTCCATGGGAAGGATAGATAACTGCTGAAATTGAAGTTAAAGGTGTTATTGATAAATAAGTTACAACAACCTAATTAGCCAATTATCTTTTGAACGCTTTAAGAGAGAGAGTATAAAAGAGCCGCTTGGTTGTTAGCCCTGAAGCCATGTGTGTGGTGTGGTGTGTTTGTCTTCTGCATCTAATCAATATCAAACGGAAGTAATTTCCCCGCTTTCACGATTTTAGACGTTTCGAAACAAAGACACCGAATTAGTCGATTCTTTCCGAGTCAACTCCAAGCTTTCATTAAAACTTATTTAAACTAGTAAATTCAGTCAGACATCTAAATAGATGTGTGGAGAAGTGGAGCCAAACTTGTTTTTCCTGAGGTTGAAGCCAATCAGTAAAAAGGGTTCCTCGTTACAAATCCTTTAAAATTCCACTTTCTACAACAATAATTTCCCTACAGCGAAACCTTCCTCACTGGTAATCAAACAACTACAGCCTGAAGATTACCATGGCTCCAAAGTGGAGAAAGGTTGTTAAAGCAAAGAGAATTAATTGCCCGACGTAAGACTTTAATAGAAAATGTAAATGGAGCTTGTGATTCTCACTCTTTGACCCTCAAATCAAAGCCTTTGTGAAATGAATTTGGCCCTGTTTTAAATTGCTTTCGGTTCAAAAGCTCCATCCACCATATCTAAAAAAGGGCACAGTCTTTTGACCAGCCAAGCTAGCCATTTTTGTATAAAATTGGTTTAGGAGAAAAAAATAACAAAAGAAATCCAAAATCAGCTCATTCAACTATATTTAACTTCAAAACACTATGCTACAGACCCACAATAAAAAACCAAAGACAATAAACGGAAAGAACAAAAAGAGGTGGAACAATAAACGAAACAGACAAACAAAAGACAGGTTTTTGTTGATAAGTAAGAACATATTCTAATGCAGCAATAATTGACTGTAAAAACGTACAATAAGATTAGACAAAATAGACAATTAGCTTAAAACAGGAAGACATGGATAATTTCGTAACCATGGTCACTGTTCAATTTCCGGTTTTCATTGTTTCTCCATTTTCATCATCGATTTCCCAGACGAAAACCGTTTAATTCCAATCGCGAAAGATTGTCTTTGAAAATCAATTGAGCGGAAACCATGGTTGAGCAGTTCTGACTTAAATAAAGTTGAATATGTTAGCTATGAATGATGTATGCAATTGTTTGTTTTTATTTTTTGCTGGGGTTAAGATTTTTGCTAAGGAAGTTTGATTTTTGGCGGAAGTTTCGCTCTAAATGGCGGTTCTTTAAGTCTAAAATGGCGGATTAGCTTCGCAACAGGTTTCGGCTTATTTTTTTAATCCATCTCCATCCGTGACTGTTTTAATTATTTTTTAAAAAACAATATTCTCTCTCGTTTCGTGTATTATTCAAAGAGTGTTTGTGCATAAAATAAAAAGTGCAGCTTATTTCTCAAAGTTAAAATCTTCAAAACTGATGAATGCAAATGAGGTTAGGCAAAGCCTTATGAGGTTATTAGTGGTTTTGTTAAAGCAATTTCGGACTGAAACAGCTCTCCGTTAATGATGCTTTTTAGTATAAGGTGAGTTTTAAGTGGTTCTCGTGAAAACCTTTCTGTGAGGAATATGTATAGCTAGCTATTAAACTCAAAATTGAGAACATTAATCTTAAGCAATTATGTATGTAATGGAAAGGAAACAAATTTTATTGATTGAATTGTATCAGGTAATCTTTGGATTTTGTAAATTATCCTTTGACAAAGTTTTGCTAATCAAGATGAATCAAAAGTTTTCAACCCAAAGTCATTTGACTCTCTCAAGTCAAAGTTGTGAGGGAAGATTGGTTCATAAGCTATGAATAGTCTGTTTAATTTGACAAATTCAAGTCAGAACAAATTAATCATGTTCCAAAATTTGTCAACAGATTCTCAGAATTATCAACAAACTCCTTAACAACAGCAAAATGGGTTGTTTTTATTGTCTCATAGATGTTTTTTAAAAGCTAAACTGTTTTATGGCAGTTAGTATGATTTCCATTTTCTCATTCAAATCTGGAATTGGTCTAATCACTTATCTTGTTCTATAATGCATACATCACATGATCAATTAGCCGTGGAAATAGTGATAACAATTCAAGTTGAAAAAATAAAAACTGTTACACACTGTCAAAGAAACTGCATGTGAGCTTAACAAAATCATCCCTTGTAAAAGTGAAACCAAAAAAGAGAAACAAGTTCAAAAAACAATTTTGACAATATGACAGCACAAACATTTTGTTTGCCAGCAAACACATCCAACAGCAAACCATCAATTCTTTTGTCATTTGAATACAGAGAGAAAAAAAAATTTTTTTTTGTCTTGTTCACAAATCCCACAAAGAAATTATTAGACAAAACTCAAAATTTTGTTTTTCACATTTATTTAAGTCATATTATTTGTCCTAAATATAATATACAAATATTTATTTAACATAAATATACATATATAAATGCGATTCTCAAATTATATATTTCACACATAAAACACACATTTTATTTGAGAAGCGCTGACATAATTTTTGGTTTTGTTTTAAATATTTTTTATCTTTGAAAGCATATGAAGCTCATAGAAGATTGTTTTTTATTTATTTATTTATTTATACTTTGACTACTTAGGGTATTTTGGTATCGGCTCTAATGAAATACACAATACACAAGAAGGAACACATGAAAGGATCGAATGGTGATGAGTGATAATCGTTAGAGGGTCCCAGTTTCATTGGCTACCATTTGCTACTGGTAAGAGATGCCACGAACGTTTTTGTAGACCGAAATTTTTGGTAAAATTATATCCAGCGATCACGTAGGGTTAGAAATTTTTTTCTCTCGAGTTTCGTACTGAATTTGACACGTGTTCTGTATTGTTTCTGTTTTTTGTTCTACCTCTCACATCCTAATATTGGATGAATGGGTTGTTGTTAGTGGTGGTACGAAATTGTGTTTTAAACCAGGGGTCGATAACCTGCGAGGAGTTGGTTGGCCCACCGGTGGGGCATGACAATATTTTGTTGGGCTACGGGATGTGCACCCTTTGGCAGACTACACCAAAGACTATTTTTTACTTTAGAAGCTTCTTTGGACACCAAGTTAACGTCCCCTTAACAGTATGGCGTCCGCATGTCTAATCAAAATTTTTTTGGAACTGCTGACATAATGTCGCTAAGAGCCACGTTTTTTCGAGGTTCTTGTTTACTGATCTTATCGTCTTTGTGCAAGGTTTTTAAGAAAACAAAAAGTTTCCACTTTGTCATTTACTGTTAGTTGAACAGAACACGCAACAATAACTTTCGTTCCACAGTTTGAATACAGGATACAGCCATCGACGCATGCGCAATAATTTCCGAATGGCACCAACTTGGAACCACCGGCACTCAGCAATTGGTTTTTGTCGTGGAGCGACCGGATGCCATAGTGTTGGGCTTTCTTCAGACGAATAACCGTAAAATGTTGATTAAAAATCACGGGGGCATCAGGACTTCAGAAATGCCTAGGTGGGCCATGGCCCAAAATCGGTAAAGAGGATAATAGACTATAGTTCAATGTCCCAGTGACCCAGTTCCAAGATTTTCCACTCAAGTTTGACGTCTGTGATTCGTGTTTAGGTTCATAAATATTGCACACTGTCTCGTGTCGAAAATTTTTACTAGTTGACTGTCCCAAAAGTTCCCGGAATGAATTTTTGGTAGTTGAGGATAAGTCGGTGAGAGATGTGAGCTTCGAAGCAGGACCGGTGTCAAAAATGTATCGAATTTGGGAAAAGTTTGAATGATTTCGGGAGCTTTTGGGTCAGAACGTCGTATGACACTGTAATAGACCATAGTTCAATGTCCCAGTGTTCCAGGAGTTTGTAGGTTCAGAAGTATTGATGAAAATTTTTTAGACGAAAAAGTTGAATGAATTTTTGAGGAGAAGTCGGTGAGGATTTAAGCTTTGAATATATGATTTGAAGACAAAAAAGTCATTCCGGGAATTTTTGGGACAGATCCTCGTATGACACCGTAACAGACCATAGTTCATTGTCACAGTGTACCAGTTCGGCCGTGATTTATGTCCAGCTGCTGTGTTATCGGTGCCAGGGTGCACGTGTCGATGGAAATGGTTGTAATAAATGGATTTTGAGTATTTTTATAGTCCGAGTCTTGAGTTTTCTAGACTACAACCGATTGACTGACCGGACTACACTCAAATTTTCCTCAAAAATGAAAAATGGGAAAAGTTAATAACAGCTTCATGGCGGTATCATTGGCCCGTCTGTTAGGTTTAGTGTTAGGGTACATACCAATCCATACATATTACAAAACTACAGTTCGTTTAAAAATTTTTGTAGTAGCCCGCTGGTCCAAAAAGGTTGTCGACCCCTGAATGTATTAATGGAAATTGTTTGTTTCCAGACTAATTTATATTTTGCAGACCTCCGAATTTCATTTTGGTTTTCTATTTACGTTGAATTAATCGAAAATCGTTTTCAGAGACGCGCCTTTTTGGGGGTGAAAGCGCTAGCTCCGAAAGATGTGGATGGGGATCTCGACACGATTTGGGCATTAATTTGGTGAACAAAATTTTTTTCCGAATTTGAACGACATCTTCCTAATCAAAATTTTTCAGATTTGAAATTCAAATCGAATTTTCGGATTTATTGGTTTTCTTTTGAGAGTCTAAGATCTAGCCTAAGCTAATTAGTTGGCTCTGAATGGGAAATTAATTATTGGAAAGGTTCAGTTATCGGTTGAATATGTTTTGAGGTGGAGTGGTTGTTTATTAATTAAGGTCTTTTGATTCTGAGTGATTAATTGAACTCATCGATTTTTGTTTTTTGTGTTTTCAGATCGTGCCTGAATGGAGACGAAACGATGGATAAGCGAAACATAAGCGGAACATTTGTGTTTAGTTTTAATTTGTCATGGTGGACTGTGAATGGGTAATCCAAAGGTAAGTTCCGTTTAAAATTGTTTGCTGTTATGTTAGCTTGGGGGATGTCATTTCTACCAAAGTTGGAAGGATTATTTGTAGGTACTGAACTGCCGGGGGTAGCTTCCTTGGGGTTGTTAGTTCTGATTTTAGTTTAGTTTCATGATTGGAAGGTGTGTTGTGATAGGTTCACTGATCAGGTTGTGAGACTTAGAGGTGTGTTCTAAGGGGTAAAGGGGTTGTTACGGAGTTTTAAGGGAGGTTTTGAAAAGGTGGGAGGATCAGGGTGGTGGTTTGTAAAATCTTTTGTACAATTTGGAATTTTGTTGTTTTTGTTGTTGTTTTGTTTGTTTTTGTCATTTTTGGGTCACGTGATTTTGGACTTTTAAATTTTTCTCAGTCCTCACTTTTTATGGACCCAGCATCTTCTTGAATATTTTTTTTTCTTTGATTCGAGTGCTTACAGTAGTTTCTTCCTCCTTTTTGGGTTATCTTACAGGAAAGTTGTTTAAAGCAAACACAATCTGGAAGGTTTTTTGTTGGTATTGAACTGCTAGGGTGCCTTCTTGGGGTAGTTAGTCCAGATTTTAGTAGTAGTTAGTCTGTTAGTTTAATTTCATGATTGGAAGATGTGTTATAATAGCTTCACTGACAAAGTTGTGAGACTTAAAAGTTAAGAGAGTGAGGGTGGAGGTTTGTAAAATCTGTTGCACAATCTGAGAGTTTTGTTTGTTTTGGTCGTTTTTGGACCACATGATTTCAGCAAATCTGTTTTATCTTTTTGTTTTCTTTCCTCGTCTTGTAATACTTTCACTTCTTCAGTTTTTCTTTGGCGGACTACTCTCTTCCACTTTTTAATTTGAGTTTTTTTTTGTTTAAAGTGCTGTCGTAGGATTCTTACTTCCCTTTGATCTTCCTCCTTGTCCAGAAACCACTCCGACCATGTTTTAGGTTTTAAAAAGTACTGAAATACTCTCTTGGTCAGTCTTCCCGGGTCTTTACTACTTCTCTTCCTTATGATCTCTCGCTGTTGTGACCTGTTCTGTACTGTCTCCTTTCTCTCAGACTCAGAATTTTTTTTTTCTTTAGCCTCAAATGCTTAAGTAGTTCCTTCACGAAGGATGTTTGTTGATTATACTTGTTTTGCTTAAATTTTGAAAAGGGGTAAAAGAATTCGTGAGGTTTATTTTTAACCCAACAGGACCTTTTTCATCCTTTTTATTAATTTTTAATTTCTGTTGGTATCAACTGCTATGTTCACTAAAACATGAGATAAATTTTTGGAGCAATATTCTGAACCTAATTTGACGGAGATTTTGTTGTAATGATTGACATTATCATATAAACTGGTTGGGCAGGAAAAATGTTCCTGTTTAGGGGTTTAAATGCTGTAGTGAAATTATCTGTTGAGTTTTTTTTTAATGCGAATGGGACATATTTTTAAAAAGTTTTTGTTTAATGTTAAGTGTAATCGTTACCAAACATCAAGGAAATTAAAGCGTTTTAGTGCTTTCGAAAAAAGGGATGCGACACGAAAGGAACCCCGAGGAAAAAAGGAAAAACAAATAAAAACAGTTTTTGCCTCCAGTACGCGAACATCACTTCATTTCCAAATTACTTTTTTTTTTGTTCTGTTCTGCGAGCGCATTAAAAAGTTTGAAGCTTTCAAAAACATCTCCCTGGAGTTTCATGATTTAATTTGATTTATGTTTTCAAGGATTTAAGATCCGTTTTTATGGCTGGGGGGGTGGCTTGAACTCCCCGAAAAAAAAAGTCGGTCACGGTGTCGTTTCCAAACAAGAATGAACCTGAGCTTTTTTTAGAAATGAAAACTTGGGGTTCTACCTGAGAAAAATTTTACCTCACCTTTTCCACAGTCGACGCACATTTTGATGATGGTGTTATTCATGCGTGGAGACATGCGACAGGGGCTGTTTTTTAAAAAGTTTTCCTCGAGTTTTTAGAAAAATATTATTGTCAGGAGATTTTTCCGGTTTTGTGTAGGTTGGAATCAACCTCAATCATTTAATTAATAAATTGTAGAACCGATGAAATAATAAGGTTGGATTATGTTTATTTTTCTGTCGTTCGGTGTTATATTTGTTTGTCCAGTCGATGGTCCATTTATTTGGTCAAGAGATTTCGAGGAGGAAGTTGTGTTTGGTTTGTTTGCTTGAACGTTCAAGCGGCGGAGGGTTTTGTGTGTTTTGGTTTTTTTGGTTGACTTATTTCCGTCATTTTAATTTTTTTTGTTCTGTGTGTGTGTCCGTCTGTTTGTTTATTAATTAATTTAATCTTTTGTATTGTTTCGTTGTAGGGGTGGGTGGGGTGTTGAAGGCTGTTTGAGAAAAGTTATTTTTAGATCGGTGATGATTTTTATTGTTTTAACTTTAGTAGAGATACAGGTCAAAGTTGAAGTTCAAATGTGTTGTGGGATTAAATTCACTGTATTGGCTCCTCTGGTTAAGGATTCCGTTTGCGGGTGGGGCACCTGGGAAACCACCTCGGGAGAGGTTTGAAGAGGAGGAAAGGATAAAAGAAGATAGGAAAGTAAGCAGACAAAGAAACAGAGGTAGAAAGATTTTGTGGGCATTACCTGTCTTGTGTTTGCCTGTGGGAAGTGAGAGTTGAAGATAGATTGGAGTCAAATAGGGGGCTTGAAAATCACTCCTCCAGGAGCAGTGTATTCGCTTCAGGAAGAGCACGACAACATCATTGATGTGTTGTATTGAGGACTGCAGAGACCAAAAGGAAAAGGCGCAGACGGTTCAGAAGCCCACTTTAATAATTTTGAGATAGAAATTTTTGTTGTTTTATTCTTACCACTGTCACGTGACTGCTGTTCACAAATGGTGTTGCTTTGTGTTGATGGTTTTGTGAGTACACAGAACAATAATTGATGAATTGAAAAGGTTTTTTTCCCAATGTATTCGAACTTTGTTGTAATTTAAACCAGAGATAGGTGACTCGATCCGAAAGGGAATAATCGCCTTCTATAAGGAGGCTGGCCAACAAAATCTTCCTCAACAGAAAAACCAAGAAGGTTCATGGAAACTGGAAAAAACCGGAGCCACAACAAAGACAGGACATCCTGAAGAAAAAAACAGAACACGAGTCGAAACCGAAACCAAGGCTGAAAACAGGGTCGAAGAGAGAGAGATGGTACATAATCGAAAATTAGTATTGGCGAAAAAGAAACACTAAGAAAAAGAAAAGGAGTTGAAAATAACGTGGTTCGAAGATGGTCTGATTGAATATAATAAAAATAATAATAAGCATAGTTCTCATACTCTGGAAGGTGATGTAAAAACGCCCATCACCATACGTTCCTGAGGATGATGGTTTGAATCGTAGAACGTGCCGGTAATACATCACCGACAAACAAAAATGAAAAATGAAGATGGGATAATAATAATGATGATAATGGATTTACAGAAAAATTAGTACATCTAAAAAAATGAATAAATAAATAAAATAAAAAAGAAAATGGAAAAAGATCCGCAGCTGGGGATCGAGCCCGGATCGTGTTCTACCGGAACAGGTCACAGTGACGGGGCTCGCTATAACCTTTTTTCGCCATGTTATTCAATTCGTCTAGGTCTGTGATTTTGACAAGGCGAATGCTTTTTGCTTATTTTTTGTGATCGTGCAAAAATTTTGTTCGAGACTATAACCCAGTTTTCCAAAACCTAAAATTTCGTTAAAGGATAGGCTCTAACTGCCTTCGAGGATCCACAGCTTATTAGAAGAATATGCCGATAGTAGTTTTGATAATGGAATTGGTGATAGTTTGGACGGATGACGATTCCAAAGTCAGGAGATCGATGATATTGATTAGGAAAGTGTCTGGTTATGTGGTTCGAAGTTGTGTGTCCATATCTGTCTTTTAGAATTAGCACCATGGACACAAGGCCTAATGTCAAGTGCAGAAATGTTGGTGATGATTATTAATTTCTTGTTTGTATGATGGTGATGATTACAACAACGCGACAGCGTAACCGGCAATGTTATCGTTAGGCTTAATATTGTAGTTTAGCTACGGTGACCTCTTCTATATATTATTCAGAAGATAATTTGGGGATTATGTAATTTAACTTTATTCTCTGGCATAATGACATTTCCTGGATTCAGTCGAGTTGGTAGTGCTGTATGGATCTGAAACATCAGTGATTCGTTAGCAGGAAGAGAAGGAGGGGGGAGCTAGGAAAGTGCAAAGCCAAAATTCGCGGCGATTATAATTAGACAGTATTGTGGAATGTCGGTCCTTGTGAATGTCTCTCTTGATTTTATAAAATCATCGCCTTTGGTCAATTCTTTGTAATTTTTTTCTGTCTTCTTTTTATACAGTTACGAAATCTTTTTATTTCGAGGATTTGATGAAAACTCGATGAAATCGTTTGTGGGGAAGGAAATAAGGGTGAAAAAAGAGAAAGATACTTGAGATTTCAAATGAAGCAGCTAACGAACCATTTAACCAAGAGAGAAATCGTTTTTTTTTCTTTTCTGTCGTTGGTAACAAATGGCGTCGGTGTAAGGGAAATGGAGAAGGACGGGTAGAAAAGAGTGAGAAAGAGAGAGAGAGTTGAGAAAAAATTGTATATTATTTCATAAAAGTCAATTTATTTTTAACATGCAAAGTCTGACGTGGGAAATGTATTTTCATTTTTTTTTCTCTTTCCATACTTCGTGAGATGACTTAAAAAGTTGTTGGTATAAAGTGTGAGGAGAGAGAGAGAGAGAGAAATGGGATTTTGTAGAAAGTCACCTGGATTTTTTCCCGTTTTTATTTCTTCGAATTCGTTTGAAAATACGTGAGCGAAGTCTAGGCTGATTTGTCGAGAGGTGATCTCTAAAAGTTTTCCTTTCCCGTTGGTTTTTCCTGGAAAAGCTAACCCTGAAATGTGTTTCTGTGGGAAAAAAAATTTGGTTCAATCTATCATTAGAAATCAACAGAGCGAGAAAGGAAGAGAGAGAGAACTTGATTTAAATTCGGGATGAGTTCTTGAAAAGATTTCCCGGAGTTTTAATGAGGAGGCTGTAGAATCGTAAGAAATTTGGTTCTTAGGATCAGGTTTCGTCCTTGAAAGTGAGTTTGATACTTGATGAACGGTTTGGATTTGTGATAAGACGCGAAGGCAGTTGGAGGAGGTGGAGGAAGGAAGACAGAATTTCGGGGAAAGGTGGGTTGAAGGCACGCGAGGTGAATAATTTGCTAGTTTGTCAAGAATAAAAATTGCCAGAAGTCACAATTTTCTCGTGGAAAGAAAAAAATGTTTTAAGTTTTCACCCAATTATGTTTCGAGATATTAATCTAGCGAGGGAGTCAATGAAATCGCACAAGCAAAAGGCGTAATAGATGTTACTCGAGGAGTTTTCTGTAATTGGGTTTTGGGAGAGAGGGAGGAGTGGGGTTTCCTATAAATACAACGTCATTAGTCCCTATTTGTGGGACCCAAATGAAATTATCGTCCGGTTGGGAGATGTGTGATGATTTGACAGTGTCCTCTTCGTTCTTGGATGTTGGTTGTGACGTAGTATCTGTACATTCGGTCGTTGTGTGTTCTCTTTTGATTTCTCTTCTGGTTTTTGGTTCTCTTTCTTAGTAAACATTCTTTGGAGGTGTTGGTGTGTTGCTCTTAGGACCGACCTCCGTGAACTAGCTCTAGTGGGTGTAGGAGGCGAAGTTTTTATTTTATTACCACCATACTAACTGCCATTTGTCTCTAAGCAAGACATCAAGTAGTTGGTCTGGCTTTAAAGGGACTTTGTATCTAGGGAACAGATCAGTGTCTCAACTCCAGTATAGGATGACGGCTGTGACTGGGAGGATGTGGGATAAGAGAATAATAAGGAACAGGAAGGCAGTAGTAATAATATGACAGACAGAAAGTGATAGAAATAAGATAGAATAAGAAGAGGAGGAGGAGGAGGAAAAGAAGGAAAAATGGAAGGAGTAGAGTGCTGACAAGTAAAAAGGAAGGAGGGTAGTGCAAAATTTGAGCCTTGGGGGTGTTAAGGATGGAGGACAAAAGCGCCTTAGAAATAATAGGCTGGGTTTTTATACAGACGAAGAGGGTAAGGATGAGAGAAGGTTTTCCAGTATGGATACAGTATAACTCTACCCGGAGGCTTTTTATCTAGGGAACAGACTAGTGTTCTACCTTCATTGGCATTTATACTGAGTTTTCAAAGTTTCTAATTTAAAAGTTAGAAGGTAGAAAGGCATGATAGTCTTTGGATGTAGGTTTTTGTCCTCGTGTGCTGAATAAATTTTGTGACTTGTGAGAACTGTTTTGCTGTCACTCAGTTCCTTTCTCGATTCCTGATTACAAGTTTATAAGGAATTTCTTAAAAGTTTACGATTTACCGCAAGTTTGAAGGACAGGAATCCGTTTGAAAGGAGAGAATTTTATTGTTTTAAAGTTAATGAGGTTTTGGATTTAAGGCTCTCAACTTTCTCGACTTTGGAAGTGGTCTCTGACCGAAATCCCACTTTCCAGGGTCGAACCGAACCGAACAGAACTTTCCTTTGCACTGCTTTCTTTTTTCCTATTAACCAATGTTTGAGCGGTTTTATACTTTTCATCCAAAATCAGCTTGAGTTTTGTATTTTGAGTTAGGCAACTCATTTTTAGCCTCGTTGTGTTTTTGTTTGGCTCCTTTGATGTGAGGTTCGTTGCATTTACATGAGTAAAAGTCGTTGAAATTTTTGCTGTTTGTTGGAAGTGTGAAGTGAAGTGTTACTTTGATAGTGTAGGAACAGTATAATTGTTGTCTGAATATTTTTCTTTTATGGTTGTATCAGACCCTTCGATTTTGAAAACGTGGGTTTATGATAAGCTTTTAAAGTGACCCATGGCAATAGCTCTATTTAGGAGACAAGTGTTTGGACAAAAGGTTCAATACATGATTGAGTATTATTTGAGAGTGTAAGTATTGTGTCATTTTTGTGTATAGGTTATCCTATTTTCTTGGTATTGGAGTCAGGAGCTAAGTTCTACTTTGGGTTCTCTTTTTGGACATAACAGAAGTCGAGTACTGTAGCGTATATTTAATGAATAAAAACGGAACAGAGAAAAGTAAGGAAACTGGGTTGATGAGGCCGTGCAAACCTGCTGGGTTTGTCGACAAGGATCAGGTTCGACAGCTTGATTTCGAAGTTTCAGAAAGTTTTGTTCTAGTTTTCTCTGTCTTTGTTTGGTTTTGTTTTTCTTTTTTGTCGTCCGTTTTGTATAAGATGAACTTGTAGTTATTATATATTTTGCTTGTTTTTTGTTGTTTCGGTTGGAGAACCTGTTCCTTAAATCTCCGAGCCTGAGCTACAGGAGAATTTTGGCGCCCAAACAGTCGAGTTCCGTTACAGTACATCATTTCAAAGCTTCATTTGGAGGGAGTTGAAAACGATTTTCGAAATCGAATATTAATTTTTTTTATTATCTTAAGAAAATCGATCGCTCAAAGCTTGGGAGATAAAGGGCGAGGGGGTGGGGGCTAGGAAAAGGTCTGCCGAAGAACATCTTAGCTGCTCTCTTACTTAACCGCCATTAAGTTAAATTAAAAAGAAAAAAAAAGAAGAAAGGAATTTTTTTTTGAAACAGGGCAAAAAAGAGAACCTTAATTTTCGGATAGACCCAAATGGGTCATTTACGTCATCTGGTCTTATTCCAGCCTGTAAAAATTTTCATTTCCTTGGATTTTTGCGACTCGAACATTAAAATTCACGCCGGAGATTTTTATCTTCCCAGTTAGCCATCTTCCTTCCATTTCACTTGGAACCATAAATCGCCTGTTTTAGCACACTTAACAAAATATATTATATTTCTAGTTTACATAAATCTATTTCCGGTAACATACCATAATTTATACACTCTTAAAATAAAGACTCCATTATTTATTTATTTATTTAAAAAAATTTTGTTTCAACTTTTTTTCTTACATAGGCAAACATAGCTTGATGATATGTCCTGCAAGGCTACTCTTACATTCCTTAGCATTCTAACGAGAAAAGTTGAGGAGAGCTTGGAGGTGAGGAAGGGAAGGGAAGGGAAGGTTGGGGGTGGGAGGTTACAATTGTTTGGAACGAAGCATATGAGCGGCAAAATTTGGCCCGAAATTTAAAAATTGGCGTCCGAGAAATAAAATCAGCTGGTTTTGGTTGTTTAGTGTCACGTGGAATTTGTTTTTGAGATTTCTGAATGGCTTGGTGAACCTAATCGTGTTATGGTTTTGGTTTGTTCGTTTTTTAACCAAAAATCTCTCGAGAATCTTTGTCATCTTCTTCCGTTTCAGTCTTAAAACTAAGGATAACTAAAAATTTGGTCGCGGGGATTACCGTGACCGTTTGGGTTACCGTGGCCAACTTGTCACTCACTTCCCGTATATGACGAAATACCGGCCAGTGTACATTGGTCGAGGTTTCTTTCGTCTGACATTCGATCAGCTCTCTCCAAGGTGGAGACTTGGGGGTTTTGGTCTGTTTCGACCCGATGGCCATCTCTGAGGTCAGAACCTCGCGAAAGGGCCTAAGGAAACACGGTTTTCGGTCTCTTTTTACCGCTTCACCCCGTGAATAGTCTTTGGGTTTGTACAAAATGTTCCAAAATTACTTCCGGCAAATATTAAATTTGCTTCTTCGTGTATGAGAACAAACAACAAACAAAAAAAAGGTTTCTGAACATACATATCCAGCACACTCAATCGTTTCTTTTCCTTTTTTTATTAAGCTTTCTAATTAGCTAAACAAAGAGATTGCCATCACAGCGGATGGGTAAAATCATTAACCGTAAGCGATGAACCTGGCGATGAAGATGAACACGACGAGAATGGAAATTGGCGATGGGGGGCCGATTCTAGTTGTCCCCGAAGAACCGTCCGTGGCTTCCGCAGCTGTCGGTTGCGGGTGAAAAACCTCAACTGAAACAGGCAAAACATCAATTTTTTATTTTAGTGGAGCAATTAAAAAAAGAAGGGAAATCCAGGAGGCGAATGTTTGATTTTATTAGGTTTTAATAGGCGGCGGTGGGAACCCATCAATCATGATTAACAAAATTTTTGTGTTCGTTTCTCGTGGCGCAAAAGATTAATTCGGGGCGTCCTCGTGGATTTTTCGAATCGTTGATTATTAAGAGACAGTTTTGGAGTTAATCAGTGTTGTGGGGTTTTCGGGGTTTGGAAACGAGGTGTGCGGGGGCGGGAGGGGATGCCCCTTTTAATTTATTTAATTATTAAACAAGCTGAATAAGCTTAACTTCTAAGGGCGCTTTTATTGATTTTACTGCGTAAGCTTTTTTTAAATAAAGAATTCTTGGAATGACCGAGTTGTAAGAGTCGAAAGTGATTTTAAGTATCGAAGCTTTTGGAATTTCTGTCTTTGGTGTTGGAAAAGTTTTGCGAAGGAAAAAGGATGGGGAGGTTTATTATCTGTTGGATAATCTACTGACGTCAAAGCTATCACCTTTTATTGTAATTCTTTGTATTGATTTTTGTTAATGTCTACTTTGATGTTTTTATCAAAGTATAACAAAAAGCTCTGAAGTAGGCTAATATTAATAGCGGCAACCTGCGGCTTGAGAGCCATATTTGTCTTTTTGGATGTGAAGCTGCAGCTCTTGCAAATACTTAATTCACTATAAGTACTGTATTCTTAATATTTATACTGAAATAATAAGTAGTTTTCTAATAATGCCATATATATGATATATTATCTAAATTGTATTGAAAACACTACTTGTATATAAAGAAGTAAATATTTCTACTTATAGGTACTTTATGCGAGTTCTACTTTTTATACTATTATAAGAAGATGCCTAGTGTAGTGGTTAAAGTTCCTGACTTGGACGGTGGTGAGTTCGAATACTCTTCCCGCATCCTATTATACCCAAACCACCACCACTAGTATTATACTGTTATATACTATTGAGGCAAGAAAAAAGTTTGTGGCACTTTAAAAGCTTTGAGGATGCAGATTGTGATTTTTGACTTTTCAGACTCAAAAGGTTGTTGAGGCCTGGCTTAGACAGTCCTCATAGTAATGTCTCAGACCGTGAACGTATGGATCTGTGACACAAAGCTGTGTACAAGCACCAGTTTCGACCGTCCTTTTGCCATTTTGGATTTTATATTGTGTATGTCCTCTTTTGGGGAGGCTTGGGCAGGGTGTTGTGTATGTTTGTCATTTATCGTTTACTCTGTTTTTTGTCTTTTAACTTCTGGGTTGTGCTACAGTCTGCTTCAAAAGTTCTCAGCATTTTTATTCAGTATCAGTTTATAGTCATTTCAGAACTATGGGTCTTGTTTCGAAGCTTAGAGCTTGTTCCTCCTTCTATCGACACCTCAGCCATAAGTTCAGACCACCCAGTCAGCGTTGATGACTAAACAAATTATTCCGGAGTTTATGGACAGATTTTGTTTTGTTTCGTAGATTTTGGGTGTGCGATTTGGTCTTAATTCTTTAATCTCTCCTTTTGTTCGTTATTTTTGCTATTAAGCCCTTAGTTTTATATATATTTAGTTCGTATAATTGTCTGGACGTGTAGTTTCATTCATAAATAATGCACACTCGGTGTGTAACTCTCAGTTTTTAAAATCTTGACTTCTAAAGGCTCTACTTCAAAATGATCAAAAATCGAATATTTTGGAGGTTGACATCGTTTTAAGAAAGTTGCCCTGTGGCGGTTAATTATTTTGAATTCAACCTTCCCAGAGTCAAGTTTTAGTCGAAAAGTTAAAACAGAAACAAATCCAAGCCTTGAGAGATTGAGAGAGAGAGAAAATTTCATTTCTCCATTTTCTTGTGTTCATTTTATTAAAAAATTGTATTTCCCGCATAAAAAAATTTTTAACCTTGCCTCAAGTAACAGTTGGAAAAGCGGGAGGAGAGGAAAATGGTGGAGAGATAGAGGAGGAGGAGGAGGAGATGATCCGGTTTTCCAAACAAAATTAAATTTCGCGTGGGTTAGTGACGTTTGACAAAACCATTAAAAAGCATTTCCGAAGGGAAGGGTAATTTGTGTTTACATTAAAACATGCATGTATATCATATAAATATACAACGTATACTAAACGAGGATCAACAACACACATCCGAAACCATTTATTAATTATCTAGGATATGTAGTTTCCAAATTGGAGGTAGTTCACCCCGTTTATTTTGTGATTTGAAAGAATATAAATTGATTTGTATCTCGAAAGGTTTAAAGGATGGCGGAGAGGTTGGAGGAGGAGAGGTGGTGGTGGTGGTAGGAGGTATGAAAAAGTAATTACCCTGATAGAGTCGCCGTAGGTTTAAAATAGAAAGGAAAATCCGTTTTTGAATCAAAATAAATTAGAGGGCAGAGAGAACGATAAAGGTTTTCCCGGGGTTATAAAAAATCGTTAAGGTCAAAATAGGATCGAAAGGATTAAGGAAAGGAGACGGAAAAGGAGGAGGAGGATGGAAAGATGAGGTAAATTGCTTGAAGAAAATGATTCTTAGGTTTATAAAAATTTCCTGTCGGAGGTATAAAAAAGAGGAAAAGTTGGGATTAATGTGGCCATCGTTAACATGGTCGTTAAAAAATTAAACGTAAAATTTTTTATTTAGGAAGGTTGAATTTACAAAAAGGGTTGTTGCTGTTGCTGTAGGTTGGTGTGTTCTATCTTCTCCGTGGAAATAAAAGGTTTTTGCTATTGTTAATCAAGTTTTTTTTTCGTCGTCGGGGGTTTCCACAGTTTTTTGATCCGGTTTCCCAAATAAATCCTTTTTCTTTTCCATTTTATCTATGGCGCCCAACTTTTTCTCTCTCTCTCTCGCTTTTTTTCTGGAGTTGATGTTTGGAATAAGTTAAAAGTTGATTTAGTAAAACTTATTTGTATGCGATACGTTTGTTTTGATCTATGAACTGTTTGCATTTCGGGGAAAGGTTTTTTTTATTTTATTTTTTTTTGGAGGTCGAAAGAGAAAGTGAACGATATAGAAAGAAAAAGGAAAAGAGTGAAGATGGAGGGAAAGTGAGAGGTGAATTGGATTGGAGTTAGCTTATGCGAGTAAGTGGAACGGGGTGAGGAGGAGGAGGAGGAGAATCTCAATTCGGAGCTTTCTTCTCTGGAAAGGTTTTCTTAAACGCGGAAGATTCGAGTTTCAAAGGTTTGCTTAGAAGGATTTCTCCGGTTTCCTTAGAAATGTACAAGTATTGCTTTAAACCTCATCCCACTTGAGGAAGAAAAGGGAATAATTCCGAAAACGGAATTAAAGGTCGGATGTTTATTGCTTTTTTGAACCTTTTTGGGGGACAAAAAGTTCTTTGAATGTCCCAGGTTGCTGATTGACATGATTCATGATGTCATCGTTTGGTTTTTGATTTTTTTTTGGTTGTAGCCTGTGATCGGCGGAGCGTGTCAGCATCAGGAGTTAAATTGGTTAAATGAGATTTTCGGGTGGACGTTGTGTGTCGGGTCGGGATGTTTTGTCCGGTAATCGATTGCTGACAATTTGGTAGGCTGGATGGGAAGAAAAATGGGGAAAGAAGAGAAGAAAGGAAAGTTTCACTTTTTTTGTTGGCATCCCATCAGCAAACACAAAGTGGCTCGTTTAATCTTGTTTTATTCTAAATGATTGCTTTTGCTTTCAAGGGTGGTGGTGGCGGCGTGGTTTATAGCAGGGAAAAGAGAAAGAAATATCGTTTCGAGAAGTCTATTCTTTGTATAAAAAAAATGTCAAGTCAAAATGTGAAATAATATTCCCTTTTCTTTATCCGGGAATAACCAGAAGTTTTGGAGAATCGAGCTTTTGAAGAACTTCGGGAGAAGGAGTGGTTTGGGAGTGGAGAGAGAGGAAGGAAAAAGTTCTTTTGTACGAAGAAGTCTGTTTGAGATTAAAGTGTCTGTTACAAAGCACAACTTGTTTTTGATTGCTTTTGTTGGGAATCAATTTTTCGCTCAAAAAGCGCACGCGCGAGTCTTTCAAGCACAACCATCCAATAAATTCTGCCGAAAAATGTTCTTCACCTCTTCTCTCTCTGTTGCCCTTCCGTTCGTCCCCACCCATAACACCCTTCGACGCTAAAATTTCTATAATCTTTGTCAGGATCGTTTTTTTTCTTTGGGAATGACGTCATGAAAAAGAAATTTCCTCCGATTTTTGGTTCTGGGAGGATTCTGAGATTTCCCTCCCTGTCCCTCCCCCACCATGCCCCCGGTCGGGAATTGATGAGAAGGTATTTTTCTTACGATTCTGAATTTCAGAAAGAATTCGAAGAACAATGTGTTACACATTCGGCTCGCTAGCTTACAACTTTGAATAAGTTTAGAGGAATAAATTTTCCCTGGGTTTCGATCCTTTCAAAGTGGTGCGATAGGCAGGGAAATTTTTTTTTGTCAGTTGGTAATGTTTCTTTTATGGTAGTCATCTAGAAAAATTTGTGCTGAAGTCGTTTATTAAAATGTTTGAAGCTAGAGAAATAGGTTTTGGTTTAAAGGCATTACGTAAAGGTTTTCAAGCTTTTTTTTAAAACGGGAGGTATGAATTAGATCGTTGAAGGTGCCCTCCTTTACTGTTGAAGTTGGGGAGGAACCACAGGAAATGGAACTACAGCATTTATTAATGAAATCTGGAAAAATTGAAAATTGTTGATAAGACAGGCTCAAGGAGGCACACGTACACGTTTCTTTAGAGTTATTTTTAGAAAGCAGAATGACAGAGTAACACCAGGATTTTGAAATTCATGGCAAAAGCTCTCTATGACGTTGGCTGTCAGTCATTTCACTTCTGGAGAATATAATACTTTGCTAATAATCCACACCTGATGTTAGGAGGATACTTGGAGCAATAGTTAACTGTCATCTGTCTCTAAGCAAGATATTAAGTAGTTGGTCTGGGTTTAAAGAGATTTTATATCTAAGGAACAGACCTGTATAGAGATTTGACTGAAGGTACAGACTGTAAAAAAATTGTGATATCCCAATAGAAGGCGCACGTGTGGTACTCCGTTCAGTCAAATTCAAAGAATTGCAAGTCTACAAGAGGCAGGTTAGATAGTTTCTATTTTATAATTCTGTTGTTCTTTTGGACGTCATGATTTTAGACAGTGAGCTTTGAGTTGCTGAATAAGAGAGTGTGAATTTTGGAGTTGCCTGTCGAGTACGAGGATGGAGAGAAGAAGGTTAATGGAAGCAATAAATTGAGTTTCCCTAGTTTAGGCTTTTCTAAAATATAATCCTAACAAGACTATAGGATAGGTTTAGTTATAATGAGAAAGGAAAAGGAATAGTAATAATAATAATGATAATAAGAAGAAGAAAAAGGAAGTAATAACAAAAATAAATAAAAAAGTAATGAACAAATAAAATAAAAGAGTAAAAAATAAAAGAATAAGAAGAAGAATTGAAATAAAAATATAAACAGGAAAAAACCGGCAAAGTAAAATAAAAAAACAAATAAAATAAAAATTAAAGATGGAACAAATAGGGAAAAAATAAAAATAAGAAATAATAAGGAAAAGGAAGAAAAAGAATAAAAGAAGGAAAGTAGAAGGAGTAGAAAGATGAAGCTATTAGAAAGGAGTAGAAAGAATTAGGATCGTTACTTAAAAGCTAATACTTATGGAGATTGTTTTAGGATAACCTGTGGAGATCAGCCTTGAAAGGGATTAAGAGCTTTAAGGAATATTGGGAAATTTAATTTGACAACCACTGTTATAGATAAAAAGCTTTTTCTTGAAGACTTGACGTTAAATAAACGTTTAAAGATAAAAATTTAGAGTCTTGTTCCTTGAACAGGAAAAAGGTTCATCTTTAGGTTCTGGCGTGAATGGTTAGGAAAACTTTACAACGCAAATGGTGTTATCTTTCCTCAGGTCTGTGTAAATGTCTTGGCAGTGGCGTAGCTAGAACATACAATAACATTCTGAATGTTGACATTGACCTAATATTATTTATATACTATCTCTCAGTAGATTTCTATACAGCGAGGACCTGTAGTACTCTTCCGGGGGCTAATAGTCGCTCCCGGGAGGGTGATTTTTCCAAGCTCGATGTCTGACTTCTGTCTCTTCTTCCTTTTACTACCCGTTGGTGGGTTATGCCCGGAAAGCTTTCTCTTATTTCTTAGCTGTTGACTTGGGCAATTTCCTATACACTTCTACGTCTCTGTACACTTTAACATTTCATTCTCTTCCCTAGATACCCCATCGACAGTAGTCACGGAGACTAGTCCAATCGGGGTTCCTCCTTTAACGGGAGAAGGTGGATACCGTTCTATACAGCGATGACCAGGGGCCTCCCATTTCTTTGACCTTTGCGCGTTGCTTACACTTGCTGTGTCTCTGTGTTTGGGTTTTTTGGCCCACTCTTGGTCACTTCAAGTGACGTTACCTTGTTCTTACCATTTTATATTCACATTTAAGACTCTTCCCTTTTATTTTACCCCTTAAATGGGTTAGGGTTGCTAAATGTTTCATGAAATCAAAATTCATAGACTGTATCAAGTCTGGGAGTGTAAGGTGGAGGAGGGAGGGGGCTTTAGTATGAGTAAGCGATTGCAACAAATCACGAGTCTTTAATAAAATAAATTTTGTACCGCCAATGAGATGCCGTGTGAACCCGTCAGATTTCATTCATATATAGTACGAAGATATTAGCACGCGAACACGCTATAACGCTATACCGATCGCGCGACAAACCTCCACCCGAAACGAATCAATTATTCGTTGTTATCAATGTGATGTTTTGCGTCCGTTTCCTTTCGGAGAGTTTGGATTTAATTAAAAGAAGAAATCTGTTGTCTTTTTTGTTGATGTCAGAGGACGAAGTCTGAACGAAATTGTCAATAATTAAACAGAGATTTTATGTTAATTTAAATTAAAGTGGAAAGATAAGAAAAAAAGAAAGAAGGAAAGAAAAAACTTATTCATTTTGATTTGGCTTTAATTTGACTTTCTTTTCTGCTAGATTTCTTCAGATTAAGAAAAAAAGTTTAATCAGTTTTTCTTGATTAATTTTTTCTTGCTGAAGGAATTAAAAAATAAAATTTCCGTTAAAAAATAAGCTGACATTAAATTTCCTTTTCTTTTGGACTTCTTAATTCGTTCAAATTATTAGAATAGAATTAAACGCCGGTGAAAAAAAATTTCTTTCCTCTCTCTCGGAGGTAAATTAAATTTGTTCTTCTTAAAAGTCAGGTGAAGGATGAGGTGTTGATGAAGGAATCGGAAGTAGGATTGATTGAATGGGGATGAAGATATTTTGATAAGAGCTTTGAGACGCCATGTTTTTTTTTTGATCGGCCGTGTTATTGAACCACTGCTTCCACTTCCTTGTGTTGTTGCTGTAGGCTCTGTCCCTCTCCTTGATCTACGGTTTACCCGTCTTCAGTCTGGTTTGGTGTGTCTTCTGTTTGTTCTTCATTCTGTCACACTGTTTTAGGTCTTGTTGAATGATTCTTAGTTCTTTAAGATCTTTTTTCACTTCTAGAAACCTAGACGGTTTTGTCTTCTTCTTCAGGAAGTAATGGAGGATCCTATTTGCCAGTCTTCCTGGGGTCTTCTGTAGGTTTTAACAAATGAGTGTCTCATTCTTTGTCCTTTTTTAGTAAATTAAGGATGGTGTATAGTCGGTCTTGTTTTACGCGCGTTTAGGACCAGTTTCAAAAGTCGTAAAACTTCTTTTTATTTCAAAATTATTGCACACTTTTAGGAGAATTTCGAATTAATTTTCCTGCTCAGTAAGTACCGGTTGAACTGTTTGTCTGTTTTCAATCTAGTCAGAAGTTCTCGGAAAAGCAAATCCATTCTCATTCTGGGTAGATTCTCGAATAGTTCTGTATTCGCTCCTGTTTTTATTTCTTTTATTCTTTCACTTGAGCCTGAATCTTTTTTTTATCTGGTTTTTGGTAGAACTTTGTGGCTTCAGTTTGTTCTTCATCCTGTCACGCGTTTAAGGTCTTGTTGTTTGATTCTCAGTTCCTTAAGATCTTTTTATCTATCTAGGAACCATGCCGATTTTGTCTTTCTCTTCAGAAAGTACCGGTAGATCCTACTTGTCAGTCTTCCTGCTCAGATGTTCGTAAATCAGATTTTGGAGAGAGGCGTGTATAACTTATCGATACGTCTTCTTCTGTACGTCCTGTTCTCCTTAACTGGAATCAGGTTATTCTTGAGTGACTTGATGAGCACTCCATCCAGCATTTTTTTTTCATAAATAATGCACACGTTTGACATAAATTTTCTCATAAGTAGTATAGGCTTTGATGAAGTTTTATCTCAAAAATAATGCACACCTTAAGACGGCAAGGATTCTTTTATGGATTATAGACCTTGAAAAAATTCATTTCAAAAGTAATGCACACTTCTAGTCGAATTATAAATAATACAGAAATAATTGTATATATAGAAGACGTGTTTTTCATTTCAAAGTATTGCACTCTTTCAATAGGATTTAGAGACCTGTGGTCGAGTGGTAGTGCTCTGAGTAAATTTTATTTCAGAAATATTGCACAGTTTGGCAAGGATTTTTAGTCGAATCATAAATGATACAGAAATTATTGTGTATATATAGAAGACGGTTTTTATTTTTATCTCATTTCAAAAGTAATGCACACTTTTAATAAGAGTTAGAGCTTTGGTTGAGTGGTCAAAGCAGGTGACCAGAGGAGTAATGGTTGAAACAGATCTTATTTCCCCTGAGAGTGGTAAACCGGGTCCAAACTCAACTGATACTATAAATGTCCTTGTAGACTAAAATCCTTAAATTCAGAACTATATTGTATTCTATATATTTAATGTTTTGTTGGGAGGAAAGAACAATAAAACAATTTAGAAATAACGAGTTTAATAAATAATAATATTTAAAAATAAAAAATTTTATTCTTGTGTTGTCAGTCGAAGGTCGAAGTGTGTCTTTCCTTTCGTGATCTTGTGGAAGTGACACGTGGTCAATTGACCAAGTGCACTGGTGCTTGTGTGTTATATGCCTGTTCGTTTTTATTTTATACTCGTATAACTTTTTCTTGTTGTTTGATCCCGGAGGACAGAATAAATTCGGTTTTATTTATGGCATAAAAGAGCTGAGACAGCGTCACGACATCGTTGCGGTCTTAACACAATACGCACGTAACACATTCGTCTTTGAGTTGGAGAAGGGAGTCAAGAGGAGTAAGGACGCTCAAGAATTTTCTGCTTCTCTGTAATCCAAATCTCGGAAAGGAGTATCATGTTGCACTCACTCTGTAATCTTGTGTCTTTTCGCGTTTCATGGAAAACCATATAAAAATTAGGATGATGGAGAGGAAGAAGAGGAGGAAGGGGATGGTGAGTGAGTAAATTCTGAGAAGGATGAAGAAAAGGATGATGGCGAAGAAACTAAATGAAAGTAATTAGATCCGATGAAAAAGAAAGTCAAGAGTGCAGAGGGAGGAGGAGGGAGATAGAGGAGGCAGAGTTAACAAAGTTAGTTAAAGAATTAATTTTTTCTTTTCTCTCATTTTTGTGAGCAGATTTCACTCTTAAATTGTATAAATTAATTTTTTAAAAACTAAAATTTCGTAGAAGGCGTTTCACGAACGATGTATATAGCCAATTTCTCGTCTTAATGTATTTGCAAGTCGTGAGGAAACCTTGTCCCGAAAGAGTTTCTCGGAAATTTTTTTTTTTAGTCGAGAAACTTTCCGAAGGTTTGTGTCAGACTTTTATTTTTAACCTTCTTCTGTTGGAGCTTCTTCTTCCGTAGGAGCGGTTTCTTCTTCCTCTTCTTCACCACCTTGGTATTCATCCAAAAACTGATCTGATAGCCTGGAAATACTCACTTTCCAACGCGGCTTTGGTATTTTCCACGGCTATCTCAAAATCGGTCTTTGATTTGGTATCCTTATCCTTCTCCTGAGCTTCTTTCGCCATCATTATCTCCCGAAGCCTCAATCTCAGTTCTCTGTTTCTTGTTTCCAGGAGTTTCTCCCTGTGACTCTCTCTGTCAAACATGGCTGAGAGGAATATTTTGTCGTTTTTGGATGATTCAGCTAAATTTGGGGAGTACCTGACAACGAATGCAGTTCCGACAGTGTTGGCGGCGACGACTAGTTCTCCGTCTTCTCTCACCCGAAGAGTCGTGAGAGGGTAATCGCTTAGTTTAAAAGATAGGAACGCATGCTTCTGCTCTTGGAGGATGTCCCAGAGGTCTAAGACTCCATCCTCTCGCGTCAGGAAGAAGACGGAGTATCGAGTTGGACTCCATTCGGCGGCGGTTATTTTGGTGTTGTGGTACTTGGTCCACATGATGGCGGATTCTTTGCAGTCTTCCGACCAGATTCTAGCCGTCCAGTCACCGACGGAGAGGAAGTTTTTGGTGAAAGCTTGGTTTCTGTGAATGGAGTAGATGGGACCGAAATGACACTTCATCATCCAAGGTAGTTTTTCATTTTGATTGGTGCCTTTACGGTTCCCACAAATGATGTTGCCATTTTCGGTGCCCACCATATACTTAACAGGTATCGAAGGCTCATATTCTAGGCAGGAGGCTGCGTTTGAACGTGTTATGCTTGGTTTTTCGCCTTTCGTTACGTCTAGTATAATGGAATCGACGGGCTCATCTAACTTTCTACAGTCCCACCACAAGACGAGACCATCGCTGGCTGTGGTGAAGAATTCCATTCCGGATTTGGTGCTGATCCAGAGCAAAGAATGAACCGGGTCTCGATGACTCGCTTCCAGTTTGCTATAAGTCAACGGGTCCGGCCCTTTTCGAGAATCGAAATGAGCTACCTGGCCGTTGTACATACCGCCAGCTAAGCAGTGAGGATCTCTCGGATTGTATTCTAACGTCACAATCGGAATCTTACCTTCCAGAGTCAGAAGCGGAGTGTTGGGATTCTCTATGTCCCAGACAAAAGACTGAAGGTTTTGATCCGGGAGCATTCTCTGAAAGTTCATGTTGCAGTGTGATACGGCGAATTCATTACCGTAAGCAGACCAAGAGCAGTGAGTTATGGGTCTTTTCACTTCGAGAGGATCTCTAAACGCACTCTGGATACGGCACGTCGCCCTTTCCACCGAGATGGCGGGCTCGATGTCGACAAAATACTTTTCATAAATGTTTACGGCGTTGTTTTGAAGTATGGCGTGTTCCATAGGCACGGTCAAATGTTTCATAGCGGCTATATAGTTATCTAACCTTTCAACCTTCTTCCGAAATCTCAGAACGGCTTCTTCATCGTTGGTATCTACCTCTTTAGGCCATCCGCCCTCGAGATGGTTCATACCGTGGTCGACGTAGTCGATTATCTGGGTGTTGGCTTGATTTTCGGACATGACCTTACCATATTGCGTACCTTTGTTCACAGGATTCTTGATGATGTACTTATCCATCAAGGATTTGTCGGATTTTAAGTCTTCGAGTAGTTTGGGACCTTCCTCGATGTAGATGCATTGCCTACCGAAGTTTTTCCTTAACTTCGTATAAACATAATCGATATCCATTTTTGTTTTGTATGTTTTTCTTCAATAAATTATGTTATAACTAAACGCAGACGTGATTTTACAAATCGTGGGAGTATATCTATAAAACAGTCAGCGGATGGTGAACATTTCTTGAGTTCAACGCGAGTATAACTGTATAGAAAATAGTTAAAACGTATCACATGTTTTTAATTAATTTGTTTTTGTTTTGATTTCAACGTCACAGAGTCAGTGAAAGGAAGTTCGGAGTCGTTGTTGTTGTTGAATGAGACGTCCATGACTAGAAACGGCTTTTATCGCGTACGAAAGTTTCTTTTGAACCAGTTTTTGCAGGTGAATTAATTATTAAATAAGAAGATTTTATTTCGGGAATGATTATTAATTTAGACGAAAAGGAGGAGGAGCCTGATTAATTAATTAGGAATGTGCTTCGGGTTCTCACACTCCCTTTTACACTTTTCCGTTTCCCGTCCCACGGATAAAAGGAAAGTTTCAAGTATTTTTCGATGTTTGCAGGATGTTCCCTTACGGAGGAGAATCGCTGACTGGATTTGATGGAGTTTGGGATACTGGATACGGAATCGTGAATGGAGGAGTTTCATGGATAGTCGGTAAGTGTGTTAGTTTATTTATATTGGGCGTCGGCAACCCGCGGCTTTTTGGAACTTTTTGCGTGGCCCGCCAAAGCACTAACATTATTTTAGGAAAAGTCAACAAACTTAGGGCGTAAGCGCGCTGAAATGCGGCTGGTGACATAAATGCGCGCTAACAGAAGCATAGTGGGAAACCTATTTTACTGCGAAAGTTACATTTAGATGTGCGCCCCGCATGAAAAATTTGATTTTGAAAATGGCCCGCGTTTTCCGAAAACGTTTGGCCATGACTGGTTTATATGATAGTCTAGTGATGAAGTCATGGGTTATAAACTGACCCAAGTGGAGTTTTTTATATAACCCATGTGAAGTTGAATTTGTAACCCACTTTACAAGTCTTCACTAACCCTGTGACCCATGTTTTTGATCCTGAAGAAAGGTTTTCATCACTGTTATTGTCTGTGGGTCATAGACTCACCCAAAATAGTTTGGGTTCTTTTCTAGTTCTACCTTTTTTGTCATCCAAATAAGTGGAATGCTGAGTGATAGTTCATATTACAGTCAAGTGATGGCAAACCCGTGAGTCGTGGGCTATAAACTGACCCAAGTGTTGTTTTTAGTATAGCCCATGCAAAGCTGAATGTATAACCCACTTTCCAAATCTTTCACTAAGCCTGTGACCCATGTTTTGGTGTTAAAAAGGTTTTGGACAAAATTTGACGCTGAAGAAAGGTATGCCATCACTGTTGTTGTTAGTGTCTGGGACAATTTTCTTTTTTAACACTCACCTGAAATGGTTTGGATTCTCTTGTCCGCGAATCTATCTTCTTCGTCATCCAAATAAGCGGGTATCGTGGAGATGCAGGTCAGTTCCACAAATCCCGAAGGACCCACGTGAGCCTCCATAACGTTTAACGTGAGTTGAGTAGTTGACGAAGTCAGATGTTCGCCGTTTTGATGTCTACTGTGATGGAACGTTTTGAGATACCTGTAGTCTATCTGTAATACAAAAGAAAGAGACTCGATTGAAGGAGAATGAAGTTCACTGGGGGTAGTGAGAGTGCCAATTTAGCTACTTGCGAATGATTGGGTAGACGTGGGTAGGGTTTATAGAGCTTCAGTTTATTTACTGACGGAAACTCTGTTCTATATAGAAGGTGTAACCGTGGTACTAATGCCACGTAAACGTTATAAACTTTAATAGATGTTCTAATCAGGGAAACGTAAAAGTTGTAAGTACTCCCTGTGCGGAGGATGAGGAGGAGAGAGAGAACCAGAGATCACTTAACACAAAAAACACATAAAAAACCTGAAGAGACGGTCGTAAAAATGTCTCTTCGAAGTGGAGAGATTCGCTCGATAAAATTCGCTGAAATGAAGATTTTTGAGTTTATTTTTTTTTATTAATATCTGGATCGTTTGTTTTTAAAGTGGTGCAAATCCATTTTTTTTAAGAATCACTTAACTAGACTTATAATTTACGGTTGACATTTTTATAAACAATTTGCAGTTGGTATTTTAAAATATCCATATTGTAAAGTGGTGTAAGTGCACAAGAAAGGAGAATGTAATGTAGTTATTGTACTATATATTGTATATGCTTTATGAATACTTCAAGTGAAACACAAATGGATTTATAATTCGTTTATTTTTAAAGTGGTATAAGTTCTTTTTAATACAAAATTGGGAAGTTCACAACTTATAGAGAATGGACCATTTTGATCTCCCCAGTCGAATTTCTGGAAATCTGTGGGAGTTGGCGAAAAATTGTTTTGACATAGTTGCTGAGTTGCACGATGGACAAATTGTAATGATCTTGAGTATGATCTGGAACGGTGCTTTCAAGGTCAAATTTGGTTTTTTAAGTGGTAGGCCAAGATTTGAAAAGACTTAAAATATACATAAAACCAAATAACGTAAACTTTATTTGGCACATTTAACCTCTCTCGTTCAGGCTCGCACTTCAACTGCAACCCTAGAGAAAGGCTCTACCGCGTCTAGTCAGGACGACTTCTTAGGTCCTCACGACAGTGACCAATTGTCTTAACGCCAAAACGGCATATCTACTAGATTTAAATGGCAACCCCTACTTTTGAATGCAGTTTGAGAAAGAACAGAAAACTCTACTTCAGATAATTTATTAATAGCATAGTCGTGGTCCGGCTGACTTCCAAGACTGTATGGAGGTCGAATTTGTGGTCTTTGTCATAATCTTTTCACTTAAATTACCAGGCAAGGATATTGTTTAGTGAAAAATGTTTCAAGGAAAATTTTTTCAGTTTTGAAGAAGCCACATTCTCGTGGTTTTGACTTATAACCTTGAAGGTCAACTTCTATATCAAAAATTTCACTAACTCCCACAGTTTCCGAGAAATTGGACTATGCAGTATAGAACTCCACAAGGTTTTGCTCACTCAACGGCGGTATTTCGGTATCCTAGCGAATAAAATTTCCAAAACCTTAACCGACCCCTGTTAAAAAATGTCAAAACACAAACAACATATACACACGACAAAGCAACAAAACGAAAACACTGCAAAACATAAAAAAAAGAAAACAAGGAACATGCGAACACGACAACAATCAGGAAACATAAAAACACAAGTCCAAAACGAAAGGAGAGATAAAAACCACCGGGTAAACCGGAAATGGAAACCCTACTACTGCACCAAGAAACCAACTTCAAAAAGAAATCGATTCAAAACTTCTAAACTCGATTTTCTCTTCCGAACAAGCAAAACCCATAAAAAGTAACGAGATACCTGTAAACGAGCCATTTTCTCCTCACGGTTACACCCCCCCCTCACCCCCAAGAGAACGACAGTAATAATATTTCGATTAGTCGATTAACAGACATAATAAAAAAAAATATTTTTCTCACTTCGACCCGGTATTTATTGAACATCCCTCGGAGTTTTATTTTTATTATTTTTTGTTGTTGTTGCTGTAGTAGTTGTTGTTGTTGTCGTTGTTATTCCATTAAATTAAAGCTAACGAAACACGAGAGCTTTTATATACCCTCCTCGTGCTTCCCTCTCTCTCTTTCTCGCTTTTCTGCTGCTTTTCATAGCCCAAATTCTGTATGCAAAAACCTTTTCGATTAACGCTCCTTTGTAGAAAGAAGAGAAAAAAATTTTTTCCCTCCCCTCTACCACCACCCCGCAGTCAATTTAGTTCTCATTGTTTATTTTAATTTGAAACAAAAGTTGGGAAAGAAATTGTTTCTTTCGTATTTGAACACCCCCACGGGGAGGGGTAGTGGGTAATAAGGCTGAAATGATAAAAGGGAGGATGGAGAGTGTAACCAGAAAAACTTGTGTTAAAGTTAAAAGATTGAGTACATGAGCCGTTTATTTTGAAAGTGGTCCAAGTCCACTTTCCCATTTTTCGAGATATCAGAAGGCTATCATTTTGGTTACAAATTTTGTTTTCATTTCCGGCGAGAGTACTAGCGTCGTTTGTATTGTGTTGATGGTCTGTGGGATCTGACTTCCGGTCAGCTAAAGCAACACTAACTGATAAAAGCGATTACCGAAGGAATTTTAAAGATAAGGGTGAATGTTATAGTGTTAGTAAGTAACTTTTCTGGTTCACAGAGTAGTTTTCCAAACTCGAGTATTTCCAGATATTTTGAATGGGGAGAGGGGGTTTAGGGGGAGGTTAAGGTTTTGGAAATTTTATTTGCTGTTGGATGAAGATACCGGAACGCTGACATTGAGTGAGCACAACTTAGCGTAGTCCTCGGCTATGTTTTGTTGTCGTTCGCTTTGTGATGTTTGTCGTGTGTTATCATCATGGGTCTCTGTCTTGATCATCTTATACACCAAATTGAGCAGTGTGATACCCTAATTTGTGTGAAGGTCTGGAGCGCTTCTCTCTTGGCCCAGTTTCTGCAGGGAGACTTTCACCTTTAGATTATGTCCCCCCCCCAAAAAAAAAATCAAACTGTCCATATTTTCATTGTTTCCTCATCCAACGTATCATATGTCCTCTGTCAGCTTCATGTGTTATATCTAATATAGGTTACGGTAAAAGTGATAAATTGGTCGAAATATCGCCAATTAAGATTGGTTAATGTAACAAATTACTGAATATTAATATTTATCACATTTACCGGATAGTTTATAAAATATTTAAAGGGTGATCTGAGCAAAATTTTTTACATTCTCCACTAAGAGTTGGTGATTATATAAAGTAGCCGGTAAATGTGATAAAAATTCAGTAATTTGTCACATTTACCAAGTTCAGTTGGTGAATATGAATAATCGCGGGGAATTATACATATTAATGCATTTCCCCAATTTATCACTTTTACCGTACATATATTGATCACATATACTGGCTAGTGTATAAAATCTCCAACTTGTAATGCAGAACTTTGCTTGGATTTAGATTTTTAAAAGTTAGATATTTTATAAACTAGGCGGTAAATGTGATAATTTGTTACGGTAAAAGTGATAAATCATATATTATGTACCATGTGCGCCGATTATTCACGGTCATCAACTAATTCTAGTGAGTTTGACGAATAACTGAATATTTATCACATTTACTGGCTAGTTTATAAAATCACCAACTTGTATTGTGGAGTTTAATAAAAGTTTGCTCGAATTATGAGTTGAATATTTCATAAACGATCCGGTGAATGTGATAAATATTCAGTAAGTAGGTCACATCAACTAATCTTAGCTGGTGATTATCAATAATCGCCGGGAATGAAATAAATATTCGTCTTATTTATCACTTTTACCGTAACATATATACGATATAACGGTCTATATATTACTTATGCGCTCAGCAGGGTTGTATAAATTTTTTTTTTATCGAACGAATCTCAGACAACAATCTCTAGTTTAGGTTACCCGATAGCCCCTGTTATCATACTGTATATCGTGTCTGGTAATCTTATCTTAGG
The DNA here is from genome assembly GCA_016920875.1 of Columbicola columbae. Lineage (NCBI taxonomy): Eukaryota > Metazoa > Arthropoda > Insecta > Psocodea > Philopteridae > Columbicola > Columbicola columbae. Next base: position 3,174,969 of record JADMLL010000012.1, read on the forward strand.
ACTTTGCTTAAGCTAAGTTAATTGGTGGGCAGAAGTTTTGGTCAGCAATTATTTTAAAGTAGCTTTAAGATATCGTTAGTAACATCTTCTTTAGATCGACCGGAAGTGTTTTTGTCTGAAGCTGATTCCCTTTGTAAAAGTTTTATCTAATTTCTGGGCTTTTGAGTCGGAAATCCTGGTGCCATGACCACGATGGTTTTGAAGTTTCCAGTTTCCCCTTTCCCGATCCTCTTTTCTGTTTATCGATTTAGTTTGGTTCCAAATTTTTTCTCTTTTTTGGGGGGTTCTTAATCCTTAAATTCACATAATCCGAGTTTTTTTTTCAATTAGGTTTCTTTTTATCCAGCTTAGTCTCACCGGTTTCCTTTTTGTTTCTCGCGTTTTTACACGTTTCTTCGACTTTGTTTTATTCATTTTTAATTTTCAATCTTTCCGTTTCCGTTTTTGTTTCCTCGTGTTTATTTCTATCTTTCTGTTTTGTTTTTGTTTTGTTTTTATTTTTCCTGCGTATTGTTGTTTTGTTTTCCCTTGGGATTTGACTACAGTTTGTTTTGTTATTCAGAGAGAGAGAGAGAACAAAAGTGTTTTCAAATTTTTCGTTTTTGGAATTAGGTTTTATGCCTAATGCCATGTTTGCGTTATCTTATTGTTTAGTTTTTGCCTTTTTTATTTTTAAATTTTGGCGGTTGAATGCCATGTTGCAGAAAATGTTAAGAGAATTAGGATTAAAAACCGCGTGAACATTTTTATTAGGGATATTTATATAAATCGCAGTCGGCTATTACTGTTGTATATAATAGTATATATCAGTGCTGTCTAACTGGCGGCCCGCCAAATTATTTTTACGGCCCGCGAGTATATTTTAGTATTAATAAATTTACGTAATCAGATTTTTATTATTATTAGTATTAAAATTATTTGACTAAGTGAAAGTTTAAATCGAATTTGAATTTAAAGTAGGTAGTAACTAGTTTGCGTAACTTCACTTAACCCAGCTGAATACAGCAGCAATCCGTTTAACGAAAGTTGGCCAATCTTCTTGGCCCCCCAAGTGTTTGGTGAAAAAGATAAGGTCCGTGGGCTATGAGCTATTGGATAGCGCTGTTATTTATATAATAGTAAATGAGATAAATTTATGCTGTGGTAAAAGTGATAAATTTTCTGCCATTATTCTTTAAATTTTCATTAAATTTGGTAAATGTGATAAATTACGGAATTTTTATCACATTTAAGCTTGCCGATTAAGTTATAGATTCTCGAACTCGTACCCTTATCTCTGTTCGTCCCTGAGATATACTTGGAAGTTGGGAAAGGATTCGCTGAGCAGCTTACTCTTGTGAACAGGACCACGTAGGTTGAGAGAACAGGTGAAAAACGCGATTGCGTATTTGAGACGAGATAACGAAATACTTAAATTCGAGATGTAACGACTTTAATCGAGAAGAGTGGACCACGTGCTATAGCTGAGACTAAAGTGTGGAAAAATGGCCTCCAGACTATAACGAACCTGTAAGCACACAGCTGGTTTATCATAGTTTCTCGATTCCACCTCCTTCCTCCGGAGCCTGATTCAAAAATTGGCGTAAACAGAATTTAATAGAAGTTTGGTAGGATGATCAGCTTTTGTTACTTCTTCATCTCATGTGCTCGCCGTTTGTTGTTGGTAGGTTCGTTTACTGTTACTGTCGGACACAGCTGCTTGGGTATCTTTTTTTTTGTCCGAAAACTTACAGAAGCCAATCATCTAAGCAAACTTTTTAAGAGATTTAATAAACTAGTCCGTAGCTTATGATTATGAATAATTGCCGAGAGTGTATAACACCCAATTTATCACTTTTACCGTAGCATATGGTATTTATTTTAAAACTTGATGTGAATAATCGAAATTAGGTTTCTGAGGTTTTGAAGGATATTTCTTCAAAGTCTTGAGTGATCGTTTTTAGAGTTTTTCAGAAGAGTCGGAGGAGCGTGAAGTTATATTACTTCCGTTTCATTAAAGGGACTGGGGAACAGTTTTGGGGATGGGAGGACTCCAGGAAACGTGACCAAATGGGCTCGAGCGCGTTTAAAACTCGTCCCATCGTGCACCATTTAGATTAGTCGATTTGATGACTGGTTTCGACGGATGCAGAGATGCATGGAGTGTAAAGGAAATTATTGTCAAATCGGAAATAAGCTGTTTCGATTATGAAAGTTCTGCATGTAACAGCTTTTGAGAGTTTTGGGGATGATAATGGAGGCCTGGGCTCTTCTTTTTGTTGGCTCACGGGACGGGTTGTGTAACCTTTTTTGGATTTTGTTGTTCTGGTTTTTCGAATTTGTATTGAAGGTTGTAAGCTCTTAAAAGCTCGGAAGTTTTTGTGTATTTTCTTTTAGTGTACTTCTCTTTACTTAAGTTTCTCTTTGTGTGGTATATTTTTTCTTTAGGTTTGTTTTTCTGTGTGAACTTCCTCTTTGTACAGAGTTTCGAGACAGTTTAGTGCAAATGTATTTTCTTTTTTAAAACTTATTGAAGTTAAACATAAAACTATTTTAATATATCTTTTATATTAAGTCGTTACGACGAACACACTACAACTACCACAGTGGTACCAACCTAAAAAAAGTAGCATTTACATTAGTTTTTACAAATGTATTTTCAACATTTTTTTTGGGAATCGAACGCAACAAATTACAATTACGCACCAATGGGTTCTTTTATGGAGTCTGTCCCAAAAGTTCCCGGAATGTTTTTTGTAGTTGAGAAAGCTAACTATGGAGGGGGTAGGAGTTTGGAGTTGGGATGTGATTGGATTAATGCTTAGGAATGAGAGTGGTGTCAGGGAGTGACCAAAGTTCTGAAAATATTTCAAGCTCATGTATAAATGATTGATAGAATATATATATACATATTCTGGAAATTTTGGGATTAGCTCTGTGGCTATCCGCCATATTTGCAGTTCTTAAACTGTCCGAATTCAAAGTACTCAAAAAGGAAGCAGGAGGGAAACTAAAAACAAATGTTATTTTCTGTCGTGGAGTTCCACACAAACAATATAATTTTTATATACTTTAAACTTTTATAATAAATATATATTTTTGGGTTAGCAATATAACGCTTTAGCCCTGTATCGATTTTGACGGAAACGACGTGGGTGGATGAGAATAACGACACCGTTTCTGGTTTTTCAGTGCCCGGCGATCGGGGGAAACGAAACTTTATTTGAATCATTGGTCAGCAGCAAATATAACCGGACAGTAAACACGACCATAACTCTCTGGGCGTTGGTTTTGGCAACATGGGATCAATAATACTCCAGGACTTAATTAATAGCTGCGTTTAATAGCGTTCATAATGTGTCGCGCGAGTATAGTCGCCACTAATCAAGTCTAACAACAGTTGAAATGATTAAACGGAAAGGCAGCGGAAGAAAAATCTTTTTCGATGTAGAGGACGGGAGGGGTTGAAAGAAGAAACCTTTTTTTGATCATTTTGCTGAAACAGATAAAAGGAAAGATGGGGGTAAATTATCCGAAAAATTTTTGCTGGGGTGTAAAATTATTCCGGTTGAATGGTAAGAAAGTGAAATTTTTATCGAAATTTGGTTTTATTTTATTTTATTTATTTATTTTAGTATAACAACAGAAATCAGATAAAATAATACACAGAGAAATTTACACGTGAACGCCTTTGATACGAGTAGATAAATTTTTCATTTATGGGTTTCATCTTTAAAAAAGAGAAAAAGCTTTGCTTCCTCCCGGAAAAAAGTGTGGCCTTATAAAAAAAATTAAATTTCCCGGTTGGAATGGGTTGCTGTTGCGAAGGAAGTGTGGGCGTGAGGGAGATGTGAAAAGGCAGCAGGAACAACAGCAGTGTAGCGAAGGATAAGAGGAGAGGTTGACCTGTTTAATTTTAATTTTGTGGAAGGTAGAAGAAGGAAAAAAATCAGCAAAAAATTTTGTGTTTAGCAGGCAGAAATGTCAAAATTTATTTTTTTTTATTTTGGTAGAATTCGGTTTTGTTGCTGTAGCTGTTGGAAATGGTTTTGGAATTTTTTTTTGCAAGGTTGTGTTTTTCGGACTTTTTGTTGAGTGTTTTTAGTTTTATTTTTATCTCCTGCTAACTGCCGCCTGTTTCCAACTTGAGACACTGAGGAGTTGTTTGGTTGATGTAGGGAGTTTGATCTGAGGTATGTCGTAACCCCAGGGGTGGATGGAAATTTAGGAGAGAGCATGAAAAACAAAAGGATTCTGATAGCAAAAGAGGAGTTAAGAAAGGGAAAGTAAGTAGACAAGGGTGAAGTAAAACCAATAGAAGACTGTATGATTGTACTGTAAGCACTGTTGAGTGTGCTGTGTTGAGGGGGATGTTGATCCGCAGAGTGGTCCATGGTTGATGAAATGGACAACATGATTTTTAACTGTTTACAATAAAATTTTAGAGATTTTAACTGAAATCGAGCTTTTAAGACGTTAAAATACTCGAAGTAGTATAATTTTAGTATATATACAAAACAACACTCTGAAAGTATTGCTTTAAAAAGTTCAGCGTTTCAGCAGCTTTGAGCTGTTGACATAATCTTGTTTTAGTGTCGGAAATGCTTATCGTTTCGAAAACGTGTGACGCGGTTTATTAAACATCCCAAAAGTTTAATGTATACAGACAAATATAATACATTCAAACAATATTATAAAGAAGAATATGATTTCGAAGGAAGGATAAAGGGTTTTAACACGAAAGAAGTAAAAAGGAAGAGAGTAGGGATGGATTAGGAAAGTTTTAAAAAGTCATTTTGACTTTGTGGAAAGACAAGAGGATTTAAAAAGTCGAATCGTAAGTGGAGGAGGAAAAGGGAAAAGTATCCGGAAAAAAGGTGAAGCTTTAATGTTGGGCGTGGACCGGTTTTATCAAGATTATCAAACAAGTATGATGAGAGATAGTGGGCGGTGCTTTTTTTTGTTCTACTCGGGTAATGTTAAAAGTGATTACAGAGAAGTTCAAAGATGTTAAAGATGTCTAAATCAGATGGGTTTAGTGGTGATGAAGGTCAGACAATGAAAGAAAAATCGTTTTAAGGGGTTTTCGAAAGAGGAGAAATATTATATAGGCTGGGTGTAGCTTTCAGAACAGAGTTAAGGATTGAGAGTGTTTTCAATATGGCGGTAGACACCCAGAATTTTTGTATTGTTGGATTAGAAGTCGCTAACAATTTGTCTAAAGTAGACTTTTGACAGGTGCTAAACTGAGGTACTGCTGGATGGTCGTGAGACTTGAATCTGTATGAGGAGTAGAGTAGAGTCGGCAACATTTTTCGACGGCGAGCTTTGCTTTGGCTCAAAAAGTTGAAGTCCCGCAGGTTGGCGACCACTGATCTACAGAATAGTATACAGAAGATTGTAGTTAACGTTAAAAAGAAGACAAATATTGGTGACAAATCAGCGGGAAACTTGGATGTGAGTGACGTCATAACGTCGAAAAATCAATTTATTAGCCATATAATCGGGAGTCGGGGTGATTTTGATTACGAAGATCCAGGTACGAGATGAACGCACTCGGTTACGAAAGAGCGTGAGATGAGATTTTAGTGCTCGAGGGCAGGGAAAGAAAGAAAAGAAGAAGAAGAAGCAACAGGAGAAGGAGATTGAATATTTTAATTTTTCCAAGGAGTTTTCCGACGAGGAAACGGCGGAGGCCTAACAAGAAGCTTACCTGTAAGAAGGGGGGGTGTAATTTTTACGATACACGTTTCGCGTGATGGCCTCAGGATGTCACAGTCGTTCTTTTTACGAGTCGGATGTGTTTTTAAGATCTACCCTCGGAGGTGAATTCGGTAAAAACGGGAAATAAATTTATTTGAATTGGGCATGACTTCATTTCCGGGGGTTTTTTCCACGTTTCCCTCAAATCGAGACGACTTGGGGATGTTGTTTCTACCTTTCTCGGTGGTGTTATACTCGGTCGCGTAATCTTTTCCCAGATGTTACGTGCTGGGTTCGGTTAGGTGGTGTTTTGAATAAAAGCCCTCGAAAGTGTTTGAGTCTAAACTGGTGCGGTGGATGAGGAATTTGTTTGTTTCTTTATGGTTGTTTGGTTCCAGAAGGTTTTGGCTATGGATTGTTCGTTGTCTGAGAGGAATTTGTAGGCCATCTGTAGGGTAGTGCTGTTTAGGTTTTGTCTTTTGCTTTCTCCTGGAGGCCTGGCCATTTCTTTTGTTTCAGCGGGAGGCCTAGGATAAGTGGGCTGGGTTGCCATCTCTTCAGCCTGGATTTCCTTCAGGTCTTTCCTAATTACAGACAATCAATTTTGAGGAGTCCTCCCTGGACAGCACTCTTCTGGTCACGTGTTCCTCTGGTCGTTTATGTCCTTTCATCAGCGTCCTATTTTGTTTTCTTTTTCTGGTGCCTCTTCATTCGTTTTGTGGTGGGTTGTTTACTGTCTACCATCAAGAAGAGGGAATGTTCTTGACTCTTTGAAAACAGTCGCAACAGAAATTTCTCTGCATTTCACCCACTAAACAGTTGCCAATTTTCTAGACGTATTGGAGCTTGTCTTCCTGGATGGATGATGTGTGTATAAGTGAGACACATGTTCACTCTGGTCTGGGCTATCTTCTTCTTTTCGTTCTTTCACTCTTTTTCAGTTTTGGTTGTTTTAGAAAAGGTTGGGTTTTATATTTTCTTTCTTAGATTATCAACTTTTGGTATGTTTTAGTGACTTTTTCAACCTCAGCGACTTTAGGAAGTATTTGAATATCCATTTCGGCAATCTTCCTGAGTTCTTGCTGACTGGAGACGGTGTTTATTTTCTTCTGCTAGGTTTAGATAGAAGTTGACACAACCAAAATTATCTACTATTGATGGATTTCCATAAATTAGCTACAACAGTAGACAAGAGGGATTTGTTATATTATCTGTGACTACACAAAATTTTTTATAGGCTTTAGTCCAACATCTAGTTTCTCACACAATGGTTGTATAAGGTTTCAGTTTTCTGTCTTCCTTTGTTTACCACCTCGCACGCTTTATCTTTCTTTTATATATCCCTTAACTGGTTTGTCCTAATCCTTTAAACTGGTATTTATATAAATAATTTCTTGCAAGCCATAAAAATATATCACATGAATAAAGATATATTATTTATACGTGTCATGTGATTCATATGAGAGTGAGAGAGGGAGAGCGTATTAGCATTCCGCGTGAAAGTCGTTTTTCGTTTTTAACTGGGTGTTGACGATAGTATGAGCTGTTGTCGTTTTCGGGAACGTGTTTTGAAAATGAGGAAAAAGAAAATTTTCATCGTCGATTAATCCGAAAACCATTTTTAGAAAAGGAGAAGAGGATTTCGGAGGTGAAAGAGTAGGAAGATGAATCTTATCCGGGATTTGCATGGAAACTCGTTAAACGTAACCGAATTAGAGGAGTGGCACAAAGGACCCGGGCGGACAAAGGAAGGCGACATCTGAATCGTGACTGTTTTTAATACAAAGACCTAAATCCCTTTGTTTTATTAAATTTCTTTTTCTTCTTCCTTTTTGCGGGGGCGAGAAAAAGGAAAAACCTTTTCTGACAGAGGAGAAGAGAGCGGAATAATGTTATTATGTCGTAGTTACGGCTCCTCCCTTCCTCCTCGCATAAAAATGTTGCTAATATTCGTGCCGGTAGAAGAAAAAAATTTTTTTTGTGTGTTATGGAAGAGGTGAGGAAGAGGAGAACAGAAAAAAATTTTTTTTTCTGTCTTATCGTCTTCCTGGTTTTCCCGGACGGAGTAATAAAGTCGTACCTAAGGCTGGGGGAAGGGTGACTGGGGTGAGAGGGGTAAATTATTTTCTTTTTTATCTTGAGCCCTTTTTTTTTCTTTTTGACTTTGGGAAACAAGATTTGATGCAACATTGTAATAAAACCGCACGAGTCTGATGTTATCTTTATTGCTTCTGTCTGTTGAAACGTGAAGTTGATGGATTGAGATGATATTTGACGATTGAGGCTTTTCAAATTGAGTTGAAAAGGGAAAGCTTTTCAACGCTTTTGGATTATTCATTATGCATAAATCTCGTTTTTGCGAATGGAAAACTGTTTGGGGGTGGGGTGGGGGAAAAACAGCGCTTTCTCTAAGAGAAAGCAAGAATTTAGAAAATCTCGAAACGACAAATTCTCTCTTCCTCCCGTCGATTCCGGAAAGTTTTAACGATTTCTGGTTTCAAACTAGGCAGAGTGTTTGTTTTAAGATGTGTTTGAATTGCGATGCGAAATCCGAATACGAAGGAAGGAGGAGGAGGAGGAAAAGAAAGGAATTCGAAAGTGTTCTTTCAAAGTCTAGAGAAGAAGAAGAAGGATCGAGAAAGGAATGGGAATAAAACATCAAAGGAAAGGCGAATATTTGGAGAAACGGAGGAGGGGGTGAAGGCAATACTTTCTTTGTGGAAGAGGAGAGGTGATGAGGAATTAAGAATATTTGCAAGGAAGACATCAGAGAAACGGAAGTGAAGGGAAGAAGAAGAGAAAACAACCCGACGGAGATGAGAGAGGAGTAACAGCCACTGTAACAAATGACATTGGTAGTGTTATGAATCGGTCGGATGTGACTACCCGGAAACTGTACAAAGCTTTGAAGGGGGAGGAGATGGGCGGGAGAGGTTGAGGGGGTGGTTGAAAAACTTTTTATCAAAATTTCTGAAAAAAATGGAAAAAAATTCAAAAACCATTTCGTAAAAAAAATTAATTTCAAAATTTGAATAACGATGACCTTTTCCACAGCAATTTCAATATTGCCCTCCGCTTTCGTTTCTACCCCCTACCTTTTCCTTACGATAGGATGAGAGCGGGGAGGAGGGGCGGGGGGGAAGTTAATAGAAAAATAAATCAAAAATCTTTCATGCGTCCCAAACATCCTAAATTTTCGTAAATATTTATTACAATACATTGCCATGGCAATACATCATATCTTTGATCCCCCCGCCCCGCCCCACCCTACACCCATTTTTTTGCCCTATTTGAATAACGACTTCGGACCACGCCATTTCGGGTTATGATTGTTCATACCTGTGCTTTTTTTGTGTTGCTGTTGTCGGATTTAACGGATTTGGTTTGAATTATGTATCTCTCGATGATGTGATTTTTGGAAGCGTATGGAATTTTGTTGATGGTGATCGAAGAGATTCGTACGCGGACACAAAAAATCGGTTGATCGGTTTTTTGAGTTTAGTTTTGGAGAGGATTTGATGAAACTGACTCTGTTACTAAGAGTTTGGACGGGGCGGATAATTTTTTCTGTGCGATGTTGGTACTTAGTTCCGTGAGTTGCTTAGGGGTTATGAACATTATAACTGCTTACATAGGCCAATAACAACGATAATTTTTGATGCGAGACACTTAAGATCCAGACCAACAGGCAGACGAACATTATTTAATAAATTCACGGGATGTGCGGGAGGTCTGTGGTGTAGTGGTTAAGCGCCAAATTAAGAAGTTGTAGTTGCGAGTTCAAATTCTCCTTCTGTATCCTGTTATACCCAAAAAAGGGTAAAAAACGGGATTAAAACTCGACTATAACTATAACAGGATGTTGAGAAAGTGTGCATTACTTATGAAATAGATTCCCGACCGAAATGCGCAATGCGAAATGTTCATTTCTTCGAAAGTGTGCAATATTTTTGAAATGAAATTTCTATAATAGTGTGCAGTATTTTGAAGTGAAATTTTTATAATAGTGTGCAATATTTATGAAATGGACTTCATATTCAAATGTGCAATATTTACGAAACATCAGGTATTTGTACTTCCATAAGCTTGAAGTTCGGAATAGTGTTCAAAATGAAGTCCGGTTCGCGGTTGCGGTCTATTTCAAATAGTCAAACTTAATTCCATTTATAGTAATGTCATTATATTAATAGTATATAAAACTATATTATTATTAGTGTAATGTGCACTGCACTTAAGGTGTGTGCCATTTTTGAAATAGAATTTGCATAGGAGTGAGCAATATTTATATTAAATGAATTGTCCTTGAAGACCTGCACTTATTGCTAAATCAAAACTTGAAAAAAGTGTGCAATATTTATGGAATATTTATTCTATAAAATGGAGCAGTAATTATGTTATAAAAAATTTATAAACTGGATTCTCCAAGACTGTGTGTCTGTTATTTTTGAAATTAATTCTTCTAGAAAGTGCTTAGAGAGATAGCCATACAGAAAAGATTTTGTCAAATTTCAATTCATCCCGTCAAATCATCTTCAACATGTTAAAAGTTCCTCCATTTTTGGGGAGGACACACGACAACCTTCAATCGAGAAACTAATATAACGGAATAAGCTCTCCAACATTTGCAAAATTGCATTTTGACTTCACTAAATTTTGAAAATTTATTAATTCTCCAACGAAAATATACGTAGAAGGAATCATTTCGGAGACAGGGAGAGAGAGAGAGAGAGGTGGTGGAGTGGAAGGGAGGAGAGAAAGAAAGATGACAACCCCGTGAACCCATCTCCTTTTGATTTCTGACGTTTATTAAAACCCTGAAATTCTCGAAATTTGAAAATTTGTTTTCTCCTTAAATGTTTCTCTTTCTCTTCCTTTTCTCTACGACAATAAAACGATTTGAAGACGACGAAGCGGGGTGCGGGGATATAGTCGGGGAAAAAGGGAAAAGGAGGAGGAGGAAAAATAAAAAGAAGTTATGACGGTTGTTACTATACCCCCCCGCGCTCCTCACGTTTTTTTTAAAAATCCGTTATTTATTGAAAACGGAAGAAGGAACGACGTCAACTTGTTGAGTTAATCCTTACCAATCGATTTCAATTCAAAAGAAGGCCGAAGAAGAAGGAAAAATTCTCACCTTTCGGCGAACAGGACGTAACAATCCATTACCGGTAAATTGATCTGTCACCCGAAAGGATATACGCCATTAGCCATTAACGAATGAAAAATGAAAACCTTTTTGGGTGGGGAGAAGGGGCTTGGGGGTTGGAATAACAATCCCGCAGACTTGCCCCTACTTCTTTCGATTTTATTACGGTTAATAGGTGGCCTAAGATGTATTACCTCGAAGGTGATGGAGTCGAAGCTCTGTTTTTGAATTATCATCGATCATACGTGAGTCGTACAGAATGGCAAACAGTCAGCTTGAAGAGGTGGAGGATGTCAGCAAAATATGGGAAGTTACTAATTTAGAAAATGTAAGGATGACCTGCCTCAACAAAAATTCTAGCAGATTTTAGAATATGTCTGTAGATTGAATTGGGTAGGTTTTGTTTGTTTGTAGCTAACCTAACTTGTTGGAATACGTTCGTTTGGAGTACTCTACGGCTGCCTTTGGTGACCCGAGGGTAGAGTAATATTGTATGATTCCAATGTATTAAGTACTTATAATCTGTAATGAGTGTGTATACAGTAACCTTTTAGTTATAACTATGATAACATCGACAAATTGATTGAAGCGACCGTATGAGGGTGTCTCAAATAAATCTTAGAAGTTGCTGCATACAGTATAACGTGACATACCTTTCAGTCGATTCTACAACCACCAACCTAAAGCATTAAATTCAGCTCGCTTTACTCTTTTGTGAGCATACTGATCGAATAGTTATTTGATGGAATTTGTTTGCAAGTAATTTGCGTATCGCGTTGAGGTAGTTCATGAAGTCAAATGGTCGTAACACCTCAAACGCTTTTGTATCTGTAATGGTCTTACAGTAGATTAAATTACCTGGATCACGACACCTATCTCACACGACGACCATAAGGAGGTGGATAGAAGTAATGAATGAAATGACGATGTTACTTGTTTCGCCAGTAGTTGGGAATTAATTTATTGATTCAACTTACCATTAAACCTCGGTTGCCCATTCATCTTGCAACCAATCGCTTACTTAACAAAACCCTAAGACTAGGTTTCGTTATATTGACAGTTTAAGTGCTGACCAGTCTATCAATCCAATGCACCGGAGTGGTACTGGTCGCACAACAACCTGATCGTAGTGAGATTGACGCACTCAAAACTCACTGGGGTACGCACGCTCCTTCTGTTAACTTCATCTTTAGTTCGTTTTGTAATATCAACCACCATTTGTCACACTTAAACACAGTGTTCAATTAGATTTTCCTTTCGATATGGTTTTAATTTATGGACGTTCTATTTAAATAGCGGTTTCGGGTAGCACGATTCATGGTCTGTTATAAAAGTAACCTTCGGTTGCTCACGTCGGACAGAATGAAAATTAATATCAAAGAGAGGAAACAAAGAAATGAGATGTAATTTAGAAGTTCGGAGGAGAGGAAAGAGAGAGAGAGAAAAGTCACCGCCTGCCACACGCATTCATTAAGGTTGAAGAAGAGTATAATTGAAAAATTAGAAGAAAAGTTTTTTTAAAGAAGGAATGACGGGAAGGAGAGGCGCGTGGATGAAGGAGGAGGCGAGAGTGAAAAGGAAAGACAAAAGGGCTGGAAAAGTTTTAAATCCAGAAAAAAACCGGAGGGAGTTTTCCTCCCCGGAAAAACTCGTCAAAAAGTTATCAGACCTTAAGTCGTCTTTATGTAAAGTAACGAGGATGAAAAGAGACCACTTCCAAGGCAATTATTCAAGTCTTTGGGGTTGGTGGTGGTGGGGCAAGGTTTGAGGGGGTTGAAAGAGAGATTCGGTGTTTCAAAAATTCGGATAAAAAAAGTTTTTCTTTGTCCTCTTGATTGTTTACGAATTTGCTTCCTTGTTTTATGGGATCGTAAACTTCGCTTTGCCGAAGAATTGCGTTATCAGTTTCGTACCGAATAATTTTTCCGCCCTTTTTATGGACATAATAAACATTAACGACCTCAAATATATAAATAAAAATTTCCCGGGACAAAATCCGGATTCTGGTTTTTGAAAAAACATTTCAGTTTTTTGAATGAACTTACCTCTTTACCGTTTAAAAGCCACGTGACTGCCGGACTTGGTCTTGCTGGTTCTGAAGTGCAATTCAGTTCGAGGACTTCGCCTACAGCATAAGCGGCTTTCCGTAGTGTTATTTGTGGGTCTCCTTGTTGTTTCTCTGTGGGAAAATGAAGGTAATCGGTTTGACGAAACAATACACTCAAGCACCTGCCCTCAAACATTTTTTTCATTGGTCTCTCACTTACCGAAAACTGTGAGCTTCACCTTCTCTGAAAATTTAGTATATATGGGCTGTTCCATCGATGCCGAACACGAATAATAACCAGAAGCAGCAAAGTCGATATTGTTGATCTTGAGTTGTCGTTCGTTGGAATCGTGCCACTGGAAGAGATAAAACGAAATTTAGGTTGTATTTGGTGGACGATGTTGTGTTTACTACAAATAGTTTTCTTTCAAATTTAAATTTTCTGACGAGAAGGAGGAAGGAGTTGTCAAACAGAACCTGAAAACCAGATGGAAATGAACATTTCGAGTGTGAAACTAGGCGTGAAATTAAAGTAACCCAGAGAGAATATTCATGCGAAAGAACGTGTTTGAACGTTAAAGTAAATAAATATAGTCTATAACGTTTAAAATTAAGTGGTTTTGAAGAAAAATTTACCACTGAAGATAATTTGGTGTAGGAAGTAATACTGTGATAATTCGGAGCATGAGCATAATTTGTATCGTGACCCTCTGGACCGAAAATTTGTGATTCTAATTAGTTTTCCCTGACCTAATATATATGTAATTAATCAAAATTATTTGTTTGTAGTCTGACTGGACTTTCGTACAATAGCTTTAGCATTAAAGGAAAGATTTTGGATCTGATTTCGGTTTTGATTTTCAAGTATTTGTATACTAGTGAAGATGCTTGTGCTGAGAACATAACAATGTATGATAAGTGAAATTTGATTTGGTGTAGTCGGAGATGGAAGGTGATAGTGAATTTGTCACGTTTTTGATGGGTGAGTGGGAGAGTAAGAAAAATAGGGAGGTAGGAAGAAAGAGAAAAAAAATAATGAAAAGAGAGAAAGATAGAGGGCAGAGAAAAAAAAAGAGGATATAGAGATAGATATAGCCAGAAAGGAAGAAGAAAGATAAAGAGATAAAGAAAAATTAAGGAGTGAGAGAGATATATATATAGAGATAAATAGAGACAAAAGCAAAGAGGAAGAAAGATATATAAATAAGAAAAAGATAAAAGAAAAAGAAAAAAACGAAAAAAAGAAATAAAGAAAGAAAGAAAAAGAGAGAGAGAGAGTGAGGAGGATAAAAACGAGAGAAAGAGAAAAAGAGGGAAGAGGAAAGAAAAAAGAAAACAGAGAAGAGACCAGAACAAACAGGAGGAGAATCAACAAAAAGAGAGAGAGAGAGAAGATGGAAAAGAGAAAAATAAAGATGAGAAATAATGAAAAAGGAGAAAAAGAGAAAAATGGATTAGAACCAGAGAAACAGGAAGAGAGATAGAGATTGGAAGGATGAATAAGAAAAACCGACGGAGAGATGGAAAAATGAGTGGAAGAAAAAGGAAGAGATAAAGGGAAAAAATAAATTTGAGAAGGAGACACTAGAATAAGTAAAAAGAGAAAGCAAATAAAAAGGACTAGGAAGGGAGTGAGAGATTGATTGAAACAGAGAGGAAAAGATAAGGAGAACAAATAAATTTGACGAGATACTGGAACAAATAGGAAGAGAGAATATGGATAAAATAATAAGATAGAGAATGGATGGAAGAAGAGTCAGAGATAAAGCGAGGAAGAAAGAGAAAAATAATCAAGAGGGAAAGAAACTAAAAGAAAGATGGAGGAAGGTTGAAAAAAGGCAGACAGAGAGAGAATTGAAAGAAGAGTTAAAAAGAGAGGAAGTGATATAAAGAGAGACGTAGGCCTAAATGAGAAAACAACGTCAAGTCAGCAATATTTGGTAATGACAGGTGACTAAATTAAACAGCCAAGACATTCCTTCCGACCCTCGAACCTTTTGAACTCAATAATTAAATCCTCACATGGATCATATATAAAGAAACTTGAAAACCCATGTTACATACAAAAGTACACACAAAAAGAAAAGTCACGGGAAGTAGAAAACACTTAACGATTTGGCAGAGGGCCGGGGTCACTGACGTTCGAAAACCTTCGAAACTTTAATTAGAGGAGAAAAAACGAAGGAAAAGTCTTTTCTAAGCAGTAAAAGCTTAAATAATTAAACTCACAGACAAGATAGATTGACTTTTAGCTTTTAGGCTTAGCTTCCTCACCCTCGTCGGCGTAGAAACAAGGGGTAGAAAAAAAAATTATCTCGTTCTAAAAATCTAAAATAGCTTAATAACGATCAGATAATTTATTTTTCATTTTTCTCGAGACAAAAGAAAGGAATGGGAAAAAGGAAAAGTCCGTCTGACAGAACATCAAAAGTTCGACGTTTAGCTGGCGTTGAGAAGAAAAAATTGAATAACTTAGAAAAGATTCGAAATTCGTTTTAGAAAACTGTTTTTTTTTTCTCCAAAGCTTCGCGATGGAATTTGAAAAACGAAGAATTCATTATAACTTTTCTCGAGTTGGAAAGAAAACTTTTGAAAAAAAAATTTTCCTCCCCTCCCCGAACCGTTTTTTAATGAATCATAGTAGAAAAAAAATAATAAAAAGAGTGGTGGGGGAGGGTGTTTTGTTGTGAGAGAAAAAAATTGGTTATTGTTGAAACGCGCCTAAAAAAAAGGATTTCACGTCATGCCTAATTAAGGACTTGAGAGAGGCAAAAAATAAAAGAAAGTTGAAGGGTGTGGCGGGATTGGTCGGGGGTGGAAAAAGGAAACGCCGTAGCATTTATCCCGCGTAAGGGTTAATTTTAAAATGGTCATAAAAATCCAGAAATTTTATCTTTATTCCCTCACGGGCTTTTCCACTAACCCTCCTCCTCCCCAGACTCACCATTGGACCAGTCTTCCCCGTTCATTTTCTTTAAATTATTAATATTCTTAAATGGATCCGAACCGGAAAGAGATGAGAGATGAATTTAAAATATTAACAGAACATAAACAAAGAGGTTATTCAAGTGTGGGCCTGAAGTGACGGGTTGGAGGAGGATGGGTCTGTCTTATGAAATTTGAGACTTGGTCAGGACGAGATAACGAATCCATTTTTGGTAGATGAGGAGCAATGAGAAAAGGTCATAGTCGCTCTCTTTGGATGCTGCCGGGATTTAGTAGGAGACTTGTCTGAACTGAGAAAGGTGTAATATCAACGAGATGGAAGGGCAAAAAAGGAAGCAATATTCTAAAACAGGAAGATTAAAAGTACAAAAACAACTACACCATGAAGGTAAGTGTTGAAATTAAGAAAAATAAAATTTAAAAACAAGAAGAGAGAGGGCGAGAGGATTGAAAAAGAAAAGAGAGAATGAAGGGGCTAAAAAAGAGAGACTGTATGAATGAGAGAATGTGAGGCAGAGAGATTGAGGGAGTGAAAGAGATAAAGGAGAAAAGAGTCAGGAACTTAATGTAGTAGAGAAAGACGGGGGGAAGCAGGTAGAACTCAAACCAAGAGGAAGGTCATGTGTTAGAAAACTAAAGAAGAATGGAAGACATTGAGAGAACTGAAAAAGAGAAGTATGATAAGACTACACAGAGAAAAAGAAGGACAAAAAAGGACTGAAAAAAAACAGAGAGGGAAGAAAAGATATGAGGAAGACCCAAAGAAGAGAGGAGGAACGACTGAAAAAGAAAAATGAGGAGGACTCTGAGAAAGCGAGAGAGAGAGAGGACTGAAAGAAGCAGAAAGATAGTAAGAAGACTCAGAGAAAGAGGGATTGAGAAGACTGAAAGGAGGAACATATTAGGAGAACCCAATCAAAGAGACAGCATTCTCCGATTTCTGCAAGGAATTCATGAAGAGAAAAGAATACGACGAGCGAGAGCGTCAAGGCCAACCTCACAAGAAACCCGCCGACAGAAAAACACCGGAAAATACTTCAACTGAGGCAGAAAAAGACCGGACAGTATTTCCCCACGGACATCCTCAATGCCCCAAAGATGCAGCGGTCAGGGGGAGAGGTTTAGTCGGTAAACCGTCAAGAAGAGGAGTCCGACACTACCTAGATTAGATGTACGAAAGTCATCAGGTGTACATAAAGCATTTCCCTCTCCTGCTGGAAAAAAGAGAGAGAGAAAGAGATAGGACTGGAAAACAGAGAAAGACAAAGAGATGGGACTAAAAAAAAGGAGAGAGAAGGCTAAAGGATAGAAATAGAGCGAGGAAACTCAAAGCGAGGGAATGTGAGGAGTAAAAAAAGGAGAATAGGAGAGAGAAATGAGACAAGAAACGGTCACAAGAGTTTTGATTGATCGTTAACTAATTGATTGATTGATTGATTTGCTGACGAGGGAGCGTAGACAAAAAAGAAGAAATGTCATCATGGAGAGCAAAAAAAAATTTTGATTTAACAATTTAATAAAAGAGAAAGCAATTAAAAGTTTTTTTGTCAAATTTAGTTCGCATTTAGTGTCAGCAACAGTTGAATGGAGCGAGGATTAAGTTTCAATACGTTCAGAAGTTCTTGACAAAGTTGAAATCACCGCCCACTCGAAATATAAATTTGTATAAATAAGTTGATGTAACCGTGGGGGTGACGGTGGTTCGGGTGGAAAGTTTCGCTTTCCTTCCGACGAACGTCTTGGGGTGGTGGGCGTTGCCGTTATCTCAACTTTCTCTTTTCAAACCAAAGGCATTTTGGAAAATGACTTGTAACGTTGACGAGGATGTTATTATAAAAATTAAACTTTGACGTGGAAGATTGAAGGGAAGTTTTCAGCAGTTCAGCGAACCGAAATGTTGACTGGAAATTATTTTTGTAGAAATGGGTCAGTTTGAACAGAATTATTACTGTAGTGGGTCATACTATCAATGGCGACATCTTAAAAAAAGGAGGCTGGAAGGAGAAAGGTTATTTTGAGCCTTTTAAACCGGCTAGGTTGGCAGATGTTTTCAAAAGTCAATACGTGGGTCATTTAAAAGGTTGTGGGTCAGTGTATGACCCGCGAGTCGTAGGTGTAGTATCACAGGTTTAGACGATGTCTGTACTGGTCTATAGACCGGTTTTCATGTCTCCCGGATGAGAACAGATCAAAATCTTGCATTTACCCCCCCCCCCCCATTAGCTTCTAAAAATAATTTCTTTTGCAATACTGACTTCCAAAATTCGTCTCATAAATGTTGCACACTAGTCACATAATAAAACAACTGTTCATGTCCCTTAGTCTCTCTGACTCTGGTCATCGTTTCACTCCTAATGTAATTATAATGAAATTTGATCGAAATCGTATCACCAGTTTGAGAATTATACTAACACATACACTCAAAAAACCACACAAGTTCCTCTCACATATACAAACAGCAAAAACAACCCTACTTGAAGAGAAAAAGAAGTCTGGAAACTAAAAACAAAAATGGCGAAGACGAGAGAAACAATAATTTAGCGAAAACGACCGGAAGGAAATCTCTTTTATCTCCCAATTTAAAACGATAACTTTCTTAGATATCTATTATAACTATTTTAAAAAGTACAGATAAAACTAGAATTAATTAAGATTTATAGATAATTAAACGTGACAGAATCTCTTCTCCACCCAAAAAAATTTTTATCTGGATAAAGCGAAAATGTATGAAAGTAGAAAAGGAAACGAGATAGAAATTGATTTAGATATAAGAAACTCTAAGAAACTAGGAAGAGAAAGGAGGAACGGAAGGGTTTACTAGGATGGGAAAGAGATTAAATAAGGATTAGGATTCAGGGAAGGCACTCTAAAGAAACCTCGTGGTTCGGAATACCAAAATATAAAATAAATTTGGAAAAGAAAGTCTAACGGATACGATATAGATAATGATAATAATAATAAAAATCAGGAGTAGTAGGAGGATATGGGAAAGTAAAAGGTGAAAGGAAGAGGAGGAGGGGTGGTGGTGATAAGAAATCGATAAGTCGAATTTTTCGACGTGGAAGAAATTGAAGAGGCTTTATTCAGCTAGGTTTGGGAAGATGAAGAAAGATGGGGAAAGGAATGGGCGAAACTGTCGAAACTGACTCTGAATTCGAATGGGATAAGATGAAGATGAAGGAGGAGTGAAAAGAAGAAGAAGAAGAAGAAAATTAACGATAGCGAAACGTGTAAGGACAAATACAATAAAAAGAAAGAAAACTGGAAATGTCAGCAACCTAAGGAAAAAAGGAAGAGTAGGAGGAGGGAACGGAGTCAGTGAAAGACGTTAAAGGAAATCCCTGGAGGTTCTCCAAGAGGGAAAAAAAGGGAACTGGATAAGAAAAATAAAATTGGAAGGGAAAAAGATGGCGGGGAAATCGAATGGGAAAGAAAGAAAGTCGAGGCGAGGCGGAAAAGCCGGGGCTAGGAATCTTGTCAAATTTGATGATGATGTAACCGAGATCCTGGAAATGAGAGACGAACACTAACACCGGTTGACAAGTTCAGTGCGCATGCGTGGTTCGAAAGGATTTTCCTTTTGCTGCTGCTGCCGGGGTGAGGGTGAGGGTGGGGGTGGGAGACTCTCTAGCCCGGATCCGAATAGAATAGGAGGCATAGAGACGAACGTGACAGGTTTTTCCGAGAAATTAAAAAAGTTTTTCTTTCCCGGGAAATTATTTCTAATTTTGAAAAAAGAAAGTTTTCCTTCTTCCTGGTTCGTCTTCCATTTTTTGTTTTGGTTTCTGTCTCCCTTTTTTAATTAGGTCTTAATTAGTGTGGTTAATTACTTTTTACGGGAATAAATTTTTTGGGGGAAGTGGTTTTGAAATCGTGTACGGAAGTGAGAGTGATCATGTTCCAAGAGAGCACATCCGGTGGTTTTGATTGGCTCGAATCTGTCTTCCGAAACGTTGAGCGATTCGATTATGGTTGATGAAGTCGTTGGTGTTAATTAAGTCGGATAAGGATTTCTTGACAAGTCACGTGATAATCGGTTCATAAAAAGGAAGAAGATGGCGGTGAAGTTAATGAGAAGAAACGTCGGACCCCGGGTGAAGATTGTAGTCGTGGCGGGAGACCTTGGCTCCAGGCCAGAGGGATCGGGTGATAAATACTATGGCTGTCAGAGAAACTTGACCCGCAGGTGGTGGGATGGGAAGAGGTGGTGGTCGTCGTTTTGGGGGTCTCGGGGGTGACGTGAATGGAAGAAGACAGGATTGGCAGCGGTCTCTGGACCGTAACAACCCTTGGGTGCGATCGTCAAGGGATGTCTGGAATTCGTATTTGTTTATCTGGATTTCTCTTCCTTACTCTAACGAGGAGAGAGGATGATGAGGGTGGGGGTGGGGGTGAGCTTGTTTTAGACTTGTAAAGAAAGACTTGTCAAAAGCATTGGGAAACATTTTCTTTTTGGATTTTGTTTTCTTTTCTCTAAAACTCCGAAAATTTTGGGCCGATTTTTCGCCATTGTCAAATTCCAGATTTTGGGTTGTGTCAAGAGGCGAAGGTCAGCTGAAAGGTTTCGCCGTTGTTTCGCTGTCGTGTTTGAGTTTAATTGCACGAGACTGAATCCCAACCTCTCTTCGGATTTCTTTCTTTGAACTTTCGTCTTAATTTCTGGTTTGTTGGATTCAGGCTCAACAGGGTTGGGTGGCTTGATCCTTTTCGCTAGGGGAGAGTTTTATTCCAGCAATCAACTGACGAGGATGGGAATGACGGAAGCTGTGAGAAGTGTGAGAAGACGCTCTCGCGTTATAATTAGAAGTTGAAATAACACAAAGGATAGGGCGAACCGTCGTAGGAAGTAGAGCGAAGGAGAGGAAGAAGAAGAAGACTGAGAAGGAGGAGGTGGAGAAGGAAGAAAAGCGAGGAATGATAATGACAAAGCATCATCGCATGCAATTTACCGGCATGCATGTCATGTAATTATAACGCTTGCGTGAGCTTGATTGAAAACTCAGATATTTACCCGAATTTGCATACCAATCATGCCAACAGAAATTTATTAAAAAGTAATTCAGACGTACCAAAATAAGAGAAAACGGATCCAAATCAAAAAATTATGAAACCGAAGAAAACGTTGTTGTTGAATGTTTTACAATTTTTGGGAAGTTGTGGTTTATGGGTCTTCTCACTTTGGTCGAGAAAAATGAATAGATAGATGGGGGTGAATTAGTGGAAGAAAGAAAAGAGAGAGAGGAGGGAAGATTGAGAAATAGAAGAAAAATTTTAGAGTGAGAGAAAGAGAAAAAATTGCAAAGAGGTTTAAAGGAGAAAGAAAGGAAAAGAAAACAGAAATACAATATATGAATGAATCGAAAGAGAACGAAGAGAGCGAGAACCAATGGAGAGACGGAGAACCAAAAAGATATTAAAGAAGGAGAGGAAGAAAAAGGAAATAAGCAACAAAAAATGAGAGAAAAGATATATGAAAAGAAAATAGGAAGAAATGATCGAAAAGAGAGATGAGAGAAAAAGAAAGAAGACGAGAAAACTGAAAAGATAGAGAAACGAAGATAGAGGAGAAGGTAAGTGAGGCGGAAGAGACACCAAAGAGAAACAAAAAAACATAGAAAAGAAAGAGGGAAAGAGAATCAAGTGGAAGCCGATTATAATAGATGATGATCAAACCACGGTGGAAGAACCGAAAAGGCAGAGATAGAAAAAGAGAGTGTAAGGCCAAAGGACAACAGAAATATGTTTGTTCTATAGGGAATGAGAATCTGGAAAAGAGAACATGGAAGAGATGATGGAACAGAAAATAGAAGAGATGGAAAACTGAACGGCAGAAATGTGTGAAAAGGAGGGGAAGGATGAAAAGAAAAGGAGAGAATAAAAAGAAAGAAAGAAAAGAAAGTAAAAAAAAATCAAAATAAATTCGAAACACGTTCTCATTACTTTTCCGGGTCGTTTTCATGTGACGCTTTGAATTTTTTATGCCAAAAATCCGCCATTTTGAAGTTTGTTCAATTTTTCCGATTATTTATCGCGTGATGTACTGAATATATACAGTAACACAAAATTCTCGAGGTATTTTTAGATCTAATTTACTTCTACATTGGATTCCGGGGCCTTTTTCCCCGGTTTATTCCGGGACTCTACTAACGACAGCAGTGATGGTGGTGGTGGTGAGGGATGAAGTAACAGGACGCTATTCCAAGACTGACATATACGAGACCCTCTAATAATGCATGCTAATAGGGTTTAAATGGATGTGTTGTGGTAGAGGGAAGGGGGACACGTTTCAGAGCCTCCGGGTCACTTTCTGGGTTTGCTGTTGTATCTACTTTTTGAAATTTGATTTTGATGTTTACCCCAATCCAGTTTTTTAATTTTTTCCCAACCGGACAACTCTGAAATGAGAAAAAATGCTTTTGGTTTTTAAGTCTTTAATTGAACCGACGCCATTTTTGTTTCCGGTCGGAGTTTTCTCCGCGTTATATTTTGCTGTTGTGTGGTGTGTGTGCGTGAGTTTTGGTTGACTCTTTTCGCCGAAAACTGGATTTTCCAATCCGGATTCGGAGGTTTTGCGTTATTCGATTTGAAATCTTATACAAAATTTAGTTTATTTGTTTTCGATTCCGTTTTGAAAGGATTCGTGTCATTATGTCGGTGTGACGTCACTTCCCTGATATTATTGACAGGTGATGAATCGAAATGATCCCTGAGGAAATGAGGGAGTGGAGAGGGAAGGAAAATTGATGTCTGTGTCTTGTTAAATTTTTGGAATTTTCTTGACAGAGGTAGAAGGATAAGGCAAAGGATGGTTAGTGGTGGCAGGAAGTTACTTTATAGCAGTAATTCTTTTCATAAATATTGCACACTTTGGTCATGAGTAGCTGTTCAACAATCAGTTCATAATCGGTTATCTGTAAATTATTTTTGCGTATAACAAGTTCACAAATACTGCACACTTTCATGTGGAGTTCCTTTCATATGTGTTGCAGAGTCCTGTAGGGACCCGTTTCATAAAAATTTGTCGCCTTGATAAGAAATCTATTTCAAAAGTATTGCACAATTTTATAAGAAGTCCATTTTAAAAATATTGCCCGCTTATGCATAAAGTAAATTTCAAAAATTTTGCACACTTCCATGGAGCTTTGTTTCTAAATTATTTCCAACATTCGTGCAGACTTTTTCAAAGTGTCGTATATTTATGAGGAATTAATTTCATAAATATTGCACAGTTCCATACAAAATGTAGGCCTATTTCATAAATGTTGCACACTTTTTGAAAAATTGTATGTCATAATTAATGGTCAGTTTTAGAAAAAATTTGTTTCATAAATTCGCTGTAAATTTTGACCAGGAATTTTTTATTCAAAAACATCTTCAGTAACTCATTTCACAAATATTGCACACTTTGGTCCTGAGTAAGTGTTCAACAATCAGTTACCTGTAATTTATTTTATGTATATCACAAACTCAAAAATATTGCACACTTTCGTATGGAGTTCTTTTAATACATGTTGATCCATTTTATAAATATTGGATGCGTTGGCCAGAAATCGATTTCAAAAATATTGCACAATTTGGTGAGAAACCCATTTCATAAGTATTGCACACTTCTATAAGGAACTGTAGGATATTACTTGATAATAAGAAGAGGTTCTTGTATAAATTTACATATATTGTCGTTAGGAATGAAGATACAATAATAATATTTACACCCAAAATGCTGTTGGATTTATATTTGGCTGATGGGAGCCGGATGAATGGATTACTTTAAGGAGAGAGAGAATTTTTGGAAAAGGGCCAACGGGATTTAAGCGCGGTTGTTCAGAGAAGACGGAGGGCTATTGGTTTTGGTAAAGACAGTGGAAGGGGAGCTCTCGACCTGGTTACTATTCAGAATCCATTTCATAAGTGTTGCACATTTTCATACGGAGTTTATTTCATATATATTGCACACGTGGGAGGGGTAGTGTAGTGGCTAAAGTTCCTGACTTGGACGCAGTGGGTCGTGAGTTCGAATCCTCCTGTCGCATCCTGTTATAACCAAAAAAATAAGGCTGGAAAACGGGATTAAAAGCACTGCCATATTGCACACTCCATTCCTATCATAAATATAGCACATCTTGGCCAGAAATGTATTTCATAAGTATTGCACACTTTGGCTAATAATTCGTTTCAAAATTAATGCACAAGTCTCTCTTAGGGTGAATAGTATTGTTATAAAAAGAACAAAACAGGAGATCAATCACTCGTGGTTGTTTCTGTTAATTTTTGTTTTTGGTTTTTTTTCCACAGAAGTATAAATTTATATTTAAATGTTATAATTTTATGTTATAAGTAACGAATTCATGGAATGTTCCAATAAGTCCTCTAGTTGCCGGTTCGTTCCCGGAGAAATGAACTCTACTTCCAAGGGTTTAGAAGAAAGTTTCAAAGTTACACTCGGAAAGATATAAATTAGGCTAATAAGTCCTATTTTATTGTTCAGAAGGGACTATAGCTTTCTCATGATTGATTTAATCGATTAACTTAACCAAGCTGGGCTCATTTTAAATTCGGATCGACGTTTCGTACTCGCAAAGCTAATCTTTTTAAAGTAGACAGACACCATGGCAGCCATAAGTTTTGTTTTTCAATTTGCATATTTTTAAAGTTAAAGCTAGTTGTGTGAATTCTCAAAAGTTTGATGTGAAAACCTGATAAGACCTTGCTTCGAGAGAATGCGAAGTCATTTTAAAAACAAAACTACCTAGAAAAGTTCCAAAGACTAAAATTAATTATTTTTCTAAAGATCTAACTAGGCTAAGACTCAGAAATAGTTTGTGATGCATGGTAGAAGAGTTGACTAGCGTTAATTAGTTTTTAGTTTTATTGGAACACACTTTCTTTGAAAACTTTCCTAAAGGTAGTGGTTGTGCTAGTGACAAAGTTATAAATCCGGCGTTCTGTAAATTGCCTAGGCATTGTATGAGTTTCTGTTGATTTTAAGTAGCTTGTGCGCGATTTCACGAGATAATATTTTTCTCTGGTTCGTATTTTTATAATCAGAAATACCTAGCCTACTGTCATCCGGTTACTAATTGGTACTCGCCTCCTTTGGTGAGTACTTCCTCTTACCAGAATCATAGTTCCGGACTCTATAACTAGTCTGTTTCTATTTAAGAACATAAATTTAAGGTTTTGAACATAGCTTCTTCAACTTTTTGGAATTTATGTGACTAAAATCACCTCACCATTCAATGAAGCTCCCTCTTCCATGTGTTTAAACGCGTCAGCAGACGGTTAACAACAGGAAATAATCATTTCGCGTTAGCACTAATCTTCGACAAAATTGCCGTACAAGATTTCAATGAGAATGACGTCATGACGTGGTGATACATCATTTGTGAAAGTGTCAAACGGCAAATCGCGTGAGGATGTTCGTCCCACCACCGCCCACGTGTATCATCAAGCGAAACAAACTGGTGGGCGAGGGATCAGGATTAGCTAATCTCTTCAACGTATGCTCCCGACTTTTCCAGATTTTCCACCCAAAAAAAAAGTCTGACGTCATTCGAAGAAAATAAAAATACACCGCCGACACCCACTTTCCCAACCATCCTCAAGAGCCTTTTTATCTCATTTATCATCTTCTTCATTCGCTAACCCCACTCACCGCAGCCTCCTCCCCGTCATCCTCCTACTTTTTCATATCCCCTATTCATCAATATTCTCTCCGAAATTTTCCGCTCCCGAAAAAAAACATGGCGCCAGAATCTGGTTCCAGATTATGTGTTCTCTCCTTTCATCAATTTTATTTTCTTTTCTGATAAATTTTCTTCTTCGACCTCAATCCGCTTTTCCGTTTCCTTTTTCGAGTCATTTCTAGAACATGATCTTTAACTTTGGTCCCCATCCCCCGCTCCTCCCTGCCCCTCGATTTTTAATTAAATATCAATTAATTAATTATGTAGTGAAGCGTCTCGATGATGAAATATCAAGTTTCCGAAATTATTATCTTTCCCTCGTCGTCCTCTTCTTACCTTTTTTCTTTTATTTCCTTCCGCTCATGATTTGCATTACATCTCGAAAAGCTTAAGAAAATCTAGTCGAGAAAATTCTCATTTAATCCGCTTTGCTTATGAGCCCCCACCCCCACCCCATAGCGAGAGCTTTTCCATCTCCTTTCCGTCCTCTTGTATTTTAAACTCTGAATGATAATCTTCAGGAGTAGTTCTTCGAGGTTCGAAAAATAACTCCTTAAAACCAGGAGAGAGGAAATAACTTTTCTTATTTCCGGGAGTGGTTAGCAGCGGGGGCTGGTGGTGGAACAGAAAATAAATAAAAAAAAATTAAGGAAATTCCGCCGGAAATAATTAAATTGAAAAATAAATTTTTTCCCTCTCTTCTGCGGCAATCGAATGAACACAAATTTCCCTCGGATTTTGTTTTTCTTTTTCCTCCTTTTTCTCTTTTCCTCCATTTTGTGAATACATCAACTTCAAAAATTTACTTTATTCTTGAGAGATTCCGTCTCCTCTTTCCCTTGTCTTCTTTCTCCACCACCGCCACCGCCATCAGGTGGGCCCTCCATTCAACTCGATTCCTCCTCCTCGTTTCTTTCTACCTCGTGGAACTCTTCTCGCGCTGTTTTAAATTTCATCTCCTTTGGAGAAAGTTTTCTTTCTATCCTCTTCCTCCTCTTTTTCATTTTATGTACTCGCCATCTTGAAAATTCCGAAAGCTTCTCAGGAAAAAATGTTGAGGAAATTATACCTGTGGAAGATGTTTTATTCTTTTGTGTTCGATCTTCCCTCATCCCAGTCGCGGGTTTATCATTCATTCGTGTTGAAAAGATTTTTTATAAAATGTTCTTCGTCTTCTCTCGCACAATTGAAGCCTTTTTATTTATTTATTTATTTATTTTAAGGTTTTTCGATTATGTCGATTGTGAAGAAGAAGACGATTTTTGTTGTGATCTGTGGTAGATGAATGAATGAAAGCTGTGAAAGAAGAAACTTGTGACACACTTTAGCTTTGAAAATGAAGTGTAATTTATAAAAATGTATAAAAGTATAAATAGTCACACGAAACAAGCGTTAGTGACAGTATAGTGGTCTCTTTTGTTGGTGCTGGTGCTGGTCCTTGTGTGTACACCCTCTCTGTGAGACCGATATTTAACCTCAAAGTGTTCACAAGAAGTTATTTTGCATTTAGCTTATATGTTATGGTAAAAGTGATAAATCAGATGGGTATATATAATTGAAAACTATATTATTCACTGGGTTGTTGAACTGGGTTATATTTTATATAAAAGAATGACGTTTTGTCAACTTCAACGGTTGTTGAGGTAGTTAGGACCCAAGCGAAACTGAGCGGAAAGTACCAAAGAAAGGAATCGAAGTGTTGATGGAAGAATTAAAGTGGATGTGAGGTAGAGGTGGTAGAACTTTAAAGGAAAGGCAAGTGAGGAAAGGTGGTGATATACGAAACATCCCAGTGTTTAGTGTATATATTGTAGAAAGTTCTATGTCTTGTATGTGTTTTAGTATATAATATAGTGGTATATCTTATGTGTAGTTTACAATGTAGGATAGAAGATGGACAAAGGAAGCAACTCTGTGGACTCCATCTCTGGCCACAGAAACAGGAACAAGCAAAGGAAGAGATGGAAATATGACCTAGTTGCCTTTGCGGGCCACTGTGGTATAAAAACACAGACAACAAGACATACTGGAGAATTGCAGGAGAGGCTTTCGCCTTATTTTGCTGTTTTGCAGGCCTTGCTATCATTATATAGTATGATATGATACGATATGATATAGGTGATATAGTATTATATATAATGATAGTAGGGAACTGTTATACACCCTAGAAATTATTTATAATAACCCCAAATTGACGAAGACATAACAAGGAAGCCAAGCAGATGCCCTCACCAGCGGTATAATTAAAAGCGACAAATACATGAGATGATGGAGTGACAGAAAGAGAGTAGGAAACCTTTAGTAACCCAAGAAGACTAAAACGTGTGCTTACCTATATCAAGCATACGTATAAATCAGTCAAAGGAGTTTAGTTTTCATACCCCCACAAGTTGGAGTGTTTTATAAACTAACCGGTAAATGTGATAAGTATTCAGGAATTCGTGGGAGGTCTGTGGTGTAGTGTTTAAGTGCCAGACTAATAAGTTATAGTTGCGAGTTCAAATCATCCTCCCGTATTATGTTATCATCAAAGGATCAAAGCCCAGCTATAACTTTTCAGTGATTCATCACATCTACCAAGCTCAGTTGGTGATTATGAATAATCACCGAAAATTGTACGTGATTTATCACTTTTATGGTAACATATACAGCGACAGATGTATAATGGTTGTCAGAAATAGTAACACAACGATGCAGCAAAATAATCTTTCTCTAGTTGTGCCTGTATTCTTTGTATAACTGTTATAAATATATTGTTAGTCTTACTAGAAAGACAAAACTCTTCTGTTGTATTAGTAACTAATAAAAATTATTTTTTCTATTATAGTTTGGGAAGCAATCTTCTCCAATAAGTGAACTGGAATGTTGCCAATCGAACTTGGATGAAGTTATCATTTCATGTAATAGACTCCACGACGTCAGCAAAGTAGATCAACTGTCAAGGTCATCGAAGATACACGAAGATTATTCAAGGTCGTGATGTGTTGGTAACTGTATACGAATCCTTGATTAGGTTTTTGAGTGATTGATGACTTTGGGCTTTTAAGTTTTTATTGCTTCCGCAGTGCGAATTTTCGATTAGAAATTTGAACAATAAAAGGAGAGATCGTAAACATAAATTTTGTGAAAGCTGAAAGATGTAGGGAGTCAGTAGTTGTTATAACAAATTTAATGAGCACTTAAATTCAAATTTTTGTTTTGTTGTAGTTAGAGATGGAAGTATGGGTTCTGTGGGAGGGTGGTTAAAGCTCTGGATGGGTTCAAGAAGTGTTCTTGGAGTGGAAAATATCGACAGCTAGACCTACTAAAGCTGATTCAGTCGTGTAGCTGATTAAGACAAAGGTAGGTTTGAGGTCTATGGGTTTCCATTTTGACTACAATTCTGCGGTTATAGTGATCACTGACTTGGGTCACACCCGGATGCGTTTTAAAATTGGTTTGATTGATTTATAGACATTCTAGCCACTTCCTGTTGGAATGTCTACGTATACGACCACTTCCGGAAAAATTGGATCAGATGACGCACAACACATCTTCCAGTATTGCTTGACTTGAGACAACCAGAAGGATCAACTGATTTGGGGTTGTGACCCACGGAGCTAGATAACTTTCCAGAGAAGGTAAGCCAACATGATAATGTTCCGAAAATGTTTTGTTTCTGGCAGACGAAAACTCAAGCCACCAGGTTCAATGTTAGCAATGTGACTTCCGGTGACCCCACGGTGGTGCCATGTAATATTTTACAAACATTTTACGGTGACGTCACATTCGGAAATTATAGCTCATGCGTCGCTGGCGATCTTATACTTATTTACACATGTGACGATTACCACTAAAGTTCATATGTTGTGAATTTAAAATATTGGTGCTCAGGCAGCGTGAGAATCAGTTCCACCGGCACTAACACGAAAAAATTTATATGAGACCTCCAGACTCATAGTGTTAACTATGCTTTGGTTTCAGGTGCCTCAGTCTTCCTTCCAGGCTTCGAGATGGACAAGGTTACATGAAACACTGTCTCACCAGGACGTACTGATGTTTGTTTCTGTTGTAGTTATAGGTCTAACGGTAAGTTCTCGTCTTTTACAACTACTATCACTACAAAATGTTTACATACGTAAATATCTGTGGAAAAATTGGTTTTGTAGGTTTCCAAGAAATTCTTTTCCGAATCTTCTTTTTCACTTTTTCTATCTCTCTGTGAAAAATTCTTTTTCTCTCTTTTTATCCTCCTCATGCAGAACACGTAGCAGAAGAAAAGAGAAGAAAAAGAAGGCCTGACCCATACCATAATTTTTTTTTCTTCTGCCTTCCATCCGACGGGAATCATAAAAAGACATCGGGCCTCGAATTAAAGGAGAGGGACAGTGAAGCGAGATGAGGGGATGCGGGGGGGTAGGAAAGGTGGCTTTTTCTTTTTGAGAGAAGAGGGCCGTAGGAGAACGGGGCACTTTGGGGGAGGACAGAAAATTGAGAAAAAAAAGTGACGTGAAAAGGAAATTGAATGAGAAACCTTTCACAATGTTTAAGCAGGTTCTCAAATTTATTCACATTTTGCATGTTTTTCGGTGGAAAGCCGAGTTGCGGGGGTTGGGGGGGGTGGATTATAGGAAAGTAAAGCAAAAGAAAATTTTTTTTTTTGAAGGAAGAGATAAATTACTAAAGCTTTGGAATAATTTTTCTTTTCGAAGGAAGGTGAGTGAAAGGTGGGGGTGGTGGTGGTGGTGATGGCGGGCTGCGGGGGGTAGTTTTCGCCAAAAAATTTTCACATATTATGTGGTAGGTTGTTATTAAAATAAATTAACACGAAAGAGGAATGGTTTTGGTTTCTTTTTTTATGCGTTATGGAGGTGGTGGTGGTGGTGGTGTTGGGGGTGGGGGTTGGAAGTAAAAACTTAATCAGTTTGTGTCGAAAGTCGAACACGAACATTGGAAACAGTTTTTAGGTTCGTTTTTGCCTGAATTCATTTTTATTTTGTTTGTCGGAGATTAATTATTATCGATAGGAAAGGAAAGTTGTGTGGCTGGTTCCAAATACAAATAAATACACTGTCAGGTCTTTTTTTATGCGGTGAATGAGTTTCACCAGGAATTGCTTCGTTGTGGTTCAAATAAAATTTGAATAATGTAAATTTTTTTGTCATGATGGTTTTTTGTGTGAAAGTTGTTAAATCTTGAAGGATTATTATATGGTGTGGTTTAATCGTATTGTGACTGTGGAACGGGATGTCTTCTTAGGGTCTGTGAAAGGTCTGTGTTGATTTTATTCAAGTTTAGTTTGAGTTTTAATCCAGTCTTTCACCCTTGGGTATAAGGGGATGTGGGAGAGGATTTGAACTCACGACTAACTTCTATAGTCTGGAGCTTGGATCACTACATCTCCCGATTTTAGGTAAAAATGGGCGTAAAATGTGGACACAGGTTTAAGAAGTTTGAAAGCAGATGTGGTGCGAGTTGGAGGTTTTGGGTTTATGCGAATTCGGATAGATGAAGAAGAACAGGGACAAGCGAGAAGAATATGCTCAACACACACTCAACTCAATATTTCGAAGATGGAAGTTGTGGTTGGGGAAGCACATGTTCTTCATAAATATTGCACACTTTCACGTAAAGTTTATGTCAAAAATATTGAACTACTGTAAGCAATTCGTTTCACAAATATTGCACACTTTTGTAAAGAGTTCTTTTCATATATGTTGGCACACTCATACAGGAATCCATTTCATAAATTTTGGATGCATTGGTTAGAAATCTATTTCAAAATTATTGCACACTTTTAAGGATGGTCGTGAGTCAATGTTAAACAATCAGTGTGCTATAGGTTATCTATAAATTATTTTTATTTTTATCTTAAAATATTGCACACTTTCATGTGAAGTTCATTTCATATATTTTGCACACTATTGTTGGAATCCATTTTTTAAATATAGGACACATTGGCCAGAAATCTAATTGAACAGTATGGGGCAGTTTTTTATGTAACCCATTTCATAAATATTGCGCACTTTGGCCAGGAACTCATGTCATAAGTATTGCACAGTTTGACCAGAAATTCATTTCAAAAATATTGCACACCCAGGAACCCATTTCTTACATTTCCATTTCAAAAACACAGAAACCCATTTCAAAATTGTTCAGGAACTAATTCAAAAAAGTTGTACACCTTGATCAGGAACCCATTTCAAAATTAATGCACACAACATACGCTTTTAAAGGTTTTTGTATACGAACGAAATAAAACAGCTGATCAATCATTTCTGGTTCCCTTGGTAGTACAGTAGTTATAATTTTATAAATTTATAAATGTTTGAATAACATAATTTTAAGTTACCAATAAGGAATGTATGGAGTGTTGCACAAAACCTCTGGCTTCTGGTTTGTACGCACAAAAAAGGCCAATTTACCAAAACCTTTTTTAAATAAATATTTTAGCAAAAGTGTGCTTTATTAATGAAATGAATAATTTGCTTAATTGTTGTAGACCAAACAAATATCTTTGGGTAGATTAAATGGTATCAATTAATAGACTATACAGTAAAATGGGGAGTGAGAAAAGGTATAGGTTTAAATACGCTTAACCCCCCGCTCCAGATTTTCAAAATTTATTCTGTTAAGTGCTTACGGATAGAAAGGAGTAGTGAGAAAGGGGATGAAGATGGAGACATTATGATTGCGAGTCCCGATGGGTTATGGAACCGTAAAGCTTTGACCTCGGGCTCAACCATGCTTTTAATTGATTTAATCTTAACTGGTCAGGGATCAAAGGCGGTTAAATGGAGGCTGGCCAAATCACACGCTTGAACGAATCCAATGTCGTTCGGTTGAGGAAGTGAAAGGAGGCTGTGGAAGGAAGGGAAGGAAAGAAGAAAAGTTGTAGCCTTAGAAATGCTTTTCCGAAAGGAGGAAAATCTTTTTGCGTAGGGTGGTGTGGGGGTTGATAGGGCAGAATAGTCGAAAGCTCCGTGATGAGCTTTTCCGTAGTTTTTGGAGTTCTTGGAAATTTTTTTTTTCATTTTCTGCTTGAGTTTGTTAGAGTTTTGAATTTTTGGTTTTTCTGTTGCTGTAGTTTTGATGGGCTTTCTTCCTTTTTCTCGTTCTTCACTTTCTTCTTGCTGTTCTTTTGGGAGTTAGTTCTTTCATTCTCACTTTTCCTTTCACTTCTATTTTTGGGATATTAGCCATTTCTCTTCCTCTCTTTGTTATTCTCACTTTCTCTTTCTTCTTTTCTATTTATATGCTTAGAAAACTTGGTTGCCTCCCTTGTTCTTTTTTAGTTCTTTTCTTTCCTCTCTTTTTCTCCTCCTTGACTGTTAATTTCCGTTATTATCAATTTCACCTCTTTCTAATCCTTGGATTCTTTTCTCCATCTTTCATTAGATACTAGGTCGTTCTCTCATTATCGCATTCTCTTTCACTTCTTTTGTCTTTCTGTTCTTTGAATATTTTTCTTTCTCTCTCTCTTCCTCTGTCTTTCTGTCTTCTTTCTCTGTCTTTTTCTTTCTTGTCTCTGTTTTAGCTTATTTTATTCTTTTGGGAGTTAGTTGTATATGTTTCCATTTCTTCTTTTCTAGTTTCTTTCTTCCCTTGTTCACTACCACCTGCCTTTAAGCACGAGATACCATGCAGTTTTTGGGAATTGACTTTGAAGGATTATGTCTGGGGAGGAGACCAGTATCTTAGCCACAGGAACGGTTTGGATGAAGCCTAAGGAAAGCTATGGTTAGAAGAGACCGGAGTAGGAACAAGAAAAAGGAAAAGCAGGAGCCGAATAAGGAAGTTTGAGAGAAGCATGTTGGTGAGTCAAATGATGTATGTCTTTTAAGACGCTTTATGTCGAGAGGTTCGTTATGGAGTGAGGTCACGAAGGGATTAGAATGGTTCGCCAGTTTGGGAGTATTTGCGGGTGAACCTTCCGATTTCCTTCTTCACGCCAATTCCTATTTTTAATCCTCTAAAAATTTGTTCTTCCTCTTCTTCTCCCGCCACGTCTATCGTATCGTCTTCACGTCGCTGTTTTTGTTTGTCTTATTGAGTTTTTCAATTTTTCTAATGCAGATTAACTATCTCTCTTCCCGTTGCTATTATTAAAGATTTGGATAATAAAGAAAAATGTTCGGGAACCAAAACAATTCTCGCTATTGGTGGTGGGAGATAAACACAAAAAAAAAAATGAAAAGGAAGCGTGTTCGCGGTCGTAAAGTTTCCGTCATCGATAATTTTTCAAAAAGCAGACTCCCCCGGAAAGTTCTGTCTGCCAGAGAGCAAAAACCATGATAGAGACAAAGAGAAGAGATGACTGGAAAGCGAATGAACAGGAGAGGAAAGGGAAATGGAAGAGAGAGAGAGGATGGGAGGAGGAGAGGGTATCGGACGATGTGTGTAAATGAAGTGTCTTTCCTGTCAGACATGTTTCACTTGATTTTCTTGTTTGTTTCTCTTTTCTCTTTGCCTATTTTTATAGGGGATGGGGGGTGAAGGGAGAGAAAGTCGATTTCTGTTGGATTTGGGTTTTTGTTTTCGTTTCTCCTTTTTGGAATCGGGAGCTTTTTATTAACAAGAAGGGCGGGAGAGAATAAATTTTGAAGTTGTGTAATTTATTGGAATTTTAATCCTGAAGTGTTATCGGTGGAAATAATTTCCATTTTGGGGGAAACGTGAGAGATGGAAAAACTTACAAAAGGTCTGTTCGGGTGAGTGGGAAAAGGAAGTTTTGCTCCGGTGGGCGGAGAGCAGAGCGAGAGAGAGAGATAGTATCATGTGCTAAGCTAACATGTTATTTTAACGAGGAGAGAGCTAACAAAGAAACGAGTTATAATGAAGGTCCCTAGGCCCCCGCGACACGTCACCGAGGAAGTCTCCACAGTAGGTCCATTCATTGAATCAACTCGGTGACACGAAAATCTTGTTTTCTCATTGCTGACAGGTCGGTTCGTTTGACGGTAACACGTTTTAATTATAATTTCGTCAAATTAATTTTTAATGTGTCGGATGTTGAGTTAGTTCGGTTTTGATATCAAACCGAATTTAACGAAGATACGGACGGAACCGAAAACCAAATCGGTTTGTTAAGCCGGTGGCAAATACTGGGGGATTTGAGCCTTCTGTTTAAGGTGAGCGAACTGTTTCCG
The DNA here is from genome assembly GCA_016920875.1 of Columbicola columbae. NCBI lineage: Eukaryota > Metazoa > Arthropoda > Insecta > Psocodea > Philopteridae > Columbicola > Columbicola columbae. The sequence continues at coordinate 3,209,601 of JADMLL010000012.1, forward strand.
GTTGAGATAATCCAGTATTTGGGACGGTGTTAGAAGATTTCTCATTTTTGATCCCTCAAAGCGTGGACGGTGAGGTTAGTGGGGTTTTTTGGTTATTATCTCGTCATTTGGTCACCTGTCGACAGATCAAAGTGTTTTTAAAGGTTTTAAAAGACACCGGAAATGAGTTTGTTTAGTAACCGTTTCGGGGTAAATTTGGTTTTGGTGGAGTATTTTTGCTGTTGCTCTCGTTTTGCTGAAAACTATTTTCCTCAATTTTACCTAATTTTTATATTGGTTACAGTTTCTCTGTTCGTGACAGAACTCTGCACGGAGAGGTATGGGAATGAGGTGGGAATTTGAAGGATCGGAGAGATTAAGAGTCGTAGGTAAAGACGTCGAGGAAGTAGTGAAAACGTTAAAATGGGTTAGGCACTTGATTTGAAGTGGTTGAAGGTGACCCACTAAAAGGTGACAAGATGACAAAAACTCTGTACAGTTTCACAGGACCGACACAAACACAACACCGTAACTGTTACTATTTGAAACTTAAACCATCGAACGTTTCGTTCATCATTCATGACCATCAGCAGTCCACCAGATTCCATCACTAGTCGTCGTTCTGTGGACATCCTCAGCAAGCTTCTGGTACATGTACTTGTGTGGATCGTGTTTATGTCTATGCTGTAAATCTTTGTGCGTTGTATTTGACCCCGGAGTTTTTAATTTTTCTATAATATAGCTTTCGACAGCGGAAGTCTAAGAATAAAAAGTTGTTGACCAAAATAGTCGTTAGCTTTATTACGGTCGCACTAGAGGAGGTCAGCAATCCAGGTTTCGGTTCGAAGACAGCGGCGGAACGGTAATCCCATGGACCGTCTTGGCGGGGTGTCGCATTGGGAGGCGACAAAAAATTTAATAAACAGCTTTACTTCTTCCCTTTTGATAAATTTCCGGGAATTATTTTTTTCCCAAAGTCCTTTTCTCTTTTTTTAATTAAATATTAAGGTTGGCGGAATGACATTCCCAGGTCGCAGTCGACCATTTTTCTTAGGTTAAATGGAAGGAGGGATGTAGAGAAAATCGACGAGAGACTCCCGAAGGTCACGAACGGGGAGGGTCCCAGGGCAAGAGTCATTGCAGCAAATTTTCTGACGCTGTATTGTTATTTACATTCATTTGAAGTTATTAAATAACGTCGTCGGGGGCAGTAAAACTGGAGGTCTGATTAGATAAATGTCTCCGAAATGAATAAATTAACATAGTTAACGAATCAAGTATTAATTAACATTATTAAAAAACACGCGACAGCTTTTTCGGGTGGGGGTGGGGGTTCAATTATCGATTTGTCTGTTTTTCGAAGCCGCAAATTCGGAGACCTTGGGAGTCGAACAAGACCCGAGGGGAATGGAATTCAGAGAATGCGACAGCGTTGACAATTTGTTTTTATTTCATTTCATTTATTTAGGAATTTCGCAAAGGGGCGGTTAGGCTGGGTGAAAGGGTTAGAGAGGAAACTCGAGCCGAACTAAAGTTTTTAGTCGGAAGGATAATTTAAGGAATGGATTTGGAAAAACAATTACTGTAAATAAAGACTTTTGGTTGCTCTGCCAGTGACGGGCTTGACGAGGGAGGTAGAGGGATGGTTGGGGAGGGGGTGGTTAGCAAGAGTCTGAAGTTGGAGCGTTTCTACTTTTCCTTGGTATAAATGATTGCGGGGTAGTTTTTCTTTGGTCGTGTAGCTGTTTCGTTTTATTGATTTCCTTGCCATTCATCTTTTAAAAGTTTCCGTTTCCCCCTTTTGTCTGGGTTTGTGCTGTAGTTTTTAACTCTATACTAATGATCTCTCTTAATTGTGAGTCATTTTTACTGTTGTAGTTGGACGTGGAAGGGATTTTAGTGCTTTAAAAGTGGGAACCTGCGCATAGATGAACGTGATTCTTGAGTTACAAACAAAATATCTTAAGGTCGTTTTAGTAAGGAAATAATCGTATGAGTAAGATGACCTTGTACTTCCGGTTTACAGGGATGCACTTGATCTTTTATATGCTGCTGCATCTTGTCACCTGTTTTTCCAAGTCGTCAGCATTGATCGTAATACTTCTCAAGTGTTGTAAATTTCTGGTTTGGGTTAAACCGTTTCACTCGTGGTCTCATTAATTGTTCAAAGGAACTATAAACTACATACCTTGTGCATCATTTCGTGAATTTTGTACCTTTACAGAAGTGTGCAGTATTTACGAAATGAATTCTCTTATTAAGAGTGTGCAATATTTATGAAAATCAAGCTGCCCGAACTGCAGAAATAGATAACTGGCCACCATATGTGATGTTTATGAAATGAATTTTCTATGAGAGTGTGCAATATATGACATTGTTTCATTACAGTTGTGCAATATTTATGAAAGGAACTATTGATGAAAGTGTGCATTATTTATGAAATGAACTTCCGATCAAAATGTGTAATATTTATGGAGTGGATTTGGGATGAGATACGCAATCTTGCTCATTTCTTCGAAGGTGTGCAGTATTTTTGAAATGAAATTTGTATGGAAGTGTGCATTATTTATGAAATAGACTCGTTACAAGTGTGCAATATTTTTGAAAGTCAAGTATTTCGGTTCTCACAAATTTCAAGTTTGGAATAGGGCCGAAAATGGAATCCCGTTTGTGAGTGCAGATTAATAGGCCTATCAGATAAAAAGTTCTTATCTACATTTAAAGAGAGATAATCCTAATGTATAGTAGTATATCGCCATCATTATGTCATAATCGTAAGATTAGACAGAAAGAAATTAGGAATCCGGCTCAAAACAAAGGCGATTATTTCCGCTCTTCATCCAAGTGGTGAGCCAGAGCCACCTCTCGAGTGCGGAGGTTTATCTTTATATTCCTATAACCTGGATTAGAAAAGTTAGGCAGTTTAAGTTTTCCCTCATTTAAAAGGCGACACTGGTAAAAAACGTTTAAACCAACAAGAAGATGAAACAAAGTATGAAGATAGTCCAAGAGAGAGACGAGAGAAGTTTTCGCGAAAATCTTATGTAAAGATGAACCCATCTGACACACATCTCAACAACTTGAGAAAGAGGAAAGGAGAAGGAGGAACTGGAAGAGGAGGAGGTGAAGAAAAGAGGGTGGGGGGTAGGAGGATGGAGAAATCTCGATGCCTGTGAGTTGCTTCCTAATGAGCTTTAGGAAACGTGTGAAAAGAAGCGAATAAAAATGGCTGAAAAAGTTAACGCTAATGAGAGGAATGCGCCTCAAAGCGGAAACTAAGATTCATGGCCTGCACTCTTACTTTTCCTCTTTTTCTCTCACAAATCTTTCCGGTTGTCTCAGTTTGACGCACCCCTTAGGCGTTTAGAATCAAAATGGCCGAAAGGGATGAAAGCATAAATTTTACTTACTGTGCCGTGTTTCCTTTTCTTTTTTTGTTCGCTTTTTTTGTTCTGAAGGTCTTCGATTATCTGTTATGATTTCGGGGGTTGACATTTCTAGGGTAAAGTCTCTTTGGAATTTGTAGTCATGAGATGTTTTTTTTAGAAAGTCTTGTGGAGTTTAAATTTTGTGATTTTCTCGGATGTTACCACTAGTGTTTGGAAGGAGAAGAGAAGAAATATGATAGAGGGAGAGGAGGAAGGAGAGTAAAAGGAATAATAAGGGAAACAGAGCATAAAAAGGAAAATAAGAATGAGGAAAGAAGAAAGAACATGGAATAAATGAAAGAAGAAGAGAGGAAGGTGAAAGGAAATTTAAGAAATAAGAAGAAATGGGAGTTAGAAAGAGGAAGAAAAAGAAGGGGAAGTTAGAAGAGAAAGCAGGAAACCAAAGAAGAGGGATGAAATGATCAGAGAAAGAAACAAGAGGATAGGTAATGGAAAAATGTAAAGGAATAAAAAGATGAGATGAAACGAAGAAGTAAAAAGTTGAAGAAACGCAGCTGAAGTAAGCTTTATGAGAAGAGAACAAAGAAAGATTGATATACTGTTAAACCAAGATGTTAAGATATACATTTACGCTAAAACAAAAACAAGATGCCGATAAGCGAGAAAAAGAAGTTCAAGTTATAAAAGGGGCTTTGGGCAAAAACAAAAATACGGTGCTTTTACGGCTGTTGTTAAAGTTAAAGCAGCGCGTACAAAAGGAGCGTAAAGGAAGGAGGCAGAGAAGAAACGAAGAAAGAAAGATGAAATAGTCAGAGAAAGAAGCAAAGAGGGTAAAGAAAAATAAGAAAGGAAGTAGAGTAATAAAGAAGAGAAAGAGAGGAAGAAAGAGAAAGAAGAAGAAGGAAAACAAAGGTCGAAAAACGAGGAAGGAAGACAAAAAAAGAATCAGAAGATGATAGAAGTAGACGAACAAAGATAGAAGAGGATAAGGATGGAGGAAAGGAGGTAGAAAGCAAAAGAAGTACGGAGGAGGAAGAAGAGGAATAGATAACCTTTTCACGACCAATGTCACATTGGTAGCTCTCAATTTTAGATCCTCCAGGAAGTAATGACGGTAGTTCGTTAAAATCCAAAAAGGTCGTTTTAGAAATGTGCCTCTCGATCCCCGTTGCTTGTCAGCGATGGTTAGAAAACCTCTTTTCGAAATGTTTTCGTTCGAAATTTGTTTTTCGAGAAAGGAATAATGATAATTTTAATGGGAAACGAACAAAAAAAGGGAATTCAAGTGAGTAAATTCAAAATGGCGGGAGGGAGGGAAAGAAATTTCCAATTTTCCGAATTTAATTTCTGACATCCAACACTTTTTTTGCTGTTTTCATTCATAAACCACTTTCCCACTCTCCTCTCCTTCCTCTTCTCCTCCCTCCTCGCCTCCTCTCTCTACCTTTGAGTTAATCGGATAACGAATAATTTTTGTGTTCCCTTTAACGGATCAGAGAATTTTTCCTCTCTCTCTCTCTCTTTCCCTTTTTTTTCGTTTTGGTTGGTATTAAAATTATGGGACGTTTAGGTTTCCTTATAACTCAAATTTAAGATGAGTGGTGGTGGGGGGAGAAAGGGAGGTTGACACGTGGCGAAAGCTCTGGGCCATTTTTCTGGTTCCCTGTGACCGTTAACCGAGTTCGGTGTACAGTTTTCATTTTGACATTGTGTCCGTCGTTAAAATTTTTGAAATGCATTCCTGTCATTCTATACCGTTGGGTTGTCATCACCGGAAGTTATGATACCTTCTGGACAGTTATTTTCATTGGTTGAATCGCGGACATTTTTTGGAGTTTAGGGGCGGTTTCTGTTGTTAGGTTTGGGATTGTCGTTCGCTGTTTTAGTTTTGTTAGTATTTTAGAGCGTCGGTTTTATTTTATGGAAAAAAGGTGTGTAGACGCGAACTTTTATTCCTGGAGTAGCGGAAGTTAGAGCTTTTCAGTTTCCTTCCCTTTATATATTAGGCCTGCCGGGTAGTTCTGTCCGTTTTCCACTTATGCCTATTACAGCCTGTGCGTGAGGTCTGTGGTGTATTGGTTGAGTCCTAGACTAAGAAGTTGTAGTTCAAATCTTCCACTGTATCACATGTTTTACCCAAAAGGGTAAAAATAATACAAATCACAAATATAAAATTTGTAAAACTACAACAGGATGTTGAGGAAAGTGTGCATTACTTATGAAATGAATTACCGACCAAAATGCGCAATATTTATAGAGCAAATTCGGTGGAAGAGTACGGAATATTGTTCATTTCTTCGAAAGTGTACAATATTTTTGAAATGAAATTTGTATAGTAGTGTGGAATATTTTTGAAATGAACTCCACATAAAATGTGCAATATTTATGAATTTAGGAATTTGATTGGAGTATGTTGTTATAAGTTTGTTTACATTTGAACACGTGATGATTTAGGTTGGCAATCGCCCGTGGTCAGTGTTTTTGCGTTGATTTAAGTTGGCAACTGTTAAATACCAGTGAACAATGAAAAGAAGTAGTTGGTGTTTGACGGTCGTTTCATCCGGTTGTCGTGACAAATACGTTTCTTTGTTTCCATGTGGTTTTTCAAATTCGTTATTGTTTTCAGTTTAAGTTATTCTGTCTTTAATTTATCTTAACACTTCTATCTCATCTAATCGCGTGTGCAATATTTTTGAAATAGAATTTGTATAAAAGTGTGGAGCATTGTTGAAATGAAATTTATATGAGAGCATGAAATTTTAAGGAAAAGGAATTTGGTGCAATATTTTTGAAGTAAAACGTGTATGGGAGTGTGCAATATTATTAAAATGAAATTCGTACAGGACTGTGTAATATTTGTGAAGGTAAATTTGCATAGAAGTGTGCAATATTTATGAAGTGAAATTCATATTAAAGTGTGCAACATTTATGAAAAATCAGGTATTTCTATTGCCATAAGTTTTAGGTTCGAAATAGTGCCATAAATGAGGTCCGGTTCGTGGCTGCGGTCTAGTTTCAAATAGACAATCTTAATTCCATTTCCAAAGAGATATAATTTTGATAGTAGTGTATAAAAGTATATTATTATTATTTTTATAGTCACTGCACTTAAATTGGATATAAAGTCATTATCCGTCGCCATTTCTTGCGGTCTTCATCCCTTGTTAAATGTTGTGACCTTTTGGGCACCAACAAGACGAGTCGTGTTCGTACGCGTTTATAAGATGTTTACAGTCTTTGAGGGAAGATCCCCCCAAACTCCGTCCCGAACGTATCTTTATGATTGGATGTTCTCATCTCTCTGTACATCCAATTTCTGCATCTTTTCGCATCTCTCGGTTATCACTTTTATGGTGTTCGGAGTCGTGAACTCATTCCGGTTCAAGTGTTCTCCTTATTTCATATTAAAGTCAGTTTTTAAGCGCGTTCAAAAGTTAAAGTCTTCAACTTCTTATTCCCATTTCACGGTTCTAGAGATCGGAAAGTTTTTTTTTTTCTTTCTTTCTCCTTCCCTCCTACTTCTTCTTCCTCTTCTTCTCCTTCATCCTACAAAGTTTAAATCGTTTCAGAGGGAAAAAGATGAGAGGAAGGAGAGGATTTTCCCTCTCGGTTTGAATGGTTTGGATTTTCACTCGAATTTTCTTTTTCCTGTAGGAAGAAGGAAGAGGAGTCGGTAGTAAGAAGGTCAGAGGAGAGTTGAGAAACGGTTTTCGTTTGTTTTGTTTGTTGGCACGCGTCGTAAGTGGATAAAATGGTTCGCATCAAGAAGAGAAAACGATTTAACCGGTCCGTAATGGGATGGAGGCGGGTGGGAAAGGGAGGCAGGGAGGGACGAAGGAAAAGAAAGGTTTTTAAGAGAGGATAAAAAGCTGGGAAATGACAAGATTAAAAAGTAAAATGAAGTGGAGTGGTGTGGCGAAGGAAGAAGAGGAGAAGAAGAAGAAGGAAACACCCAGTTAGAATGTGGGGTCCTAGATTTTATTGATTTCCTCGGGAAAGCCAGGCCTAAAACAGATTTATATACTGTACCGCCGGCTCTCAATGATTTTCCGATAGCTGAAACTGTACAATTTCTAACGGAAATTGACCCGAAAGCGCCTGCCTCGTGAGCTTCCTTTTCACTTTGTTTTCCGACCGATTTTATTCTCTCTCTCTCCACCCCCACCCCCACCCCGATTACTCTGACCTCGTTCTGTTGGTTCGATTATGGTCAACCAGGTGTTTGACCTCCTGTAGGTGGGTTGAGGAGGTGGTTTTCATTCTATTCTGTGAAGGAAAACTTTTTTGACAGATGTAAATAGACTACAATTGGAGAAATCAAATCAGATTGAACGAGTCGGCTTTTTGTGTACAGTTTTTTTCAATTTCCGGGTTTTGCGGTACACCGATTTTCATCGACTGTATCTCTTTGGGAGCTTTTGGAGAGAGTGTTGCTTGGAGACTTTCATTTTTGTCGATTATCAATTTGTAGTTGGCAAATTTAAACTCAAACACAAACTTTCTAGAAACAATTTTTTAAATAGAGCCATGGCTATCTTTCTGGATAAAATCATTTCAAAAGTAATGCACAGTTTAAGGTATCATTCTACTTTTCGTAACCTATTAATGCTTTGAAGAGTATTTTTAAAAGTTGTTTTGAGGTTTATCTATTAACTTATTTATATTTATATTTTATATTAATAGATGAAGTAGTCGTGTGATTAATTCTTGCTGAAGGTGAGCCCTTATTTTTGACACTAAACCGTCGAGAAAGTGTGCCTAGCTTTTGAAATTGATTCTGCTTATAAGTGTGAATTGTTTTTGAAATGAAATTTCTGGGAAAGTGTGCAATTCTTTTGAAAAGAATTATCGTGTATAGTGTGCATTACCTTTGAAATGAATTTCCATACAAAAAGTTGCAATAATATTGACCTGAAATGGCTCAAATGTGTGCATTACTTTTGAAACAAATTTTTATTTAAAATGTTTCATTAACACTATGACGTCCGGTGGTCTAATTTTTCGTGTCGGTGCCGGTGAAACTGATTCTCGTGCTGCCTGAGCACCAATATTTTAAATTCACAACATGTAAACTTCAGTGATAATCATCCACTCGTGTAAATAAGTATAAAATCGTCAGCAACGCATGCGCAATAATTTCTGAATGTGACGTCTCCGGGACTCTGCCAATAGTGTTTGTGAAATATTGCATGGCATTACTGTGGGGTCACTGGCGGTCATCGGATACTATTTTCAAGGTCCCACGGTGGAGCCAGCGGATGTCATAGTGTTAATTTTGAAGTGGAATTCGTTTCAAAGTGTGCATTATTTTTGGAACGAGTTCTCGTTAAAAGAGTTGCATTAAATTTGACTTGAAAGTGGTCATTAATTTTTAAATGAAATGCAGTTGAAAGTGTGCATTATTTTTGAAAGAAATTTTTATTAAAAATGTGCATTAATTTTAGAATAAAATCCTTTCGAATGTGTGCAATATTTTTGAAATGAGTTTTAACAGGCAATATTATTCCTCTCTCAGCCAATATTTCCTTAAAGGGACGACTTTCTATATACTTTCGCTGATGAGAAACTAAATTCAACCAATTGTCTCTAACCCGTGCAATATTTATGAAATGAAGTCTTGTCTATCTGTTTACAGGAAAATTGCTGCTGTTCATAGGAAGAAATCTGTTGAAAGGTTACTCAGAGAGAATCAGTGTGGAATTGTCAAACGATTAACAGAAAGGTTAGTTAAACATACACAAAATTTGAAAACGTGAGGGCCATACACTCCAACGAGATCTAATAGTCAGCAGTTGAACAAGCGCACTATAAGGGGGATGTAAATTAGACGAAAGAAATATCGGCTCGTTAGAAAAGGCAAAAGAGCCGTAATTAATGGGGCCGGAACCTGGGAAACCTTGGCTACAATTTTTGGGAGAGAAAGGCAGGGTTTGGGGGAAAGTTTTGAGATAACACTGGTTTGCAGAAAATGGAAAGAATTAGCGAAAAAAAGGTTAAAACTTAAAAAAAGATTTATTATGAGAATCCTTTATTCAGTGCACCTGCCGCCATGATATATTCTCCCGTCGACCCTTAAAAAAAATTTTAAGTCATCTGGATTAAAAAGGAAATCTTGTTTTCAGTTTTGAGTGACACTCTTCTGCTGTTTAACCTCTTGGAAGAGTGAGGTGAGAAAAGCGGAAATGTCGTCGAGAGTTCTTTGTAGTGCTGCTGATTTGGAGTTGGAGTGACCCTGTTTCCGTTTATTTTTGTGAGGTATGTTAAGTTCTCTTTGGTCCTTTTTTTATGTTACGCGCATAACTTTGAGTCTTTTGTTGTTTGTAATTTGTTTCTTATAATAATTTAAGGAAACGAAATACGACGTCAGCAATTAAAATAGCTTTCAAAGCTGGTAAAATGGCGTTCGGAGAATTATTAAAGCTAACGTTTTCTAATTTTTAAGGTTCTTTGAATTTTCCATTTCCGTTTTGGGTCATTTTTACTGTAATCATTCGCACAACTTGAAGACTTGAAACGAGTTGGTGTTAATTGATATGAAAATGGAATGATGACGACAGAATGATTGCGAGAGAGCTTTCATTGTTGGTAGCTGAAATTTTGCTGAATTTTAAAATGGTGGAACACTACTGAAGCAAACCTGTTTTGGTATTTTGAAGGTACTGTCAATTTTCAATTAATCATTCGCACAACTTGAAGACTTTCGTTTCTTTTTTTGGTTTATCACTTCTTTCACTGGGAAACTAAGTCAAAGTTAATTGACTACGAAAATGAAACCATGAATTCAGCGATTACGGCCGGAAGTAAGCTATGAGATCAAAGTTGCCGGGTGATCCCTTAATCTTTTGCCTAATTTCAAAATGGCGGTGGAGGAACTGTTTAAGTGAACTGTTTTATTTTTTTTAAGATGCTTCGAGTTGTTTACTTCCGTAATTATTCGCATAACTTGAAGACTTTTGTTTCTTTTTTGGTTTCTCACTGGGAAACAAAGTCAGTGTTGATGGGCTACGATGAAGTCAGCGATTACAACTGCAAGAAAGCCTTCAAAGTTGGTAGGTGATCTCTTAATCTTTTGCTTAATTTCAAAATGGCGGTCAGAAGCTATTTAAGTGAACTGTTTTCATTTTTAGGGTTCCTCAAATTTTTTACTTCTGTTTTTGGTCATTTTTGCTGTGATTATTGGCACAACTTGAAGACTTGAAGCAAAGTCAAGTTTGATTGGCTTCGAGAATGTAACAACCACGTCAGCGATTTCGACCTAATCCTTCGGTAAGTTGCTTCAAAATCTCCATTTTGGCATCTGTTGACATTTGAAAACTTGAAGTTGCTTTTGCTGAGCTTTTTAAGATGTCTTCTGGTTGGTAGATTCCAAGCGCCAATAACATTGAGACTAAATTTATATGAAGCTATCAATGAAATTAGCAACAGCTACAGATGAAATTAGCTATCAAAATGACAGTTCACTACACCGGTAGTGAAGCTTGCTGACTAACACCTGGACCAGTCGGTCTTTCATAATAAGATTTGAAAGCTGACGTGATGACAAAGGACCGTTCCAACTGAGAGGTTACGGTGGGAAGGTTTCTTAATTGTTCTCCGATCGGGGGTGTCAGGGAGGAGGAGGGAAGGGAAATCTCTGAAAGTGAAGATTTAATTTAGGATTCATTTGATGTGTGGTGTTGACGTTCAAAGGTTTCATTAGACTGTAGCTGAGATTTGAGATGGCTTTTTAGGGGTTGAGGGAGGGTTTTCACCACCCGGTAAAACCCTTTCCCGGAGTCCTGAATTATGGGGTTACGTTAAAACAGCTTGGAAGAGGAGAGGAGAGGAGAGGAAATGTCGTGCTTTGAAAGAACTTCCTCTTCCTGCTTCTCTGTCTCTCTGCTTGCTTGATTTGGTGCTAAAAATCTGAGTTTCATTGTTTCGTTTCCCTCCCTGATAACTTCCACATTCAGTTTCTAAATAATCGGATAAGCAGAAAGCTGAAGATTTTCCGAGTTCGCGAAGAAGAGAAGTGTGAGGGGGTGGGGTGGGAATCGGTTGTAATGATTAAACAGACTCGAAGAAGCGCTGACTTTTCCTTCCATGTTCCCTTCCGCGTTCACCACTTCCTTCGTGTTCTGTCTTCAACTTTCTTTTACACCTACTGAATGGGTCACATGACCGGTTCAGCAAAACGTCAGGAAAATTCATTTTCCTAAAATATTCATAGAATTGATTTCTTAATCGTTATGACTCTTCGTATAATTTGATTTTGAGGAAAATTTGAATGTCGATCATCGATCAATTGAACCGATTGCATGATTTATGCGTGCTTTTGGTAGAATAGTCTCGAAAACTCAATTTTGGAATTATAAATTGGTCATAATTTTACTTATTTCCATCGTTTTGATTGACATCTGTATTATGACGTAACAGCTGATAATATGTTTGATATCTATAAGACGGTGTGCTAAATTTTTGAAATTAATTCTCAATGAGATGTGGAAATAGTTTTGATTATTAATAATACTCCACGAAAGTGTGCTTTATAAAAGTGTGCAATATTAATGGAATGATTACTCAAAGACGGCGTGCAGTATTTATGAAATGAGTGCTTGAAAAAATTGTGCAGGATTTGTGAAGTGAATACTTGATGAAAGCCTTCGATGTTTATGAAGTTAGTGCTACAAGACCTTGTGTAGGACTTATGAAATGAATGCTCCAAGACGGTGTGCAGTATTTATGAAATAAATGTTTCTAGGAAGTGTGCAATATTTATGAAATGAGAGCTCCAAAGTGGCGTGCGATATTCATGAAATGAATGCTTCAAAACACTGCACAATTTTTATGCAGTTGAATGTGGCTATAGCCGTCAAATTTCAGTACAGTTTCGTAACTGGGACAGAGAGCTAGGACCTGTTGTCGTTATGTTGGACGTGGAATCGACCGAGACACTTGTAGTGAGCAAGAAAAGTTTGAAGAAACTTAGAAACAAAGGAGAGGGAGATTTGTTATTTGTGAGAGCGACAAACAAGTGGAAAAGTAGTCACAGAAACAAACTGAAAACATGTTGAATGCGATACTGTACGGTCAAGAGAGACAAATCTAATGACCAACTTCGAAGAATGGTTACAGCAGGCATGACCGAAGTGAAGTGTCGGTGTTTTTAGTGTTAGCAGCATTTTCAGCAGTGTTTAATCTTGTTGATTTGATAAAATTATCGTTTCGTTTGTTGAGTGTAGTGTTTAGTAACAATAAAATGGAAACTTGAAAGGCAGACTAAAATGGGAGACGGAGAGGATGGGTTAAGTTCGTGGATTCAGGTGGTTGTGATGGAAAACGGAAATAGTTTTGCGTGATGGACACAATTTGTGGAAGGGTGACTTTAATAATTTAACAGAGTACTTGCGGTCAAGGGATGATTTTGCTGTTGAACTATATTTTAAGGAGTAGAAGTGAGCCTTCGTTTTGGTCAGGAGGGGTTTTCTCACGGAGTGGTATTGGAATTTACTCTAGGTGTGTATATAATACTTCTCTGAGACTAGGTGTTTAATATGCCAACATCATCATTATTATCCGGAACTACAGTTCTTTATAAGGATTTGTCAACCTGGAGGATTAGTTAACTGTACGTTGTCTGGCTTTAACCTGTCTCAATTATTATCCGGTCAAGCTATCAGTTCATCATCATCATCATCATGTGCCGTCTCCGCGTCGAAGGTTGACAATCAACAGGGCTATGGCGACTTTGGATGCTGCCGCTCGGAATAGGGCGGCGGATGTCATGCCGAACGAATCTCTTAGGTTCTTGAGCCGCGAAGTTTTCTCTCTTCCGGGGCGTCGCCTTCTCTCTATTGTGCCCTTCATAATGACCTTGCGTAGTTTCTATTTGTTGTTTCGCAGTACGTGTCCGAAGTATTGTAGTTTCCGGCACTTAACTTCTTAGAGCAACCTTTTCTTTCCCATACGGGTTAGCACTTCTACGTTAGTCAGTCGTCTCAGCAGCATAGCTCTCGCGCAAACCTTAAAGCGACAGTCCATTGGAAGGCAGTCCTGCCCACACTAGTGCAAAATTTGGAGGTTTATAAAATTAAAAGCTTTATTAAGGCTTGAGACTCTGAAGTTTGAATCGTCCATCAACAGAAGCTACTGTTACATAGATTGCTTCTTACAATTTGATTGGGACAAAATTATTTTTATACTTATTAAATAAATTTATTGTGCTTGCATCTCTGCTGTGAAGATGTTTAGGTTTGCTTTAGGTTTAAAATGGCCTCCTGCATAAGTTTGGGTTATGAAATGAAGCCGTAACTCAAAGATTTTCAAAACAATCCGAAATAATAATTACAACAGCGGGTTTCTCTTCGTTTACTGAGAAACAAAGCGTTAAATTTGGGTGATGGACGAGGGGGGCGGATTCGTACTTTGGTTTCTTCCAACCGGAGAGGTCAAATCCCAAAGGTCAGGTTCGGTTTAGTTAAATTTGTTTGAACCCAACCCTCGGCGCCGAACCTTTTTCAACTCAACACCGAAACTACTAAAAACCCCATAATTTCACTTATCGGTGTGGTTATTGTTACCGTCATCCGGGAACCGGGAAACACTTTGAAAGCTAACCTCAAACTTTTTTTTCGCCTCAAAGCTTCTCTTTCCAGAGAGTCCTTTCCTGTCGCTGTTGTTTTTTTTGTAAACCGCAGGAAATAATCTCTGCAAAAGGGGGAATAATAACGAAATTCAGGAGGATCGGGTAGAATTCGAGTTAAAACTGAATTCACTAATCTTTAAAATGAAACGATTAAGTCGGGATTACAAATGAAGGGAGGAGGGAGAGAGGAAAGAGGAAGAGATGTGGATGCTGGCAGGGAGAGAGGGAGAGGAAGGGGGTAAAAGGTGAAAGGAGATGAGGTATGTGGTGGTGTTGGGTGAGGAGAGTCTGAAGAAGAGAAAAGAAAGTGGTTTAGAAATGGAAGAGGTGGGGAGGTATGGGGGGGAGGTGTTAGGAGGAAGTATGGGGTTTGAGAAAATTTCGAAACTTAGTTTTCTAATTAGTTCCTCGGAATCAAAAACAAATCACCTTCGAGATAACTGAGAAACTTTATGAGTTTTCTCTCTTTCCGGGATTTAAAAATGTTCTCATTATCAGAGTGTGTGAGAGCGCTATGCACATGTACGTATACACATGTTAATCATTAAATCCTGTGATTTATGTGTAGGCAGGGAGGGTGTGGGGTGGTGGAGGAGTGTGTGAGCAACAAACATCAATTTATTAATTTGTAAAACCATAATTTTGTTCTCTTTTTGAATATTGACAGGTACAGAGATTTATGAAGTTTTTGCGATAAGCTGTTGGGTGGGGGGGTTCATTACATTTTGAATAGAAAACGCGTAGCGGTGGTAGAACCGTACCTACCAGGTAGAGGAATTGATGACCCAAATGGTTTGAAATCGTGTAAAGTTATCACTCGATTGAGTGTCCCTCACAACTTTGGTTTGGTATGTGAATTCGATGTGTAGTTGTGGTTGTTTATTGTTTTGTTTCTTTGAAGCGGGTTAGTCCTAATTATTTTTTTATATGATATTATGATTATAGTATAATTCTTATATTATAACTGTTAGACTTATGTCTCTTCATATGGAGATAGGATTCTATTGTCTAAAAGTAGTCAGCAACAAGACTACATTTTCGTCAGTATTTCGAAATTACAAGTCGTGACGGGAGAAATATTTGATTTTCATAATATTGGACACTTTTATCTGAGGTTCATTTCAAAAATATTGCACACTCCCCACAAATTCCATTTCAAAAATATTGCACACTCCTCACACAAGTTTTATTTCAAAAATATTGCTCACTCTCATACAAATTCAATTTCATAAATATTGCACAATCCTGTATAAATTCTTTTTCATAAATATTACAAATTTTGGTCAGATATCCATTTGTGACAAATTATGACAACTTGATTTTCATGAATATTATTCACCTTCATTTCAAAAATTTTGCACACTGCTATACAAATTTTTCCGGAAATCCAGAAATTGAGTTCATTAATATTTTGGACACCTTTGTGTGAAGTTAGTTTCATAAATATTGCTTTAAGGAGTTTATTTCATGGACCTAATTAATACAAACTTTGTCCAGGTGTCTATTCTAAAAGTAATGCACACTTTCTTTAAGGGCTTATTTCATAAACAATGCACACATACAGAGGTTTCAGTTTTGTGAATTATTACCAACCTGCTAAATTTTGTGGTGGTTTTACTTCCGTTTTTCAACCCTTTTTTTGGGTATAATAGGATGCTGGAGGATTGAACTCGAACTCAAGATCCGAGTCAGGAGCTTTAACAACTACACTACTCCTCTCACCAGCCTGCTAGATTTTAGGTTTATTGAAGGAATAAATCACTGGGGGCTGTTGCGACAGTTATTATAATTTGAGAAAAGTATAAATTTATAAATGTAAGTTTATATGACATAATTTATGGTTACGGGTAAGGAATTCATGGAATTTCGCCCAAAGTCTCTAGTCGGTAGTTTTTACCGCAAAAGGGCCTCGAGTGTCTGGGGTTAATTAAAGCCTAAAATTAGAAGATGTATAAGGATGAGTGAGAGGAGGAGGAGGAGAGAAAGAATGAGAAGAGTGACTTGTTATAGGTGTCACACTTAATTTGTTACACCGTGTTATTAATAATAGGAGAAGTAGTGGGAGGGGGAGAGCTAAGTTTTTGGGGGTGTGTGTGGCTACCGGAATCATGTTCACCAGAACTTTAAGCCATTTTGCACCTCATTAATAATACATAGACAAGGTGAATAAACAAAGCTTTTCCTCGCCTCCTCCTGCGAGTCAGAACAAGGTGAAAGGAAGGTGGTGGTGGGCGGGGGTGTGTGCATGCGGCGGGTCTCTTAGGCGCTCGAAATCGAAAAAGCCGCATCTGAAGCCTCATTTTCGCACGCAAAACTTTCGCTTCGTGTTCGCCTCAGTCTTCTTAAGAAAATCCAAACGCTTACCTCCTCGCCTCCATCCATCCCCCGAACGCTTTTACACCGAAAGAGCGACGGCGTCGTTTAATATTTCAAGAAGGTTTGTTTTCGTGAAACTTTTGCCAGGACTGTTTGGGAGAGAGAGAGAGAGAGAAAGGAAGGACGACAGGAGCGAAGACATGAAAACATCAACAGAGTTATTGATCCGAATGATAAATATTTATCACGACGATGAGGAGAGGACGGAAGAAAGGGGGAGAAAGGATGGAAAATAAAAGTTCTTTTCATATTTATTCTCCAGCCATTCACCCCCCTCTTCCTCCCCTTTTTCTCCTGTAGTCTCCTGCTGTGACGAAAGATTCTTGTGCGGCTTCCACGAAAGAAAATAAAAAAAAATTTTTTTTGAATTTAATTGGCTCCCACTTGTTAATTTTCCCACGGAAATTATCAACTCATTAAACAGCGAAAAGGTTTGGTTATAAAATGGCTCTTGGAAATTTTGGACCTGGTCCAGATATTTATCTACAAAAAAGAGGACCAACAATTTTATAAACAAATCAGGTTCTGTCGAATGCTAAACATTGGAACTTAACATTTTGCAAAGTTGACATCAGTGCCGTGTAATCATTTAACATATTCTGATGGAACCCCCTGAGGGTTTTGGGGGAGGGAAAAGCTTTAGTTTAAACTAACCTTCAAGCTTTTTATCTATGAGAAGGCAGTGGGATTAGTTTGTTTCCCCTCTATCTACTCTCTGCTTCTGTGTTTGTTTTTTGTCTTTTTAGAACCTTGACAACGTTCCTGAATTGGTTCGCTGTTGCTTTTTTTTGTTTGCTGAAGGAAAGTTTAATGAAAATTCCTCATGTAGACCGGTTGATTTATGTAGTCGTTTAATAATTAGGTGCTGTCGTATACGACAGGGAGAAAAGTTTCAAAAACAAAGCGGGAATAAGGGAGATGTATGATGGTGAGACGTAGAAGAGATGGGTTTTGTAATTTAGCAGAGAGCGCTGTAGTCTAGCAAATCAGCTACAGAAGATGGGGGTATTAGTATTGGTACTCATATTTGTTATATGAGAGCTACAGTATTGCAAATATTTCTGCAGGAAAATAATTTTATTCTATACCCACAAAATGGTGTATGTTGTGGTAATAGGTCTCCTTTTAGCTCTTACCTGTGCCGCACGCCGCTTTCTCCTGAAGACACCAGCTTCCAGATGTTGTGGGAAGGTTAGGCTGGGTAGGAAGGATTATTGGGTTTGTCCTGACACCGATTATTGTATTTAAAGTAATGAATCATCGAATCATGACTAGAAACATGTTGTAGTGGGAAACCGAAACTACAAAACGATCTAAAACTACATTCAAGGAATTATTACTGCGTTCGGGTATTAAGACGATCCGTATACCCGTGGAAAAACTACAAACCCAACACTACTGAACGCCTAAGATAAAAGGAAACAGTTGTGGATGGGACTGATCCTGTCTGCTTCACCAGTGTTTGTGTCAGACT
>JADMLL010000012.1:3227542-3363958 GCA_016920875.1 Columbicola columbae
TTTCTGATGTCTGATGGTTATGTCTTGGGCTGTGATTTTCTTTTACATCCGGTTTTCCCTGCTCCTTTCGATTTTGTACGTGTTTATGCTCTTTGTGGATCTCTTGTGTGTGTTCTTATACAGGTCACGATTGTCTGAGTAGATGAACGTTCACCTACTTCTCGTCTTTGTTTGTTTTTTATAAGCAGGGACTTGTTCAATTGCTCTGGGTGGTTGTCGGTTTGGTTTTCGTAGAATGCAATTCCTCAGATCAATTTGAAGTTTGGCTCCTCTTCAGATCAATCTCTTTGTCATGTGAGCCAGTGATGCCGACTACAAAAATTTATTCCAGGAACTTTTGGGACGGATTTTGTAGTTTACCCTCTCATAATATAGTGCTTCGTTGTAACTTTAAAATGTGACGACAGCATTTTTCGTTCGAAGTCTTGTAGTTTGATATACACCAAATGGAAGCGATCTTTAATCTTTGCTGTGTACCCAGTTTGGAGGAAAGCTTGAAGAGACGAAGACGAAGGAAGGTGGGAGGAAGTAAGCAGCTATAATAGCTACTTCTGACTGAGAATCTCTGACGCTGTATAAAAAACAATACGGAGGTCGAGAGTGGGAGAAAGATGTGTAAAGAGACACCATAATGAAAAGGAAGAGAGAAAGAGAGGGAGAAAAATAAAAGACAGGGGGTGGGAAATGAGAGGTAGATAGAAAGAAGAGCAGGGAAAAAAGATATACGGGAGGAAGAAAAAGAAAGGAAAAACGAAGATAATAATAGAAAGGAAGGTGTAGATAAAGAATTAAAAGACGAAATAAAGGACTAAAATAGAAATTAAACGAAAGGTATAGAGATAAAGAGAGAGAGAGATTGATATAAAGAAAGAAAGAAAGGAGAAGGATAAAAATAAAGAGAAACAGAGAGAGAAAGGGGAAGAAAAAACCAAAATTGAAATAGAGAGAAGGTTGTCGAGAGAGAATCAGTGAGAGAGGAAGAGGAAGAAAGAAAGAAGTAGCAAGATGCGAGAGTATAAGTGTAATCCTATACGAAATCTGAGATTGTTAGAATGAGGTCAGCAGCAAAACAGAAATCGACCCAGCCAGCACCATCACCGACCCATGGACCTGACCTCCCTTCCGCCTATATAGAAAAACCCCCAAGTTGTCCTTGAGTATAGTTCAAAGTAATAATATTCCTGTTGGCAGGTGTTCTAAATCATTTTTTATGTCGAAGATTTTTCGCATAATTTTTTATGTTCTTAATTTCTTTGCCTTTTTTACGGCCTTTTTTTTGAGGAAAATCCCATTTTCCGGAGGTGTGGGGGGTGGAGAAGGATGAAAATCCTTTTTTCTTGAATTATTTGCGGTTATTTTCAGTTTTTTAATTACTTTAAAATCTAATTTCTTTTTTTCTCAAAGAAAAAATTTTTTCCATTTGCTGAAATTAGTCAGTTATTCTTATAAATGAACTCTTTCCGGTTCTAAAAGCTCTGAAGTGGTGGGAAGTAGTCAGGGGATGAAGAAATGTCATTTTCCCCTGTAAAGTCGAGGTGGGAAACAAAAGTGTTTGGATAGTCTTCTGTAGTGTGGAGGAAGGTTTCGGGAGGTGGAAAAACTTTCGAAGTGATTTTCCGATGGATTAAAACAATTTTTTTCGTTTTTAGGAGGGGTGGAAAAGCTCGTGAAAATGTTTGCGCTTTTTAGGTGAAACGGATGGAGTGGAAAGTGGTGGTGATGTGGGCTGGAGGGAAGGAAAACAGAATGAAAATTAAAAAAGATTTCGATGGAAAGCTCGTGGAGGAAGAGAGTTTGAAGCGAGCCGGAAGTTTATGTTAGGTGCCGTTGGGGCTTTTCTTTTCTTTCTTTTTCAAAATGGCCGTCGAAAATTCATCGGTTTTAGGCTTGATTAAGCAAACTTGGAGATTTTTTTCCTTTTCTTTCTTCCGGAGAGGAATTGTTATGGAAAGTAGAGGAAAATTTTTGCTTTCCTTTGTGTAATCAGAAGAAGATTTGAGACAGCAGTTTTTAAAAGGGTTGAGAGATGGGAGGTGCTCTGGGAATTTCCCGACTCTGGGAGGGGGAGGAGAGGGGGGAGTTTTAATCAGAGTAGATTATTTATTGATTTTCCAGGGCGAAGATCGGGAGAAAGATGGCTGGAGTCAATACAGAAACTATGATTCCATGACTACTAAACTATTTGTGGAAATGATTGTTCGTAAAACTGTATATTAGTGGAGAATAGCTTTTAAGTCTAAAAGTGTGCAATATTTATGGAATTAATTATTTATAATACTCTCGATAATTATAAATCGATGAATCTTAGGAGAGTGAGCAATATTCATCAGATTGATTCTTGTTGAGGTGAGGTTTTCATGTAAACTGGAAATATTTTTGAATAAAATCTTCATGAAAGTGTGCTTATGAAATGAGTATTTCGGAAAAGGTGCAGAATTATTCAGATGAATTGTTTATGAAAGTGTGCAGTACTTTTGAAATGATTTTGCCCTGAAATTTTGCAATATTTATGAAATTATTTACTCAAGACTATGCAGTATTTAGAAAATGAATCGACCATAAGTGTGCAGTATTTTTGAAATTGGCACTTTTTAAAGAGTGCAGTATTTTTAATGAATCCTTTATGAAAATGTGCAGTGTTTGTGAAAAAGTTTTGTCCTGAAAGTGTGCAATATTTATGAAATAATTGACCCTAGGAACTGTGCGGTATTTATGAAATGAGTTCTTCATGAGGATGTGCAGTATTTTTGAAATAAATTTCTTACAATTTTACAATACTTATAAGATAAACATAAGTGTACAGTGTTCAATATTTATGGAATGGGTTTCTTCCTGACAGTGCGAAGTATTTTGGAAACAAATTGCAAGGCTTTGTGCAATATTTATAAAATGGCTTATTCTTGAATCTTCATTACACACGAAAATAATTTTTTTCTTGATAGAATCTCTTTGACTTGAGTTTTGCTGGCTCTTATGTAAGCAAGTGCTGATTTTAATTATTTGGTTAGACGGTGTCTTTTTCAAGTTATGTATCATCTTGAAAACCCATAAACTCAAGATGTCGTCGTCGAGGTATTAAGCTATTATTCGCACGCATACTTTTGGCAGAATAGATGAGCAAAGTTTTTCGCTTAAATTTTGCAACTCTATTCTCAGAATTGTGTTTACGGTTCTGGTTCATACTGCTGAATCACACCCAGGTTTTATAAGCTGTATTGCTAGTTGTAGAACTTAAATGTGAGTTTGGTACAACCGTTACTTCCGGTTTTGAGGCGGTTTAATCAATTCTAACTTGATCGTCATTCTCTGTATGCTTCCTAGTCATACTTGAAGGGCTTTGCTAACGCTTTCAAACAGGAAGTAGTTATACGTGTAACAATATTCTGGATAATGTCTTTGAATAGTGTTTGTGAATTACATAAAATATTATGTTAGGAGAATTTGCGAGACCGGAAATGGGAACATTTGTATGACAAAAGCCAGAAGAAAAGGGTTTCGGTAAGCAAGTAATAACATTTGCTCCGTTTGTTGTAGATTTCTTCTTCGAAAGCGTGCAGAAAATTTCAAAACACAAACATAAATAACGTGTGCACATATGTAATGGCGTCCATTGGCTGAGAAATGGAGGAAACGAGGAAAAGCGGGGGAAAAACCGATCGCAGACGTCGTCAGCAATGCGGCAGGTAAGCTCGATTAGGTTTTATTTTTATCTAAGAAATACAAACAGCTATAAGTTGGGTTTAAAATGAGACAAAAGCTCACATCCAAAGAGCAGGTGATTTGGAAAAATTTTTGGAAACCGGATATTGATTTACGACGACGACTGGAAATGGGTTTAGCCCCCCTTCCACCTGTGTTGTGTCAAAATTCTGAGACGCCCACTCGTGGTGGATAATTTTCGTCCAAGCTGGAACGAGGGAGGAACGCGTGTCTTGTCTAACAGTTTTGCTGACGACATAATATCGCGGCATAAATTTTGGGTGGGACGCATTTCCGTTCCACCTCCTTTCCGGTTTGGAAACGTGTCCCAAATCGTCGATTGTTTACAGTCAGCAAATGATTTTAATGATTTTTTCGGGGAGGTTGATGGGAGATAAAAGCTATGGCCGGACACTATTTCCGGTTTTTCGCACGGCCGCATGCGTTTTCCAGGTGTTTTGGGTTTTTTTTTGGTTTGGGGTGGTTGGGAAAATCGAATTTTCTCGAGAATCCCGGGAAAACGTATGGGTTTTACATCTCCGGAGACGGATGCCGGAATAAAAAGCTTCTGCCCAATAAATCATTCGTTCTGATGTCATACATTTTGCGGGTGAAGCTCTTTACCATTTTGGGGGGTATCTTTGTATCCTATTTCCCTTGCCCTTCACCTCCTTTCTACCTCATTTTGGGTTTTTGGGAAAATGGTTTTTCTCTTTCATCTTGCTTTTCTACATCCACTTACGTCGAACGTTCCTCCCGGTATGGTGAAATTCCTCATCGGCGGTCTCCTGTCTTTGACGTACTGGTAAATCTTCTTTTCGTTTTTCTGCCATTCAATCTTGTAGAGCTCTCTCAACGGGAGACTGTAATTGCAGTAGAGGATCACCGATTTTCCCTTTTCCGCGAAATGAGGCATGTCTAATTCTATGTGAAATCCTTTGATACCTGGAAAGAGAAATGGAAATTTGGGTCGTGAATATTTCAAATCGCTGAAAGAAGAAATTGGTTTTTGTAAATTGGGATGATGGACTGGTTTGCAACAAGTCAGAAGCTTTTTTTTGCTCGTAATCGAAGGCGGTGATTTGATTTAGTGAGAGAGTTTTGGGTTTCTTGTCTCTTTTTTCTTGTTTGTGAAATTTTTCTGGTATTGTGCATTAATTTTGGGATGAATTATTTACTAAAGTGTGCATTATTTATGAAAGCAATTGAATGTGTGGTTTATTTATAAAATTATAGACAAAAATATCTCTAGAGTGAGGTAATTGTATAATGTTATTTGAACTTTGGCGGTATTTAACCACTGTCTGTAAGCACGTGCCGTTTGGTGTAAGTGGGATATTACTGTAACCGGAAGAGTCCTGTGGAGTTGACAGTAAACACAACGATAACCTAACCCAAGTACCACAACTTGTAGTTTTGAAATCAAATCCCTTTAAAAGTGTGCAATATTTTTGAAACGAAATACCGTCAGAAGTGTGTAATGTTTTTCAAGTAAATTTTTGTGTGAAGATGTGCAGTATTTTTGAAATAATATCTATTTGAAAGTGTTGTGTTCTTGAAACGAAACCTCTGTAATAGTGTGCAATATTTTTGAAACAAAATCTCCAAATGTGTGCAATGTTTTGGAAATGAAATTTGTGTACACGTGTATGATATTTATGAAAGAGCTTGTGTTGAAGTGTAGAAATATGCAAGATTTATGTAATGGAATTTGTGTAGAAGTGTGCGATATTTATGAAATAGAGTTTGTAATTTATTTTGTGAGTAATACCCATTTTAAAGTGTGTAGTACTTTTGGAATAAAGCCTACTTAAAATTGTGCAATATTTTTGAAATGTATTCACATATTTAACACGTTCCGTGCCGGAATTTTGTTTGGGGCGAATATACACTCCACGCTGTCGGGGCGTGTTAAGTGTGCAATATTTTTGAAACGGAGTTGCTTTGAAAGTGTGCAATATTTATTGAAAGAGTCTTTGAAGGTATGCAGTATTTTTGGAATAAAACCCATTGGGTGGTGTGCAGTGTTTTATAAATAAAATCAATTTAAAAGTGTGCAATATTTTTGAAACAAAATTTCGGTAAAGGTGTGTAGTATTTTTTAAACGAATCTTTGTTGCACGTGTGCATTATATCAGAGGGCCTAGTAAGCAGTATGAATCTAAACCATCATTTCAAGGGTTATGGGTTTAAATTTCATTTGGATCCAAACAGTCCAACTCTGTTTATCTATTCCTCTTCTTTACTTACACGAATTTACTCCCTCCAACAATTGGGTTGAGTCAGCAAGTAGGTTGTAGTATAATATAGTATAAGCTGACTCAAATAATTAAAAACGTTTTTAAGAATTTTGTTAGTGTCGAGTCTGAATGATTCATATGACGTAGAAAACAAAAAATAAGTCATAAATATCTTCAAAAATTATATATCTTTATACATTATAATATAATTAAACTGACAAATGACTGATATCAAAATTATATTATTATCATCAATGATAAGAAGCAGAGTGTAATCGAAATCTTTGTGTGAATACTACTAGTGCTGTTTGAGAAGGACGTGACGAAGGACTTAACCTTCCTGCTGGTTGCAGGTTTATAAGTTAACCTAAAATATCTTTGTCGATTTATATACAGTATAATAATAATAATAAATATTCACGCTGTTGCATAGAAGTGAGGACATTTTTTCATTACGCGACAGAACAACAACCATTTCCAAAATAAATGTCGTGCAACGCCGAGACATCTGCCAGTGAGCGAAGCTTTGAATTTTTAATTATTATAATAATTAAAGTTTTAATTATCGCAGAAGTCAATTAAAAATCAAATTAATTAGCGAAGGACATGAAGAGAGAGAAAGCTCAGTATCGTTTACACGTATGAGATTTCTCTCCAACAGGCGACACCCTGTGGTATGAAATGCCTTTCCACTGTGGGAAATCTTTTCCGGGAGCTCTGTATGTGTGTCTAAATTATGCAAACAGTTTTTGGAGGTTTTGTGGGTGGGGGAGGCGGATAACTTTTCGGCAAGGAAACAAAGTTTTTAGTTTACCCAAAAAATTTTTAAATTAAAAAGATGGAGGAGGAGGTGGTGGTGGAAAGGGACGTTTTTAACCGCAGAGTTTTAAAACTTTTTCTGACGTTTCTCCCAGTTTTAAGAATATTTGGGGACTGGGGAAGAGGAGGTGGGAGGGTGGTAGTCCGCGGATTTGTTGTCGGACGTCGGAAAATTTCAAAGAAATTAATTGTTGGAAAGTTTTAATAATTTCCAAAATGGTGATACATCATAAACAGTTCTCTTTCCTCCCCCTTCGCTCCCAAAAAAAAGTTTTTGGAAAGTTTTTGTAAAGCTTCTAGAAAATATCGTTTCCGAATGCTCAGACAAAACCGCGGGAAAGTGGAAAATGAAAAAGTGAAAGTTTTACTTTCTCCGAACCGTGTCCCCCTCCTTCCTCTCTAACCTTTTTCTTCCAGCATCCCCCTTCCTCGTGTCTTTCTTCGCCCTTTCCCGGATTTTTCTAGCGCCACCTCCTTTATGTAAGTCAAAATTGAGTTTGATAAAGTTTTTCTCGGATGCCTTCGGGTGGAAATCATAATCCTTCGGATTAACTTTTCCACTCTTTTCGCTTCGTTTCTTTCAAAGGTCGTTTGCATCTCCGAAACAAAGAGGAATTGCATTTCGTCTTCTTCCCTTTCTGTCTTAGGTTTTTCACATGCACTAGTTCAAGAGAGTGAAACAGGAGTTTTCCCTCTTGTCCATCTATGGTTTGCCTTTTTTCTGCGATGAATTTTTTATAAGCTTGAAGGAGAATTAATTTCCCCTTCTCTTCTGGGTAGAATGGGGTTTCGGGAGAGAGTAAGAAAGGCAGAGTAATTTATTCTTAGATAAAGAGAATTTTTGATCGTGAATAGCCTTTCATTATTCTTTTCCTTTTTTTTTATTTTAAAGAGGACGGGGGATTTCATGAGAAATGGCCTGATTCGAAAATGAGAGGGTCAAAATACTGAAGAAAAAAGGAAAAAGTGAAGGGAAGAGGTTGGAGAACAGAGACGAGTTAAAAAGGAACAATAGAGAAAAAGTATAACAAAGGAAACTACAGAAAGATAAAGGGATAAATGGATGAGGAAAAGGGGAAAACGGACATGAAAATGTCTCTGGAAGGAAGACAACGAAGAGAGAGATAAGGGAAAGTAGATAAAAAGAATGAAGATGATAAAACGCCTAAAAAAGAAAAGAGGGAAGTGAAAAAAAGCAGAATAATAAAAAGAAAAGGGGAGAAACTGGCAGAATTTCAAGGAGTAAAGATTGAATGAGAGACAAATAGAACAAAGACAAAAGGCAACAGGAAAGAAAAACGGTGAGTGAGGAAACAATAAAAGTAGGTAGAAATATTTAATGGAAAAAATGAAGCTCACAGGAAGAGAGAGAACGAACTGAGAAATTAACAACAGAAGGAAAGAAGAAAAAGTATGAAGAGAAAATAGAAGCGAAAGAATGGAAAGAAGAGAGAGAGAAAGAGAAACAGATTACGATAAAGGACTTAAAGAAGAGAGACAACAGGAGTCAAATTGGAGAGGGAGAGACAATGAGAGAAGAAAAGAGGGTGTTGTGGTGCCTCGCATGCTGACACAACCACTCATTTTGTTTTCGTATAGGACTAGAAAAATAGATAAAATAGTATAAGATAGGAATAGAGAGAGTATGGCCTGAAAAGGTGTAAAAACAAACATAAGCAAAGAAAAAAAGAAAAACAGTAATATAGAATGAGAAGAGAGAAAAACTGAAAGAAAGAGAGTGAAAAGCCTAAAGGAGAAGAAAGAAATAAGAAAGCAAGAAAGCAGATCATAAGCCAGAAAAGCACCAAAAAGAAGAAAGAAGAAGAAATATAGAATGATAACAGTGAAACAAATTGAAAGACCTACTGCTGTACGTAGATAGTAAAAAGGAGGAAAACAGAAAGAGAGAAGAAAGTGCAAAAAAAGAGAAGATGAAAGAAAAACAGGAGAAAGAAACAGGAAACAAAGAACACAAAGGAAGGAAAAGATCTTTCATTCTGGGAATTAAATTCCAAAATGATGGACCTGTGCTTTTGCGATGGCTTTCACTCTTCAAAACCGAAAAAGGAATCAAAAGCAATCAGAAGGACGGGGGGAGGAGGAGGGAGTGGAACGGGGATCTGTCGGGAAACGCAAACACAAAAACCTGCGTCAGGTGTCTTGAGAAAACTTGACAAAACGAATTTTTCTCTGTCGAAGGTTCCTTTCATCAAAGGGAAAAAAGAGGTAAAAGAATTTAATCACTTCCTTTGAACCTTGCAATTAGAAAAACGGGAAAAGCGGAAACGAGGTCAGAAGGCGGTGGTGGTGGTGGTAGAAGGCGGAGGGAAATTCTTTGATTATTCAAAGTCCGATACAAATTGGAGCAATCATCTTTCGTCCGCGAGTGTCAAAAGTTTTCCTTCTCTCCTCTCCTTCCTTCGGGTTAGTTAGCACCTGAGTCTGTTGATGTATTCCAGGCACAGAGATCCCCCCTCTCTGGAAGTGTTT
Source organism: Columbicola columbae (assembly GCA_016920875.1). Taxonomy (NCBI): domain Eukaryota; kingdom Metazoa; phylum Arthropoda; class Insecta; order Psocodea; family Philopteridae; genus Columbicola; species Columbicola columbae. The sequence continues at coordinate 3,236,791 of JADMLL010000012.1, forward strand.
ACCTTTCCTACAATCCCATCTTCTTACGTTCAGCTTTTTCTCTCGTCAGTGTCAGTCCTCATCTGTACCACCATATCTTTGACTGCTTTGTTTGTCTTCTCTCGTTTGTGGTGCCGTGCTTTTGACTGTCACTTCCTCACCATTTCTCACCCTCTGTCATCTTTATCAGCTTTATATATAAAACCTGAAACGCGTTTTCCATTTTTGCTGTTGGCCATTTGTTATTTCACGTTTTGATTTTTCCTTTCAAGACGCCAAATTTATTTGTAAGAGGAAAATTCGAGGGAGTTGGGAGCGGGGGGGTGTTTATTTATTGAGCCGTGTTTCTGTCGCACCCGTTCACCGTTCTGCGTGATTTATGCTGTTGTTTCTTTTCCTCTCTCTTTCTCCTTTCTACTACTTTTATTTATTTATTTGACGCATAATATTTGTCCTTATCAATTATATATACACAACAGTTTTCAACATTAGCACACAATCATGCACTATCAACGCTTGTGCACTCGAGGCTTTTTCCTTTTTCGCCCACGAACCACGAACCAGGGATTTTATGCAGCATTTAATAAATCCCTTAGTCGTAATTTCAAATTATGGCAGTTAAACATGCATTTATAAATTTATGCATCTGTATAATTATAAAAATTTTCCAAAACAACCGTTAGTCCTTTGTTTCCTTTATAAAACTAACTTTTCACCGTGAAAACTGATGCAATATTTGTTAATAGCTCCTTTGTATGGATCCATTTTTTATCAAATAAACTGTAGGTCATAAAAGTGTGCGTTATTTATGAAATAGATTCCCGATCGAAATGTGCAATATTTATGAAGTGGATTTTGAGCGAGAGTACGCGATTCTGTTCATTTCGTTTGAGAGTGTATGGTATTTATAAAATGAACTTCGTAGTAATGTGTGCAGCATTTATGAAATGAAATTTGTGTAGAAGTGTGCAATATTTATGAAATGAAATCATTATAAAACTGTTCAATATTTTTGAAAAGGAATTTGTATAGAAGTGTGCATTATTTTGAAATGAAAATTGTGTTGTAGTGTTCAGCATTTATGAAATAAAATTGTGTAGAAGTGTGCAGTACTTATGAAATTGAATATGTAGTTAGGTGCAGTATTTATGAAATGAGAATTATGTAGAAGTGTGCAGTATTTATGAAATAAAATTGTGTAGAATGCAGTAGTTTATGAAATGAAATGTGAAGTGTGCAATATGCTGTGCAATATGAGTTTATCAGTCGAATGCGCATACTTTATTAATAAATCACTCCCACAAGTGTGCATTATTTTTGAAACAGGATCTCTTCTAAGGGGTGCAATATTTTTGAAATGGAATTTGTGTAGTAGTGTGCAACATTTATAAAATGGAATTTTATGTATTTGTGTGCAGTATTTATGAAATGAAAATTATATGGACGTGTTCAAGACAAGAATTTGTGCTCCAGAAAACTTATTGTCAGTGTAGTCGAAGATAGTGGGGACCACTACAGTTTTAAGTATAAAATTAATGAAATTCTGCGCTGAGTCTCTAGTTTCATTCGCACAAAAAAGGCCTCGAGTGTAATGAGTTAATAATTAATTGCATTTGTATTATCGTTTTATTTATTCATATAATTGGTTTCATTCATTTCGTTGTCTCGAATACGTCAGAGGCGAATCAAGGATTGATGGTATTTAATTGTCTGTTGATTCACTCATCGAGCTTTCGTTTTAAAGATTGTGAGTGCAGTCCATAATGAAATCACAACCGACATCCACCTTCCATAAAACCCAAAAGCTCTGAAGAACACTTCCATGGATTACATTGTTTTTGTATGCGCGCACGGATGAATCCTCGAACCTTTTTCACTTGAAATAATTCAGAGATTAGCCTAACCGTCTATAAAACGTCCATTAATCCCCCACTCCTCCCCCGCTCAAGGATTTTATCATTAATTCCGCGCGCTGCCGTCCTCCAACTTCCAAAATGAAACCATAAAACTGGGAATATTACGAGCGAGTTCGGAGGAGAATCGAAAACGCTCTAGACAAGAATATCCTTTCGTACCCCCAGACCCCCAAAAATCACTTGGAGAGAGAGAAGTGATGAGGCATTAAGAAGATAAACCCCTCTGATTCATCTGACTCCTTTTTTCTATTCGAAAATTAAAAATTTTTCTTTCTTATTCTGGTTTTCCGCAAAATTATTGCTTTCCTGAATATTCCGGTTAAATCCGAAGATTTTTCTTTCTATTTTCTACCCCCCGATCCCCCCCGCCGCCCTTCCTACTTCTCTCGGATATCCCTTGATTCGGTTTTTAATTAAATTTTCCGTGACTTACGAAGGTTTTTCATTTTGCCTCCTTCTTTCTCTCGTTCATATTTTCCTCTCCGGTTCGAATTAGTTTTTTATTTTTTTATTTAATTAACACCATGATTTTGGCGGGTTCCTCGAACACGACAGCAAAATCAAATTCCGTGAGTTTGTTTCATGGGAAACAGCAACAACTCCGAATTCAAATGGGTGGTATAAGCGAGGAGGAAACACTCTCCTCTGATCCTGTGTAAATGATTCAAAGGCGTCTTGTGCTGTAGTTAGGAGTATACTCTCTCTTCGTCATCACTGTGATGGTGGTACTTGTAGTGTTAGCGGTCTTCCATTGAGTACACCAAAATTTATCGCGTGGTCAACCAAGCGGCAGAAAGTTCGGGAACGTTTAAGAGCCTGAATATCATAACATATAATGTGCAATATTTATGAAAGGGATTCTTGTGGTTGTTTTTTGAATACTCCAAACGGCGTGGCCTATTTATGAATGCTTGGAAACGGTGTGCAGTATTTATGAAATGAATCCTCTTGAAAGCGTGCAATATTTATAAAATAAATCCGGCTGGAAAGTGTGCAGTATTTTTGAAATGAATACTCCAAAAGGCGTAGCCTATTTATGTAATAAATGCTTCGGGACGGTGTGCAGTATTTATGAAATGAAACCTCCTGGAAAGCGTGCAATATTTATGAAATAAGAACTCATAGAATGTGTAGCAATACCTATGAAATCGACTTGAAGTCAGAACCAAATTTCGGTCCATTGAGGATGTATTCAGATAGAAACTTCTTTAGAAAAAGAGATAACTAGACATAGAAGATCTAAACTACTCCCATATAATAAAGCTTTGTCACTGGAAGGATGTTATACTGAAGTATGTCTGAAGAATGGAGTTTAGAGATTGTACAGTATGTGAAACGATTTTGGTTTCGATTTTGAGAATGAATGCAGAACTAATTTAGAAATTTTTTATTCTACTTCTTCCTCGAATCAATTTTTTTGAAGAGGAGAGGAGGAGGAGGAGGGAAATTTATTCAAAAATATTTCAAAAGTCTTTAGTAGTGGAAAAAGGGAAATTACGTTCGGTTGTAAATTATGCTTAACTACTTTCTCAGGGAAATCAGACAAAGGAAATAAGAGGTTGAAAAGGAGTCGAAGATGAATCTTTAATGGGTTGCTGAATTTTTATTTTTGATCTTTTTAGCTTACCTTGTGGGAGGAGTAGTGCAGTGTTTAAAGCTCTTGGACGCAGTGGTTTTGTGTTCGAATCCTCCTCGCGCATACCCAAAAAAAGAGTGAAAAACGAGGTTAAAACCACCGCCACCTTTTTAGCTTATCTTCTAGGGGAGAGAGGGAGAGAGAATAGTGGTCTGTTTTAGCTACGCCACTGCCTGGAAGTGAAAAACGAACAGAACTTTCCGGTAGACGTGGTATTTACTCTAAATCTTGGAAATTGTTAGAGATAGTCTAAACCATACTCACGTTTAAGGTGTTAGGGCTGTATAAAGAAGAATTATTAATATTATGATAATATTATATTTTTAGTATAAATTTGCTACAATCCGAAGAAATATCCGGAAATTTGTTAGCAACATTGTTGTCTCTCTAGGTTTTAGTGTAAACCACGGCAGCACCGCCTTCTTTAAAGACAGGAAAAATACGAGTTCTCTTTTGCGAAAGGATCAGGTTAGAAAGCTTTAGACTTAAGGTGAAGAAGGGAAATGGTTCTCGAGGGACTTGGCATATTTCCAGCGAAAATAAAGATGGGAAAATGACGGTGGGAAAAAGGGTTCAACATTCCTCGGGAAAAATTTTATTACCCATTTTCGTCTTTTAAGAGCGACAAGTTCAAGTACTTCGCTTCTTTGTGAATATCTTCACTCCCACCCCCACCCCAACCCTCAATCTCCTGATTTAGGCTCGGATAGTCTGGAAAGGTTGATTCGATGAGTTTCCAGACTTATTGTGGAAACTTTTGTTTGTTTTATTATTTTACTTTTGATCCAAGGTCTTATTATTGAGAACTGGATTTGGGTTTAGGTTTTCGCCGCCATTTTGAATTATACGTCACTGTATACTGTTCTTATACTGCTCATTATATGGGAGTTTGTATCTTAATTGGAGAAAAATTTGTTTAATGATACTCCACCCATTTATTGAAGACTTTCATCTCACAAAATAAATGTAAACTTACTTTTGGTCCAAAACTCATTTCATAAATAATGCACACTCTCAAAGAGTTCGTTCGAACATCTAGAATAATTCCAGTGATGCGATGCATGAATAAAACACAGTCACTGACTGTCATAGACATCTATGATGAATTTGTTTTGTGGTGTATTAGGTTGACAGCCCTAGTCACATGACGGGACGCCATCTTGTTTTCAGTTGTGATTGTATATTAAACAACTAGTATTCGATCTAGTCTAATTCAAACTAGCTCTAAGTATCAATTTTCTACGATTTTCACAAATTACACATTTTCAATGAAAGTTTATTTCAGTATCATACAATAATGCATTTTAGAAGGTTTATATTTCAAAAATAATGCACACTTTTGCTGTTCGAAATAGGTTTCCAGTTTCAAAAGTAATGCACATTTTAATTTATTTATGAAATGTTCTCGTAATACAATTCCATTTCAAAATAATGCACGAATTTATTAGGAAGTCGTTTCATAAATAATGCACACTTTATCGACGGTTTCATTTCGTGCATAAAGGCTCACTTTAGCTGGAATTAATTCCATGATTCAGTCACTTTTATGTATTAATAAAATTTATGATGACATTTTTCAAATTTATTGCTTAATAACCTAAGTTTTTATATTTTATGGTCAGTACAATGAAGTTTAATAACTGCAATAAATAAATAAATAATATGAATGTTTCAAAACATGTTTTAAAGAAGTAATTGTGGTGATTGATTGTATACAGTGAAATGTGAAATGAAATCTTTAAGTAATGTGTGCGTTAATTTTGAAATGAATTTTAGGATATTTAGTTTGTCTAACTAATAACTATACTTTCGTGAAGATTTAGAAAAAGGTTTGTACATAGTTTTGGTGATCCAAAAAATTTTTTTTGAATTTTCGTGGTCGTTCTGAGCCAATTTCTATTAGGTCTATCGGAGAGTTCTGGCGTTTTTATATAGAATATTGCAAAAGTATAAATGTATCAGGTCTTAAATATTCTTCATCGAATAATATAGTTTTTATGACTTATTTGCATCGGCAATGTTCGATGTGTTCAAAAAAGGGTTTTGCTTTAACATGATATTGACAGTATCGGCAGTGATTAGAGATGGCCAACCAGAGTGAGGCTTATCAGAAAGGTCAAAATCACCTAGTTGAAATTTCTCGAACCATTTTCTGTTAGTTTTATCAGAAACTGTACCTTCATCCAACACTTAAGTTCCTTGGTACTCGAGCTTTTTCCTTCCTGGGTCAAATTTGACTGGACCACACGACTTACAAAAAAATTTTTTTTTACACGTCCGGCTTTCAACGCATACAGTTCTCCCTAAGGACATCATCTCTATGTACATCTGTCAGTCTGTTTCTGTATGTGTTTTCTGTATACTGAGGCAAAGAATTTTAGCTGTTTCTGAGTACAGGCCCGAACATTTTCGTACTGGTTCCAATGTTCAGACTTAACCATGAGCAATCGACCTTTCACAAATTTTGACTCCATCGGTTTCCACTGGGCCACTCAGTAGAGCTTGGTGGGCTGCATGTGGGCCCAGTTTGAATACCAAAACCTTAGACAGATTATTTACTCCTGTCTCATTTCTGTCTTATAGAAATTTTGCAGTATTAAGTGGCTTAAGTAACCTTCAAATCTGTCAATCAACCAATCAGTTCTTAGTTAATATAAACATGAATCTTGGTCGTTTTAATTCTTTTAGATCAGTATGTGTACTGTACAAACGAGAAAACGGAAAAAGCGTCAAATGAATATTCGGTAACGTGTTCAAACTTGATGTAACATTATCGCACAGATCTTTCTGGTAGACCTAATATATATGCACAAAAATTGTTGGGTTTATTATACATCCATCAGACTGTATAACAACCCCGATTATACCAACATCTCTAAGTTGACGAAACGTCTGCGATATATTTTTAGTGTTACGTTTAGACAGGTAGTAGTGCTTCATATACTACACTCGTGTCTTAGTATTCTGCTGAAACATTCTGACGCAATTTGTGAAAAATGTATTTGTCGGAAATTTCAAGCCGACAGGAGGAACCAACAGCGCGCTTTCTTTCTAATTGTTTACGAGGTTGAATTTAAGAAGTTCGGGAAGGGTGGGTTGGGAGGTTGGGGGGTGTAAAAGAGCATCAGAGCGAAGTCAATTTGAAACGAAATTTCGTTGAAAGTTTCCCAACCTTCCCTTTCTTGTCTCTCAAAAGTCAAGTGTCTTTCAATTAAATTTCGGTTTCGAATTAATTAATTAATTAATTTCGCGGTGTTGTCAGGGGAAAGCGGGGGGTGTGCAAGAGAGTGAAGGGAAGGACAGAAAGCTTTCAGAGCGAGGGGGTACGCTAAAAAAAAAACTCTTTTTCATAAATTACGTGAAAAAGTTTTCATTATAATAAATATTTCATAATAATAATAAAAAACATATTTTTTTGAAAAACATAAATCTCGGAACTTTTTTTTTTCTTCACGGAATAAATATTTTTGAAGTAGGAAAATAAAATAAAAAATTAAAATGAAAACTTTTTTTTTTGCGTTTCAATACTTTTCACTTTTTTTTCTTCCTCTTGTTCGGTTTCCATTTTTTTTATTAAAAAGTAATAAGTAAGAAGTAGGAGGAGGAGAAGGAGGAGAAACTTAATCGGCTTGAAGAACGAGTGAAAGAAAAATGGCGGACGTGGAGGAGGAATAGGGATGAAACCGGGGTGGAGGTGGAGGACAGACAGAAGGAAAGTCACAAGACATGAATAAAAAGTTTATGAAAGGTTTATGAAGGAGGTGGGCGCCGGGGAGGGAAGGTGAGGTGGAAGGTTCGGAATTAGTGGCTTACGACCTGGGAATGCCCCCGAACGGAAGAATGATCGATAATAGAACCGGAAGAATAATGATGATAGAATCATGTTGAAGTCGTTTTTTTTTGTCCCGCTTCACCGCCTTCTTTTAACCCCCTACAGAACCTCTCGTTAAGGTCGTATTGATTTTTCTTCTTATTATAAAAGGATTTTTATTATTCTAAAGTCTTTTTAGGCGCGTGATTTTTGAGTTGAGGGCTTTTGAGGTGTTTGTTTCTTGTTAAAGAGGAGACTCTGGGTGTTTGTTGAGGGATGGAGTTGGTGTTTTGTATTTTTCGTTAGTTTAAGTCGTTTTTGGGTTTGTGGTAACTTTGTTTTTGGTGTCTATATGTAAACTAAAACCTGTCTCAAAGTATGGGATGTGAGAGTACCTGGTTTAGAAAGGAACTATACCTCAAGTTTAACTGAGCTTCTGTCTAGTGTATTCTGTAGTGTAGCAATCTTTTTGTGTATTTGTAGCTGGCCATGTATTAGTAATATCAGTATTAAGAAGTTGTATGTAGAGAGCAGATCAGTATCTAAGCCCTGGAACTGTAGCCCCGGATGACTGTCATAGGTTTTAGCAGATATAGAGAGAACTAAAGATGAAAGTCTCGGAATGTCAGTCCGCATTATTTCATTGAAGTATGTGGCTAGTCTTGGTTCAGATGACTGATTTAGTCTTATAAAAGTCCTGTGATGTATATGGGGTACTTTAGCTAATGTATTGTGCTGTGAGACAGTTGTCGACGTGTAACTGTATATTTATTAGAACATCAAAAACACTCCTTTAAACTTATGTAACCGCGGTGGGGAATACAATAAGACGTTATTAAAACGAAAATGTAGAATATCTTAAACTCATCTTTCTTCGTCTTCAGTTGTAAACGCGAGGAGCTTTCGGACACAAAAGGCTCCTGTCATCAAAAGGCTCGGGGGATGATGAATTTCCTTTGTTCCGATCAATAAGTCAAAGTCACAAAGGAAAAATGACCTCGACCCCAACAATTAGGATGACCAAGCAAAAAGGATCAAATTTTAAGCAAAGGGCTTATCCCGTTTCCGTGAAGAGAATGATGGAGGCTTTAGGGCGGAAAAGGTGGTTTAAGGGATGGAATGAAGTGGGACGAAGGAGGATAATAGATAAGAGAAAACGGGCCCGAAACTGACCTCGAGGAGGAGGGAAAAAATTTTACCCGGGTAGGTGAAACATCTGATGGATTTGGGAGCTTTCCTTCGGGAAACTCTAATAAATTACCATAAATCAGGTATTTAAATTACAGGCATACGTGTTCCGTAGACTTCTTTTTAGGTGAAAGCTTCCGGTTTTCCGATAATCAAAATTTTCCTCGGAGAGAATTCGGTTAATTAACTTGAAGTTATGGTAATGTAAGCATTTAGGCTTTGAGTTGGGGAGGGAGGGTTTAGCTTTATAATTTTAATTAAAAAGTTTATGTATTAGTCGGTAGTAGTAATAATAGTATAATAATCAATAATTTTGTGCGAGTGTTTCACTTCCCAGAAAAATTGCTTCCGGTTTTTGAGGCAGAGGGAAAAAAGGTTTTCCGGTAAGAAAGCCTGCTGCTCTGCGTCAAAAAATTTAAAATTTAAATGTTAATTAAACTTATAACATAACTAAGAAAGAATAAAAAAAAAGGAGAAGAGAATTCATGATTCAAAAAGGTTTTAATTATTTTTTTAAACAATGAATTTAGGAGGAACAAAATTATTAAAAAGAGGAAGAAGAAAAGGAAATGGCGGCGCACGGTTTTGTAAAGACTTGTTAAATACAGTTTTTCATGTCGGTTTCTGCTTTTTTGGTTTTTGCTCTGTGGAGAGTTTGTTTTTCTGTTGTTTTCTGTTTGTGTGTGAATGTGGGATAAGAGGATTGTGGTGGGAGGTAGGAAATGACCTTTGAAATTTTTTCCTCAAGTTTGGAGGAAGAGGAAGCGGAAGTTGTGAAAGGAAACCTGGTGCGATAGGTTTGAGTTAAAGTTAAAGCTTTGTGGGGTTTTATTCTTGGTGTCTTGTTTATGTATTTATTTATTTATTTATCTACTCCATAGACTGGTGTAGTAGACGTTTCTTGTGAGTGTTTTGGGTGGGTAATTGTCATGGATCACGAGTATTTGCTTGAATTCTTCTTACTGGTTGTGGTGTGGTATGCGATTGTAAAACAAAAGACGATCGCACGTCTTGGTTTTGTTGTCACTTTTGTTGAGTCAGCACTCTACAATATCAAAAAGTACTGAAAACAAAATGGCGTCCAGATATCGGAGTTGGGCGCTAACTTAACACACTGCAAAACAATTTAGATGTGTTTCGCACGTAGTTTCCTGTTAATCTTTTCATACATATATGTTAGTGATCAAGTATAGGTCCTACTCAGTTGTAGTCTAATTATCTCTTCTAATAATGCATATGTAGGGAGATATTATAACACTCGAAAAGGTTACGGCATTGAAATTACATTAATATCATCATCTTCTATACCCTGTTTTGTACTTTAGTAATCTCGCACACATTGGCCGTAATGACACACACTTGACTATCGTTTGTACAGGCGCAAAGTTTACATTTAACGGCTACCAACTTTTAATTATACAACAAATTTTTTCCTGGGCCCGTATTGGCATGAAAATTAACGTGGCGGAAAAGCGGAAGGGGATGACAAGAACCCATAAAAAATTGTAGGACCATAGCCGTTTTTAGAACGCTACGATATTTTACCGCCCCTGTGTTTACACACTTTGATTATTACTCACTGGAGAGATATAAAAATATCCTTCGCTATCTCTTCGTCTTCCTTTCCCGCTCCTCTATCTATCTTTTTAAATAGATTAGGTAAATGTCGTGATAAACGTGTCTCTATTCTCTCCAACTGCTATATATAAATAAATGTATTGATGAGAAGAGATGGATAAGAGCTCATTGATCCCTTTCCCTGCACCTTTGTTGGAACACAACCTGGTCAGATGGTCAATTTTACGCGATACTGTTCTTGTTCAAGCAAATTTCCATACTGTTTCCTTCTGTAAATATTATAAGTATACTCTATTTTATAACAGACGAAAATTTCAATAATATGAAGTGGAATTGTTATAATATCACTGGCTAGGTACTGTGTCAAACTCGATCAATAAAAACATACACAAATGAGTGAGGTTAAGAAGTACCTATAAATCAAACACATAAATAAGCTATACACCGCCAGCTAAGTAAAATAAGAAGTTACTAATGAAGGAAAGAGGTAGATAAATAAAAATAAAACAAACTAACCAAAAAATAAATATCTACACAAATATCGAAGTATATAGGCTACACTTGTTACATAGATTTGACACCAAAACAGATGGGAGTAGCGAATTCCAGTCCAAAATAAATTACAACTGATTTATTGGCTTATAAACTACTAAGCTGTCTATATTCAACAAATACCAGTAATTACAACCGGTACTAAAATTTATAAACTCAGTTTCAACGATGGTTACAATAAGAAAGATGAAGTCTTGGCACAGATTTTGACTTTCAAGGACTATCAAAAGACGTTTGCAACGTACAAAAACATCTGACGAACTAAACCATCTGACTACAACTGAACAATGTCACGGAAGCAAGCCGGAAAAACCAACCGAAATCCCTTAAAACTGCACAAGCCAAATGCGAAGTACATGTGCAATCACCCTGTACTTCTTGTCACTCCGGTCAGCTTCTCGTCCTGACAAATCCTGACGTTGACGGCAGGACCGCGCTTTTAGGTGCAAGTGAGTTGAGCCACATTTTATTTTTCCTTTTCACTTCGTAACAACACTGAAACCTGTTTCTTGTGCGGTGGATAGGGACCGCATAAATGGAAACTCATAAAAAAATTGCACAAAACTTTACGAATAGCTATAAAATATAGTTTTCGGACACAATTAAAAAGTTTTTTTTATGCGGTGAATATGAACCGCTTAAAAAAGCAATAAATAAAAAACAAACTAATACAAATCAATAAATAAATGTCTTAACTAATTATTAAGTGTATAAATACAATATATAAATAAATAAATACATACAAACATTTAATTATAAAAATAATTCAAAATATTAGCGTTCAGTAAGTGAATATATATATAACAGATCTAAATATTTTTGTGGTACGTTAAGTTGGCACCCAAATCGAATATCGGGACACCATTTTGTTTTCAGTTATATTTTGTTTCATATACTGTTCTATATACACGTAAACATATAGTATTCTATATGTATCGTAATCAAAAGAAGCTCTGAATATCCAAATTTTGCATATTTCATAAGTAATGCATCATAAGTGAAATTTTATTCGAGTGTTGTAAAATAGTTCATTTCAGAAGGTTTCCGTTTCAAAAATAATGCACATGGATCTCCATTTATAAATAGCTCCAAAAATAATGTGAATGTTTAAGGGGGATTTATTTCAAAATTAATGCACAAATTTGATAGGTAGTCGTTTCATAAATAATGCACAAATATTATAAGCGAAGCTTCGTATGGTTAATATTTTGTTACTTTTGGATGGAGTCCCGTTGGACTTCTCTATCCTTCCTCCATTCTGGAAAAACGAGGTCCAGATTTTTATTTTTCATTTTTCGAAATTCGATCTTTTTATCTACATCCTCGGGGAATTTTATCCTTTTATCTCTATCGCACGCTAACCAAAGATAAATTTTTTTTTTCTAATTGCGGAATTCAATTTTTCGAAAGTTTCTTCTTCAGGCTTCCTCACTAGCCCCTAATTGAAGTCGAGAGTGAGAGAGCTTAAAGCTCGGATGTGATTCACCATCGGAGGGAAAGGAAGGAGGAGAGGAGAGAGATTTGGGAAGCGGAGAGAGGAGTAAACAGAAAAGGTTTCTCTTGTAGAGAGGAGGAGTAGGAAGAGTTTCTTTTACTGGGAAACGCAAAATTGGAAACTTGAATCGTGACTCAAATTTAAAAAATTATTATTTTCTTTTTATTTGCGAAAGAAAATCCGGAAAAATTCGAAAGTTGGGAAAGTTCGAGTCAGGATAGTTGAGGGTCAGAAAAGGAGAATGGCTGGAGGAGGAAGGGAGGAGGAGAAGGGAAAAAATAAACGGGAAATAATGGACTCTTTTATTTCCTCCATTTTGAAATTGGATGTTTACTTTTAGAGGAGGAGGAGGAGGAGGATAGGAAGAAAGAAACGGAAAAGGTAGAATGAATGGTTAGATAAATAGTAGAAAAGGAAAGTTTTTGGAATGCGGAAGGTAGATAAACAACCAAATCTCGCGATAAAATGGAAATAATAGATGGAAAGGAGACCAAGTGGGATAGGAGGAGGGAGGAAGAAGAGAGTGTAATGAATGAAAGGATGTCGGCGGAGGGAGTAACGCATGAAAAGGTTGTTTACAACAGGAGAAAGTTAATGAAGGAAGATTAGTCTGTCTCTAGAGAGAGAAGGATGGGTAGAGAGATCCAGATAACACTTAAAAAACACTCGTGTGGTGAGAAGTCGGACGTTTCTGGCTTTTTCGAAAAACCCCATCTCGCGTGGACAGACTGGATTAATTATTCGAAAAGGAGGTAAGAAGAACCAGAAATTAAAATTAATGGAGGCGGGTCTGGGTTGAAGGGTCTACCGAAAGACAGCTGAGCGTAAAGGAAGTGGATAAGAAGAAAGGATGAGGTGGGGGTGGAGGGGGTGAAGAGATTAATATGCTCACCAACCACGAAATCTGATCAATTTCCCTTCAATCTGGTTCCGGCCCTGACCCCCTACTTCATCATCTCGGTTTGTCAAAAGGCAATAACGCTGATGGGGCTGGGGGGTAGCGGGAGAAGGTACTTCTCGTCGAATTCGGAATCGATTTCATTAAAAAGTAATCAGCTTGGAATAATAAAGACCGCCATTTTGAATCCGCTGATTTGTTTTCTTAGAAGTCGCATGAAGGGTATCCTCGAGAGGTTTTTTGATTAAAAAGGTTCGCTTGATGAGAGGATATCAAGGTCGTGACTGTTAGAGCCTTTTTCAGCACTAACGCTATATAGGATGTGTCGTGATGGAATGTGGCTCATCAGATCGCAAAACGAATTTGGACGGGTACAAGGTATCATAAACATCATCAAACAGAACACTGGGTGTGTCACAACCCCCTCGTCTTCCTCCCCTTGGATGGATCTTAGAAAATTTATTTCTTAAATATTGCACTTTCTACGGAAATATTCATTTCAAAAGTAATGCACGCTTTGTTGGAGACTTTATTTCATAAATATTGCACGCTTTTCAGAAGAATTCAGTCGATTCACAGAATTCACTTCAGAAACGTTGAGCATTTTTTGGTGTATCCATTTCATAAATATTGCACACTCTCTGGAGGTGTTCGTTCCAAATATAATGCACACTTAGTTGGAATATCAATTTCATTCAGAATTATACATTTTTAACTAGTATTCATTTCATAAATACTGCGCACTGTCTTTGCGTATTCGTCTCACAAGTATTATAGAATTTCTGGAGTATCTATTTCATAAATTCTGCACACTTTATGGGAGAATTCATTTCAAAAGTAATGCACACTTTTCATGGGTGTTTATGTTAGAAATAAATTTTGGGCTTGATGCCTTGGGCCGTTAGCTGTGATGGAAGTTGAGTATCGACTCGAAGAATTTATGTATAAAACAAACTCTTCATGAAAGTGTGCAGTATTTATGAAATGAAAACTCTAAAAAGTGTGCAGTATTTATGAAAGAAATAATCCAACGAAGTGTTCAATATTTGTAGAATGAATGCTCCAAGACGGTGTGCAGTATTTATGAAATTAATGCTTTTATATGAAATGAATACTCCAAAGCGGTGTGCAATATTTATGGAATAAATTCTTTAGAGAGTGTGCTATAAATTCTTTTTGTTCATGAAAGACTATTTTCTCAACCTTAAAAATTCTTTTACCGCTGAGTTGAGACCTAACTACCCTTAAGATTGCTCCACTTGGATTGGGGTTGAGCACATACCGTATAGTATTTCATTTCCGGTTAAAGGACATGGAAAAACCGGAAACGTGATTTCCAAAACAGATGCCGTAAAAGCACACAAACAGAGGGAAAATGTGCACAAGCCTCAAACTACAGGTTTATTTTCATCTTAATCAAGACACTCGGTTCAACAAATCTTTTGAACCATTCGCCGACAGTAACAGAGTAACAGTTATTCCGTTCCAGTTATCAAAAGCTAACTGTAATAACTTCCGGAGACTAAATGACCCAGAAACGGGAACTATTAATAAAATATAGTCAAGGGGGAAAGGAAACGATCGTTGGATTCGAGTGCACTTTTCCTACGTTTTTAACTTGGAAATCGTTTTAAAAGCTCCCGGAGCTTTCGTTTTCACAAAAGATTTTATTTTAACCCCCATCAGCCCCCCGAGCTCTCCACCTTTTCTTCGGGGAAAGCTCACGTTCCATTAAATTTTAGGAGAATTCTCCAAGTTTTTGACTCAACTTCACTCCGCCCCTATCATCCATCCATCCGAAAATCGAATTTTCTCGAATTAACAAAAAAAAAGTTTCTTTTAAGTGTTTCGGGAAAATCTCTTTTGACGAGGAAATCGGAAGGAAATGGCGGAAATGACGTCAAACACGGGGGACCAATGAAAACATGTCACCGGGGCTTGACTTGAAGCAAACATGACGGTTTTGTTGACTTACTGTAAGGAGATGAGGATTTTTTTTTAATGAATTGAGTTTCCGGTTTTGGAAAAGTTTCCCTCTAACACAGGCTGTGGCTTGTTTAGGTTAAAGCTTTTCCTTCCATTTATAGATCCAGATAAATTGTGGTTGAGGGTAGTAGATAATGAAATTTTCGAATAATATAAATGTTGCTGTTGAACTATTTTGAATGTCTTCGCTGGGATTGATGTAGTTTTGGTGTCGTGACTGTACCATTGGTTTTGAGGTCGAGACAGGACCTGATGTAAGACTGGTTTGTACAAGGGGGTTTGGTCTTTTATGCGAATCGAATCGCTGACGCTGCAGTAGCGGTAGTATTTCTGTGTTTATGGGTTTGTAACGGTTGGTTCTTTTTGGTTTATGATTCTAAGAGGTTTAACTGTATCAAAGTGGTGTGTAATACCTGAATCGTGTACAGACCGGACATTGAAGATTAAATGGGTTGTTTGGTCAGCAATTGAATCATTACAGCACTGTGTTTCGTTTTTATGGTCCTGTATCTCAGTTTGTTTCTTTCTCTTTCTTTGTTCTTCTCTCTCTCTTTTTGTTTCTCTCTTCCTTTTTCTTATTCTCTCTTTTTTTTTATCGTACTTTCTTCTTCTCGTACTCATTTTTTCAACTATCTGTTTCTATCTCCTTTTTGTTCTCTTTCTTTCTATTCTTCTCTTCTCTCCTTTCTTTATTTATTTCTTTCCCGTTTTCTTTTCTTTCATTTATCTTATCTCTTTTCTCTTGTTTTTCTTTTACCTGCTTGCTTACTGACTTTTTCTTTTCGTCTCTGTTTTTTTTCATCTTCCTCTTTCACTTGGTTTTTCCTTTTCCTCTCTTTCCCTCTGTTTGTTTCTCTTTTTTGTTTACCTCTCCCCTTTCTAGATGATTCTTCTCTCTGTCCTTTCTCTTTTTCTGTTCTCTCCTTATCGTTTATTGTTTTTGTCATTTTTTCTTTTCATCTCTATTGTTCTTTTTATCGTTTTTCCTTTTTGTTTCTTGTTGTCTGTTCCTCTCCCCTTCTGTTTTTGTCGTTTCCTCTTTTTCATTTTCTCCTTTCCTTGTGTGCGTGTTTTTATTTCCTTCTTGCTTTCTATTTTATCTCTCTCTGTTGCCTTATATTGTTATTTTTTTCCTTTTACTCTCGTTTTTCTCTGTTTGTTTTTCTTTCTCATCCTTTTTTTGCGTAGTCTGTCGCTGTCTCTCTCTCTCCCCCATTTGTACTAATTAATTTTAAATTTTCTTTTTCAGGAACGTTATTTGATAATGAAACGTATGGCGTCCACGTCCTCCTAATAAAAACTCTCCGTCTCAACGAATTTGGGAGAAAAAAATTTTCCGTCGGACTCGAAGGATTCTCGAAATGAAACAAGCAAACAGGAAAGCGAAGATTGTTTACTCTCTCAATTAACTCCAAACAGGTTTCATGAGTTTCAATTATTATTTCCTGGCTTTTTTCCCTTCCTCTTCCCCTAGAAAGAGGAAGGGCAGAAAAAAAAGAAAAATTAATTAATTATCTTTTATTGCTCTCGAAGAAAAAGTAGACGGAAAAGGAGAGGGATGGAGAGGAGGAAGGCAATGATGAGGAAAACCGACCCGAACGTGAGTGATGTTTCCAGTTTCAAGACGTGACCGAAAAAAATGAAGAAGACGAAGGAGGAAAGAGTAAGTTAAACTTTGTCAGACCATCAATCAAGCAAACATCATCATTTTTAATATACTTTCCATTTTGTTTTTCTTTCTTTCTCTCTCTTCCATCTTTCTTTCTTTCTCTCTTTTCTCATTTTCATTTAGATGAGTATTACTCCCTGAAGTTACTCGGGTTTGTGTTTTTTGTCTAGTGTCTTGTTGTTCTGTTTCCAACGAATCTGATTTCAGTTCAGTTATCGGTTATGCTACCCATTGACCAGTCTTTTAATCGTGTGAATTGGTATTGTTCGTCAGCTGTTTCCAGACAGTGATTTACCTTCCCAGGTGTAGGATACTACAATGAGCTTACTATAACTTGGGTCTGGAGGGCACATATCTTTTTAATTAAAACGTTCTAAATGCAGTTTGGTTGTAGTTTTAGTGTCAGCAATAACTATGTGGTAGAAGGAAGTCAGAAAAACAGTGAGAAAGTGATACAGAGTCCTGTGACATCTCGCTTCTTTTAGTGACTCATCAACATCCCAGCTCTGTTGTTCCTTTTAACTCTACCACGACTACATGTTGAAATTGTTTCACTCTCACCATAAAGACGGTTTATTACAAATCGCGTAAAAAAAATCCGAACGTTTATAACGTTGGTTACAAATTTCATTGGAATTCTCGTCATCAAATTGGGTGTCATGTTTACTCGTCTTTCCAGGGTGGTGGTGGAGTTGTGGGGAAAGAAGATCCTTCGAACAGTCAATCTGTCTTTCGACTTTTTCGTAGACCTGAAACGTTCGCCATCAATCATTCAACCGATTTAACCGCCCGTCTCCCCTTCCCCTCCATTTATGGGAAAACAATTTTTTGGAAAATCCTCTTCAGACATAATCTCGAGAAATTTATTTCGTCTTGGTTCCTTTCCGGAAAATCCCCGTCACGTGAATGTGTCGGAACGAATATTAGGAAACGGGAACGGGTTTGAGGTTCGCAAGCCTAATTTTTTTGTTTTGTTCGGTTGGTAGTCTGTGGGGTGGGTTTGGGTTTGTTGTTTGCAACTGGACTGAAACGGTAGTAAAAGCTTGGTATGGAAACGACTGTCGTGCGTGCATTAGTTTTGAAATGAGGTCTTTGTGAGTGTGCATTACTTTTGAAATAATATCTGTCTGAC
Source organism: Columbicola columbae (assembly GCA_016920875.1). Classification (NCBI taxonomy): domain Eukaryota; kingdom Metazoa; phylum Arthropoda; class Insecta; order Psocodea; family Philopteridae; genus Columbicola; species Columbicola columbae. Next base: position 3,254,631 of record JADMLL010000012.1, read on the forward strand.
AGTGAGCATGAATTTTTGAAAGAGGTTTCTCAAGATTGTGAAGTTAATGTCACCATGAAGAGCTATGAAATACTCCTCTCGACTGCCGGTTCTTCTTATGCTGTAGTTCTTCTTTAACAACGACAGGACGAAAAGTCTCAAGAGATAGACCACTTGTCTCCATAGTGGGCTTTTCAGTCTCTCTATCTTATGTCGATTTCCTCTCGTAATCCGCTCTTTCTTGACCTCTTCTTCATTAACCCTCTTCACCTCCTCCTTCAACCAATTCCTGTGGTTAAGACACTTAGTCTGTTCTCTGAATACTGGACTACAGACTAACTACTTAGTGCCTCGCATAGAGACAGTTAACAGTTAGCGAGGGATTGGGAAATAAAATTTTAGAATTAGACCTTCGTGAGTGTGCAGTACTTATGAAAGTAGGACAAAATTTTGTAACGAGTTCTTCAAAATTATTGTGATATATTAGGTTGGCCACCCTGTCGTGTGTTTGTCCGATGATGTTCATCAATTGATGTCGTCGTGCTTTTCCTGGAGCTAATGGAAGTGATTTTTCCAAGCCTGCTGTCTACTTTCTACCTCTTCTTACTCTTTCAATTCCTCGGTGGGTTATGCCCGGAAGTTTCACTACCTCTTTTACTTATTTCTTTGTATTACTCAAGCATTTGGCCCTCTTTCTCTCTCTATTACTGAATGTATGTTATATTAATATGTATACTAATTTAGAAATGATTTATAACAAGAAACGAAGGTGTTATTGTTAACAGTATGATAATATATACTTGACATTGCCCTTCCCGAGTCTACCAAAGGACAATAACAACAACAGAATATTTCTACCATCTATCTGTCTGTCCATGTGCCTCCTTCTCTCTCTTTTCATGTAGTTTCTGCATGAAAAGAATGGTTGGAAAAACTTTCTGTCTAACAAAGTGAAAGTTATAGCTTTTACATAGATCGTGTTAAAATATGATATATTATCGAATAAATATTGTATATTGACACATCACAGTATTACTGTCTGTAACGGGAAACATTGATAGGAGGCTGAAAGACAGAAGAAGAAGAAGAAAATGTTTCAGATACAGGAAACATTAAAAGGAAATTAAGAAGAGAACAAGTCTAATTAAAAAAAGCTCGAAACTGATGAATAGACGAAATGTTCTGAATTCTAATTTGTCTTTCTTCAAGTCCACTCCACCCCTGTCTTCTTCTTTGATTCGGTGGTGAAAAGGGACGTATTTAAGACTTCAAAATGGCGCCGGAAAGCATTTCACCAGGAAAAAAGAGAGGAGGAAAGGAATAAATATAATGATGGTTGGAGGAAAAAGAAAGCTGTATGGGGATTTCAAGAGGGAAGAAAAAAATTGAAAGGAGGCGAGACCAATAAAAGGAGAAGAGGAGAGGCTGGAGGAGGTGAGGGAGGAGGCAATTGATCAAATAAAAATTCTTTTATCGCTTTTCCAGGAGGAGGAACTAGAAGATTAAAAGTCGTGAAGGAAGGAGGAGGAAAAAAGATATTGAGAGAATAAAGCGTCAGAAGCAGACGGGGTCAAGTGCGTCGAAAGTGAAAGTGGAGGAGGATGAAGAGGAGGAGGAGGAGGAGGAGGAAGAGGGCCATGAAAAATGCAAATCTCTACGTTGAACTAAAAGTAGAAAATTTGAGAAGAGAAAGTGGCTCCCCATTGTTTTATGTTTCAATAAAAAAACCTAAAAGGAAGGAAGGAAGAAGAGGAGAAAGGAGGAGGAGGAGGAGGAAGTCGGGAGGAAAAACTATCGAAATCGTTTCCTCTCCAGTTTTCCATGTTAAGGAAAAGGATTTTTTTTTGTTTTTCTTTCGTTTTACATTTCTTTTCTTCTTTTTTTGGAGTGGTGAGGAGGAGGAGGAGGGAGGTAGAGGAGGAGTATAAACAGGAGGTGGCTTGGATTTATTTTGTATTGTATATCCGGTTCGTTTTCCCTTTTTCTTCTCGAGAGTTTCTTGGAAGGGAAAAAAAAAGAAAATTTTTTGGCCTCGTTTGGAAACCCCACTTCAGATTTATTTTTCCACGTTTTTCTTTTCACTTTCAGTGTTGACAATAACTTCCGGTTTTATTTATTTATTTTTTAATTTTGTTATGTTGCTACCACTCCTTCGAATCCCGTCTTCCTTCCTTCCTCCCTTTTTGATTTTGTGGTTTGTGAGCTTTAGTTTGTTTTCTTCTTTCTTTGGGGGAAGAGGAGGTTGTTTAAAGGTGGAAGAATTTCGAGGATTATAATTACTGTAATGGTGTGTCGCCGTTTGGTTTTTGCTGTTGGGTTGCTGTTGTGATCGGTCTCTGTTCAGTGTTGTTCCAAAGAGTTTATATGTCTGTCTCTTTCTTGTTTTTTCAACATTTTTCGTTGCTCTGTGTTTTATCTTTTTCCCTTTTTTGGTTATTGTCTGTCCGTCTGTCTTCTCTTTCTTTATCTATTTGTTCTTTTTGTTCTTTTTGTGTGTTTCTTAGCTTTTTCTTCTTTTTCTTTTTTCTATCACTCTGTCTGTTCGTTTGTTTACTTCTCTCTCCGTTTCTCTTTGTCCTCTTCCTTTTTTCTCTGTCTTTGTCTATTTTCCTTTCTCTATTTTTCTATGTTTGTTTCTTTTTTCCAATATTTCTCTCTCCCTGCCTGTTTTTCTATTTTCCTTCCTGTTTCTAATTCTTTGTCTATCTGCCTCTTTCTCTTTCAGTATTTTTCCTTTCTGTCTGTTTAACTGTCTTTTTCTTTCTGTCATTATCTCCAGTTTGTCTTATTTCTTTTCTCTTTTCTACTTTTTCTCTTTTCTCTGTCTGTCTCTCTTCTCTTTCTATACCCCCTCTCTCTCACTCTGTCTCTGCTTGTTTATCTTTCTGTTCTTCTCTCTCGTCTGTTTGTGTCTTTTCTATCTCCATCCCTTACCCCAAAAATTTTGACATCCAGTTCTCTATTCATCAAAAGGCATTGTAATAAACGTTGAAATGAGAAGAAATGGCGGAAAATCTTGGTGGCAGAAAAATTCTTTAGCCCGTTTAGATCAACAAAAATTTAACATTTCCTTCCGTATCCGGTTTCTTCTTAAGTCCTTTGAAAATTTAAAACCAATTCTTTTCTAACTCATTCCTAATCACTCCCTTCCTCTCCAAATCACGTTCCAATAATTCTTTTCCATGTAACTCTTGATCCCTGGATGGTTTCAAATCGCAGATTCCGGTTCCGGAAAAGCTCCTCTCACCCACTCTCTCTCCTGTTAAATTCCCTTTTCTCCGACTCGTAACCGTCTCATAAATTTTAAACTTCGACAAATTCGCATCAATTATACTAAACTTTTATATTCCTTCATTCTGCTTCCTTTCCCTCCTCCTCCTTCCCACTGTCCTCCTTTCACCCATCGTGCCGTCCTCCTTCATTTTCCTTTTTTTTAGAACTTAAAAGAGCTCTTCCGAAGAAGGGAAAAAAGGTTAATAAAATATTAATTAGGTGATTAATTATTTTTAAGTTCTTTTGCATTAGGGAAATTAACGATTTCGTTTCTATTCAACTGAAAATTTTCCTTCCGCTTCGCCCCCGCGCCCTTTCATCCCCTTACCCCCATTTTCCTTTTTGTTTCTGTGGATGGGAAATTAAAGGACGACTCGACCTTCCGCTGGCTCTTCTGGTAATATTAATGGTTTTATGTTTTTCAACTGAATGCGAACGTAATTTTCCTCCCCCCACCCGTTCTCGAGAGAAATTAACGTTTTTATTTCTATCCACCCCCTGCCTTTACCACCCCCTCACTCCGACAGCAGGGAAGAAAACAAAAGACAGCAAAAAATTAGGATTCTTTGACTCTCCCTCTCCCCAAAATCCTGGAGCTTTTAAAAGCTCTCCTTACAAACTTTTTTTTCTTCTTTATCTCATCTCTCGAGACGTGATAGTTGTTTCCGGTATGCAAAACCGTTCGTGTTTACGACGCCCACTGGGAAAGAGGACACGTGGTCTGAGGTGCTCGCGAACGCTTGGGACTCGTTTACCTGCTGTATAGGTCTCGCCTCAAGATGGTGGATGAAGGTGAGAACGTTCCAGTTTTTCCCGAACCGTTCGGCGTTCGTACTAGTATCGTCTTTGGATTTGTTCTCGGTGGTGACGTTTCCGCTCTAGTTGGAATCCGTTCGCGACCTTTTTAAACTGATTTCCTTTTTCTATCTGAATGAATTCTCGCTTCCATTTTTTTTATATTTAATTTATTATCTCTTCTTCGTTTTTTTGTTACTTGATTTTGCACTTTTGGGGGTGGTTTTTGGGAAGGGAGGAAAGGGGGGTGGTGGTTTTCGATTCCATTTTCACTTTGCGTTTAACTCGCCTGAACTTTCTTTTCCGCTCTGTCACTTTCTATTATCTCTTGTTAGGCTTATTTTCTCTTGTTTTCAATCATCTTCGTTCTTTATCTCGTGCGGGGTTTGGGGGGGTTAATCCTACAGGAAATTTCATTATCGAAATGAATCTGAGGCTGTTTGGGTGGGAGAGGGGAGGGGGGTTGTATTTTTCTGTGTTGTTTTCCTTCCTTCATTCCCTTCCCACGCGAGAAAGTTGTTCTCGGTGTTGGAATTTTTCTTTCTTTCTTTCTTCCTCTTTCTCGTTGCTAACTTTTAGTCTGTTTTTCTTTTTTAGCATGTTTAGACTTGCAAATTTGTTGAAAGTTTTGCAAAAAGAAAATGGGAAAATTTCGTGCTGGTTTAAAATTTGAATAAAATTCATGGAATTTGACGCGGAAACAATTTTTTTTTGTTTTGTTGGTTGTTAGTTTTCGTTGTGTTGTTCTCATTTTGGGGGTTGGATGTTAACCCGGGTTGTTTGTGGCTCTGACCTTGGGAAACTAAGTCCGCAATTTTTGGTTTTTGTCTTATTTAACTGCCACCTGTGTTTAAGGAAGGATATTAAGATGTTCGTCTGGGTTTAAGTCCGATAAAGAATAAGCCAGTGTCTTAACTCCGAGAGTTAGGTCTGTCTGGAGGAAGAGGATAAGGTAGTAGATGGTAGATAGGAGAGAGTGGAGGAGTGACAAAGATATAGAGTAGGTATTTAGGATGTGGTGGAAAATGTTAGCGAAGAAATGTACTCGAGGAGAGAAGATGGTTGGGAACTATGTGCGCGGTGAACAACGTCTTCAGCTGTGGTCATCACCAAATGGTTCAGGTTGTGGAATGGAGAAGATATCACTATAAATTGAGAGGCCTCAGGCACCTGAGGTTTAGGTTTAGGCTATGAAATAGTTTTTTGGCATGGGTGTGAGGTAGTTCTATGACCCAGTTGGTGTTAGACCATCATTACTACACCACCATTAGTCGAGTGGTCTTTGTTATTATTCATAATTTTCATTGTGTAGTGGGCGCAATGCACCACACAGGCAAATTCGTGTATACTATACCCCCTCAGGCACTCACGGTCAGAATGACGTCACCATTTGGTCTCGTAAATCGATCGGTAGACAAGAAGCTAGTATCAAAAAGACGCAGAATGCCTTGAACGACAGAACAACAAAGACGTTTAATCAAAACAGCAAGACTTCTCACTCGCTATACTGTGATGTATTATTATTATTATACTAGTGTGGTGTCCCAAAAGTTCCCGGAATGGGAACCTGCTTTTCGTAGTTTGCATCGGAGCGGAGTTCTGGATGTAGAAATTAGAAATCTGGAGCTTTGATGGGATCCTAAACTGATATCGAATAAAAAATTTTGAAGGAAATCATTCCGGGAACTTTTGGGACAGATCCTAAAGTCATATAATACGACGAGAGAGTGTGTTTAGGTGATGCCATCCCTATTCTTAGATTTCCTGTCTTCTTTTCACTATTTGCGGATGATGAATAAGACGTAAAACCTCATTCAAATGATAATAGTCGTGTTCCAAAAGTTCCCGGAATGAGACTTTGTAATCGGTAACACCAACGGAGACCTCTGATATTGAATTTATATTTAAAAGAAATCGTTCCGGGAACTTTTGGAACAGACCCTGTAAACACTCGGAACTGCTTGATACATTGGACTGATGTTTTGTTATAATCCTGCCCTCAGGTCAGCACACTCAGAGTTATGGTGGTCTGAAGAATGACTTGAGACAGAGGAGAAGTAGAAGATGAAGAAGATGACGGACGGGAAAGGGAAACAAAAACGCAACAGAGAGAAGAACATCACCGCCGGATAAGACGAAAGTATGTCGGTGAATCATTTTTCTATTTTCTGTAGCAGGGATGCTGGGAAAGGTAGAGTGAGAGGGGAGGGGGAGAGGGATGAGAACCCTCTCCGACCTTTTCCTTTGTCATTTTCTTTTTAATTCCGACATTTTTTTGTTGTTGTACAGAACAGTTCCATTTTGAAGGAGTCGGGTTTTCGGAATGATTTACACAATGGGACAAAAGAGTGAAAGAGAGGAAATGGAGAGGAGAAAGAGGGGAAGGAGGAGGAGAGAGGAAACAAGCCTCCTCGTCCCATAAAAGAGACAATGTCCCAAATCGCATCTCCCGCCATTGTCATTTGTGCCAACTGGAATTTACCTCCGAAAAGGTGAGCTTTAAAGCTTTAAATTGTTTTGTAGGGAAAAATTTTTGTTTTGCTGGAAGTTTTGCTCTTCGCAAGGAAAACATTTTTTTTTTTTGCTTTTGTCATCCGCTGACGTCATTTTCTCCTGTCGTTGTATTTGTTTTGTTTGTACACTTTCAGTTGTTTTGACTTTTTCATGCTTTCTTTGTTCTGGGAAACTCTTTTTTTGGGATGACTCTTTTTAATTTTCATTTTTTTGTTAAGCTCTCCTCTTTCTCTGTGTTTGTTTTATTCCGATCCTGTCTTCGATTTATTTATTTATTTGAATCTGCTGTGAAATTTTCATTTTTAGTTTTTGTTTAAATTCAAGACCCTAGGTGGTGAGCTGGGGAGGATCTAGCTGTTTTATAACTGTAACTCTTTTGGTAGCTGATATTTGTATGAAATTCCGTCTCCTTTTGTGCTGTTGAGAGTCTCGTAATAATTTTGTGAAATAATTTCGCTGTCGTGACAAGCCCTGTCCAAAATGCTTTTTTTTGGAGAAGGAGGTTGGGGGGTTGAAGTGATTGAAACTGTTTGCTGTTTGTGTAGGTGAAGTTGAAGTGATTAGAACGAAAATTTTTTGAGGTACCCGTCACCCATGGAAATAGGTGTAACGACCCACAGCGATTCTCAGGCTCAACCTGCAGGCCAGTCATTTTGGGGTGCTCGCAGATGTAGCAGAAGAGAAAAACATCCGTGAGTAACAACAACAAAGAACGAGCAACCTCGTCAGCTTATTTCTTCAACCTCGTCTCTTGATAGTTTAGTTTAGTTCAGAAGTTTAGTTCGTGTTAGTGTATTCAGTATAACTCATCACAGGAAGTCGAAGAATTAGAGGTCATGGTAACTCGAGAGTAGTAGATAATTTTACTCGATTCCAATTCATCAAACACTTATAATCAGTATATTCTGGGTGTCTATATGACTACAAGGTCTGTTCCAAAAGTTCCCGGAATGATTTCTTTTAAATATTATAAATTTAATACCAGTTTTCAATCTGTTCAGGCCCTCTGGGAGACCAACTACTAAGACTCATTCCTAGATCTTTTGGATACTACATGTCAGTAATAATGACAATGATTAGTCAGCCAACACTGGGATGTCAATGATGGTGTTATACTAAATCAGTCATACCAACTATCTCGCAGCCATGTTCTAACAACTAAACCACTTGAAATAGGTTTTTGGCGTGACTTATCACCCGGAAATGACGAAACGGAGACAGGAAATCTAAGAAAAGAAATTGGATCATGGACACAATCTCGTCCTATCCGATGGTAACGTTATCAATTGAGTCTCTGAGTGCCTTTTTATAATTTAGACGAGGGAGTAGTAACCACTGTTGCTATGTTTTGGATTCTGGAGGGATGTTTTGGGGCCTGACAGTCCTCAAATCACGACCGGAAGGCACCATTGTAGGGTCGAAACAGAAAAATATATAGCTATCCACTAACACTCATATATCAAGTATGGCATAAGATGACCCGTCACTTGATTCTAGCGCTAGTTACAACTTATTCATATACTCGCGCGCTGTCTGAGGGGTCTCATGTTTAGTCTCTTTTGATATAAACACTACGACGTCCGGTGGTCTAATTTTTTCGTGTCGGTGGCGGTGGAACTGACTCTCATGCTGCCTGAGCACCAATATTTTAAATTCACAACATGTAAACTTTAGTCGCAATCGTCCACATAAGTATAAGATATAATAATTTTCGAATGTGACGTCATCGGGGCTCAGCCAGTAGTGTTTGTGAAATATTTCATGGCACCATTGTAGGGTCTTTGGCAGTCAACGGATACTGTTTTCATGACCTCAGTTGGGCCAGCGGACGTCACCGTGTTAACTAGAATTTGTCACGCTTGCCAGGGTTGTGTGAGGAGTTGGAGGAGGAACGGCGGAAGGGAAAGAAAATAATGGGAGACGTTGATAAAGTGTTTTATAGTATTAAAGAATCGAATGACGAAAGGAGGTGAAAAATTCTAGAAGTAAGAAAAATTGGAAGGAAGAAAAAATTCAGAAATGGAAGAAAAAGTGACACAGCTAGGTTTATGTCATTTATTTCCGGTTTTTCCTTCTTTTCTTCTCTTCTTAACGATATCTCGTTCGTCTTTTCGGGTAAGGTGATCCATTTTTTTTCGGGCATAATTCCTCGATCGTTTTTGTGTGTGTGTGTGGAGATAGGGTTAAGTGAGGATTGGTGATAAAATGGAAAGAGAGAGAGAGAGAGGTGGGCGTGGGCGTCGGGAAACCGGAACAGACTTGATAGGAACTAGAATTTATAATTAATCTACAGTTGCACACCCGCTTTTCTAAGGCTGGTTAAGCCGTACACGATGCGAAACCGCCTGATAATTACGTCTCCCTTCCGGAATAATTACTCGTTATCCGTTCGCCGGCGTTTTCGTCAAAGCTTTTATTTACAAATTTATCCCTTGCTCAGGTTGGATGTAAACTCTTCCTCTCCTCTCTCTCTCTCTCTCTACTTTTGCTCTCTTTTAACTTCTCTTCTTCTCTCTTCCTCCCTGTCTGTCTCTTTGTGTCTCTTTTTTGTGTCTTTGTCTCTGTTCTCTAAGTCTGTCATTTTCCTTTTTTCTATTTTTTATCTCTGTCTTCTGTTTGTATTTTCGTTTACTTTTCCTCTTGTCCGCCTTTTATTTATTAATTTTTCTTTCTTTCTCATCTGCTTGACTTACTTTCTATTTATTTCAGTCTGAACTCTTTCTCCTCTCTCTCACTGCTTCTGTCTCCTGTTGTCTTTTCTTTTGAGTTTTATTTATTTTGGTTCGATGCTCGATTCTTCTTTTCATGAACTCTCTGACGCTTTTGATTTTACTTTTCTTTGTCTCCGAGCGCCGACTTCTAAAAAGCTTGAGATTTTTCACTTTGATCTTTGATCGATCTTTTCGTCGATGATTTTATTTTTTCTTTTCATTTTTATTTTTCCTAATATCTTCCCTTCGGCGATATTTTTCATTATTTTACGGATTTTTCTGTTTTTATTTGACTCTGTCTTTCATTTCACTTTTCTTTATTTTTCTTTTTCTTTTTCCTATTTTCCTGCGTGATGAGCGATTTTGTTTTTCTTTTAGGAAATCGATATCTTCATTTTTATTCTCTCTTTTATTTATGATCGCGCGTTTTCTTTTCATTTTGATTTTTCTTTTTCTGAGCCTTATCTTTTCCCTTACATTTTTCTTTTTCTTTCTACACCTTCCTCGTTCTTCTTCTCTGTCTATGTTTTTTTGGATCTAATTTTTGATTCTTCAGTAGCTTTTCCTTTGCTGTTTATCGATTTTTCCTTTCTGTACGTGAGTGTATTTGTTTGCATTTATTATTTGCGGAAGCGAGTTAAATTCGTCTGCTTTGACGTAGATAATGCTGGATTGCTTAATCGTAGATAACCTATCCGCAGAAGAACAAGTCCTCGTTCTATCTTTTCTCTCACTCACCTTCAATCGTAAGTTTTTTGTAACTTCATTTAAATTACCAAAAAAGTAGAAAAATTTGGAGGAAAATAGTTTTGGTGCGAGTTAATCATCATCCTGTAGTTCTGTTAATTTTTATCTGACTTACATCAGTTTTATTGTAGTTGTGAGGATTTTGTAGTGGTCTGTGTTTGTCGGTTTAATTTCCGGTTTTATAGCGTTTTTATCCCTTTGTCTCGTTAATTACGGAGACAGTCGAAACATTTTACCAGTCTCTTCATCCTTTTTTGTTCCTTGCCAAAGGGCGTTTTGTTATTAGTTCTGGATGTTACCTTTTGCTTTCGTAATTAATAAAAATTAGTTTTTAAGGGTTTTGAAAAGGTTCGGAGAAAAGGTTTTTGTTTGATGCAGAAATCACTAAGCTTCTGGCTGGAGGAAAGGGGAGGATGGGGGAAAGCCTCAGTGGGTTTTCTTTTAATTGTCTCCTCCTTTTTCCTCTCAGCAGTTTGTGTGTGTGTGTCTTCTAACTTGGGAAACGGAAAGTTGTGGGTCTGTGTTTGCCACTTTTAACTTTAAAATTGTTTTGCTGACTGTGTTTAGGTCTCTTGTTGTTGTGGTTTTGGAGGTTTTTTTTAGTTTTTTTGGTTGGCCTTAGAGAAAACTCGAAACTTAATTCCTAAAGTTGAAAAAAGTTGAGTCAGCAGTTATAGTTGAACAGAAATCAAGCGGTGATGTCGGAGATGGCGTTTGCTAGAAGGTTGTCAAGCTGGGAGTTTAGAAGCTCGAGGTTTTTGCTTAGTATTGTGTTTCTGTTGTTTTTGTCAGTGCCTCTCGTTTTCTGTTTTCTTTGTGTTTCTTGGTCTGTTTTTGTATTTTTCTCTCCCTCTGCTTAGGACCTTTTTTGTCTGTTTCTCTACATTATCTCTTTTTCTTTCTCTTCTTCCACCCTCTGTTCTCTCTTTTTTCATTGTATTGCTTTTGTCCATTATTTGTCTCATTTCTCCTCTGTTTTCTTTCTCCTTCTCTCTTTCAACTCCTGACTCTTTTTGTCTTTTTGCCATAATCTTTCCATTCACTTTGTTTTCTTTTGTTTTTTTTTCTTTCTTTGTTTTTGTTTCTTCTTTTTTCTTTTTCTCCTTTTTCTTCTTTTCTTTGTTTTTTATTTTCTTCTAACTCTTTTTCTTTTTGTCTTTTTTTCTTTCTTCTCTTCTATTTTCTCTGCCACTGTCTCTTTTTGTTCCTTTTTGTCTTTCTGTTGCCTTTTAAATAATGTTTCGTTTTACATTCTCCAAATATTTCTGTTATTTTCTAAAATAATACTCTTTTTGATTGGCTGTACACCTTTCAAACTGGGAAACCGACAGCAGAATTTTAAATAACAATAATATTATAGAAAAGACTTTGAAACTTTTTTTTAGTCAAGCTTGACGATGTTCAACTGTTCTGTAGTTAAATGAGGAATGTTTGACTACAAGAAAAAATTTTGTGAGGGTTTAGTACGATATTGAACAAGTGACCTTTAGTCGCGTAGAGAGCACAACAGAAGAGTTTCTTTGGTTCATTTTATCAAACGAATTAGAAAGTAAAAGTAAAAATTAATGAAACATAATTAATAAGGCGAGGAAAACCTTTTTACAGGGAAAAAAATTTAAACCTCAAGAAAATTAAAAACCAAAACGGTGAAAGAAACAAATTTCCACGTCAGTCTCTCCTCCCTTCCAGCCGAGTCTCATTCCCACTAGTTGTAATAGTTTGTTTCGGAAATGAAGATTTTCATAATTCTCCGCGGAAAATTCAGCGATTATTCTCATTCTTGTAATTTGTCGCCTTTTCTCTTTTCTAATTATTTTCACTTGTGACTTCTTTCTCTTCCCGTACCCCTTCCACACCTCTATTCTCTTCTTCCTTTCTCTCTCTGCTTTTTAACCCTTTCTCTTATACAAAGGAAGCGAAAATTGGTTGGAAAATGTCGACTCTTAAAAACCTCCCCGGTTTAATGGGTTCTAGGGAATTTCACCGAGTTGGAAACCGTAATTGGAACAAATAACAATGTGGATGAGGAGGAAGAGGTGGCGATGGTGGTGGATGGGGGTTTTCCAGAAGCGATTTCTGTGTTTCGAAGTTTTTTTTTTATTTGAAAGTTTAATAAGTTCCATTGTCTTTGAAGTTTTTTTCTCTCTCGGAACTTGTTCCCTTCGAATTTTTTAGAACGTTCCGTGAATTTGTGTTACTGGCGAGTTTGGCTGGGAGGTTGAATTGTGGTGACTTCATTCCGTGCTCGAAAACAAGTCGGCGGAGTTGAAATAGAGGAAGGAAAGGAAAAAGTCACAAAGTTAATTTATTTTTTCAAATTTCCCACGCGAGTAGTGGGAGTCGGTGGAGAAAGGAAAAAAAAGTTGCGGAAACTCAATCATTATAAGTCCCAAAGTGGCCAGGATACGGGGAAAGGTTGGGGGAGGAAGCTGACAGGACATCGTTAACCGTGGATAAGTTTTCTCAACTCGAGATGAAGAAAGGATTTGGGAAAAGTCAAAGTTGAGGGACAAATAAAGGAGTCAGGTCGTTTGACGTGATGTCCGTCAAAGAGGAGAAACGTTCAGTCGACCTCGGAAACGTTTCACGTCTGCCTCCTTCCTACCCGTTTGCCTAGGTCTTTCGAATCGGAAGAAAAAGCTCGATCGAGCTTAAAACGTTTCAAAGGAAAATTTAATGATGTGAAAATTTCGTTCCTTCGAATCTTTCAATTTTGTTTCTTCCGTGAAAGACAGCTTCGAAGAGGGAAGGAAATCAGAAGAAGACAGAGAGAGAGAAGCTTAAAAAAACAATTATCGTTAAAAGCCAACGAAGTGAAGTCTCTTTTCCTCATCCTCCTCAACATCTTTTCGATACCTTTTTCTCCTTCTTGTTGGCGTTCTCACCATTACATCTTCGACATGTTTTCCTCTTCGTCAAAAAAGAAAATTTTGTCGAAATGAAAGAGAAGCTTGAACGTCTGTTCTATAGTAACCGCTGAAAGTTTTAATGGCGTTCGTTTCCGAAGAAAGAAACGACCTTAATAGAATTAACGTTGAAAGTGTTGGACGCCCTATTTTACCAAAAAGCTCGGCCTGGGTTCAGTTCGACTATATACTCTCAATTAGAGCTTGAAAGAGAGGACTTTCGAGATGGAAGATTTGGTTTTGCTTCGAATTATACACGTCGGGAGTTCGTGTCGGGTTTGTTAATCATGTCACGTGTGACCGAAATGACCACTAGAATAACCTTAAGAAGCCAGTGGAAGAGACAAAATTGAACGTTTGTGGCTTTCTATCCCTTATTTTATCTATTTTGACTAGTCTGTTGGGTTTGTTATCTGTTAGATAATATTTTGGGGTAGTTGAAAGACTGTTTGGTTTAGATAAAGGAGTTAGGTTCTCCTGTTAATGGTCGTTAGGTTGACTTTAATGATTTGATTAAGGGTGGTATACTCGAATGTTCAAAATAGACGTCAGGTGACCGTATTGAATGACAATCACGGTGATAATGAGTTTGTAACATTTTCTGTTGTTTTAAACAGAAAGGAAGGACAGGAAATGAACAGATTGGGAGTGGATATATTTAAGTTCTGGGGTAGGGAAGTTTTGACAAGAAAGTCAGTAATCGTTGTCGAAATAATCGTTAAAATCTTAAACCTTGGAAAGGTGAGATAAAAAGGAGGAAATGAGAAATAAATAGAAAAGAGAGGGAGAAAGACAAAGAGACAAATAGAGAAAGAAAGAGAAGAGAAACAGACAGAAAGACCGACAGACAGAGAAACAGGCAGAAACAGAGAGAGAAAGAAAGAGACAGACACAGCAAAAGGAGAGAAAAAAGCTGACAGACAGAAAAAAAAGAAACAGAACATGGAGAAAACAATAAACCGAGGGAAGGAGAGAGAAAGATAAACGCCGACAAAGAGGAAGATAGAGACAAGTAGAAACAGAGGGATAGAATGGAACAGAGAGATCTAGAGATAGAGAACAGCAAAAGAGAGAAACAAAGATAAATTGAGAAATGAATACAGACATAGTGAAGAAGAGGAATAAAGAGGAAGAAGCAGGATATAGAGGCAACAACCGATGGGTTAAGGAGAAGAAGAAAGTTAGGAAAGCTCGGTTTTCAAGATCATTTTAAGAATCGGAGATGTGGGGAGTGGTATGATTACGGTCAATTGACGGTTTTGGTAGGTTTAGGCTATAAACTATCACGTGACTTTGTAATAATGATGTTACAAGAGAAAGAGATTTAGTTTCGTCTGAGAGAGGATTCATGCAAACATTTTTCTTTTTTTCCTTTTTAATTTCTATGCGGGAGCGGAATATCCGAGAATTTCAGGTATGCCCCCGTCCCCCTCCCTTTGCCCTCACCTTTCTCTCCATCAACCCGGAGGAATTACAAGATAGACCCCGAAAAGGACAACGGGATTTGAGAAATTTCATTTTCTACGCCGGAGGAGTTTTTTCCCAGAGAAAGAGCAGGAAGACGGGGTAGAGGTTGAGGGGGGGTTGGTGGGAGGGAGGGTTACGAAATGGGATTTCCCGGGAAATGAAGGTTGTCAACTGAATTTTACATAAAGCCTTGGGCACGAGCTGACGCCGAGCGCATCCAAACGAAAAAGGAAAATAAAAGAAAAGCGAGAGGTCTCTCTCTCCCACTCTCTGTTTGTCTTACCCCTTGAAAAATTTTTGTGGAACGAACGGGACCCGTTCGATAGAGAAGAAGCGAAAATGGCTGCCACGATCCCTTGACCCCCCATCCCCATTCGAAAACAACAGAAATTTCTGTGTTTTGCGTTGGCTGATTCGGGTTCATCACGCAAACGTCCTTAATCGCTCGAAAGAGATTTAGGCTCTCCTACGTTTCACCGCCATCCTTGAGAGGAAGGAATTTCAAATCCGACCTTCCTCCTCCCTCTTCTTCCTCCTCTGAACGTCTTCACTTCCCTTCCAACAGGCTTTGAAAGAATAAGAGGAAGACTAACAAAAAAAGGGAATCGTGACGAGAAAATCAATTCGGGAATAATATCTGTCAGAGAAGTTCTCCCCTCTGTCGGCGTTTCTGTCGTGTCAGTTGTGACCGGTGATGGTGTGTGTGTTGTGTCTTTGTGACACAGTTCTTCTGACCGGTTTCCTTTTGCTTCCTCTCATTCGTGGTTTTCGAAAAAAAATACGAAAGCAAAGCTGCTGCGATCCGTTCTAGAAAATTTAATTAAAACACGAAACCGGAAATCGTTCGCGAACGTGTGTCGCGACCGTTCTTAAAATTGACTTAACTCGTCGTTTTCATTATCTATTGAAATGAGAAAGAGGAGGAAGGAGAGGCGGAGGAGGAGGAGGTGGAGGGGAAGAAGAAAGAGAATATAGATAACAGTCGTTAGGGAAATGCAGTAAACCGAAGCTTTTTCTCGCTGACCTAAATTTTTCCGGGGGATTTCGCTTTTCCCACAGCAAATTTTTGTTGGAGGGTTTTGCGTTTTTCAGCTGCCGCTTCTTCTTCACAGACCGGATGTTACAAGACCTAGATTCCTGCTTTTTTGAATTTCCTTCTTGGATGCATTTCTGGTTTTCTTGCTTTTTACTCCTCCAGCACATGCGCTTCCGTTTCCCCCCGGGCCTTTGGCCTGGTTTTGGAGAGTTTTCCCCGGAAATGGAATCCATCTGTTTGTATGTTTTTATGGGGCTCTTGTGCAGTATTTTAGTTTACGAAGATTTCTGTTGGCGGTTTTTGCTGACATTTTGCTCGTCGTTTTGTAGTTTAACCTTTAGCACTCACGAGGTGACTCTCACTCGCCACTTGGTTTGACACTCGAATTCGATGTGCGGCTGCGGTTGTTTTTGTTTTGTTCCTTTGAGCCGGCTTCTAAATTTTTTTGGTCTGGAATTAGTCAGCAACCACGAAATGCGGGCCTGTATTTTTGGATTCGTTGCCAACTTGATTGTTCTTGTAGGAAAACTGCTTAATCTCCATAAATATTACATACTTCTAAAGAACATCTTTTCATAAATAATGCACACTTGCATGCAATACACGGAATTTGTTGTTTTGACCATAATACGCTGTTGTAAGGGATTGATTTCATAAATACTGCACATTTTTGAAGGGACTCAGTTAATAAATATTACACACTTTCATACGAGGTTCATTTTATAAATATTGCATATATCATTTCATAATTATTGCACACTTTTATAAAGTTCATTTCATAAATATTGCACAGTTTTGTACGAAGTTCATTCCATTCATTTCATACTGCTAAACAAATTTCATTTCATAAATACTGCACACTTTTATAAGGAGTCAATTTCATAAATATTGCACACTACTACACGAATTTCATTTCATAAATACTGCACACTTTTGTTTCAATTTTATTTCATAAATATTGCACAGTATCACTGAAATTTCATTTCATATTCCTTGCACATTATTACACACATTTCGTTTTATAAATACTGCACATTTTTATAAGGAGCTAATTTCATAAATATTGCACACTTTCATGTGTAGTTCATTTCAAAAATACTGCACAAGCTTTCGCGTTCAAATGTTCTATTTATAAAAGGAGTAAAGCAAGAGCTTAATCAGTCTCGACTGTTTTGGAAATTGTTATAATTGTATAAATTTATGTTTAAATGTTATAACTTTATGTTATGAGTAATAAATTTTCCAAAAATTCTGCACAATATGACCTTGAGTGATTTATTTGGGTTTGAACTGTAGTCAATCAAAAGTTTTGGGATGATGGAAGCAGAACACAGAGGTGGTGTATGTTATACAATTTTCATCTTCAATTTGGGCTCACAGTAGATCATTTTGCTTTCACACTTATACTGTATACTGTCCTCGTTGTATTTTAGTCTGTGCCTTGAGCTTATTTCTACAGCTTAGTTTCTATCTGCTTGAAAGCTGACAGCAAGTCGTAAAGTTGATGTGATGTTATGGGTCTGAGAGAGAGAGAGGGCGAGATACACATCCGGTGTCCTCGCTAATCTTTGACCCAACTTAATGACCCAGGAATTAAGGCTCCTAATTGTCTTTTATGGTTATGAGTTTTGTCTCCCAAACTCGAATCTTCTTTTCCTTTTTGCATCATTCGTGAGCTTTCGAGATTCCAATGCTCACTGAACTTCCGGTGTAATCGAATCACACATCCCGACGATAGAAATCATTCGATGATTGAGTTTCCGGTGTTTCGAATCCATCTAATAAACGTTCTTCGTCGAATCCGGGTTGAAATCATCCGGAAAATTGAAGAGCTTTTAATCTAAAGCTCATTAGCATCTTTACACCTGATAACAACGACAGCAACATGACTCAGGTTAGCTAGAGGATTAGAAGTCAGACGCAACATCTCGAGTTTGATGTAGTTCAGGAATAATCCGACATGATGGAATTCCAGAATCTTCCCGGTTTATCGATCTTGAGGGATGTGAATAACATGATTTGGAAAATGGGAAAACATCATAAAACGTCCGGTCTCATCCTCGGAAGATACATAAAGATGAATCCGTCAAAGGGAGAATGAAGATTCTGTGGCAGGAGGAAAGAGGGATTGTGTTAAAGTAAACATAAAAAGCTCTGAAAGCTCTGTTTGGATATCAAAAGTATTTCCGCCGCCATTTTTACTATGAGCTCACCACAAACAGACAATATTTTCTTATTTTAAATATTCCAGGCATTTGTTTCTTGGTCTGATTTCTCTCTCTCTCTCTCTTTTTTGGTTTAGTCAGAAAGAAAGAAAAAGCACGGAAGAGTCATAAATTTTGTGGAAACTTGAGCTCCCTGAACCGGAAGTCGAGTCGTTCTGACATTTGGAGATAAAAATTTTCGCTTTTAAAATCTTGAAAGTGTTTACTCGAGGCTCTCTCGAATTTTGTGTTGTGCGCTTTGAGAATAATTTTTCTTTTCTCCCTTTTTTTATGCGGTTGTTTGAATGATTTTATCATCTGGTAGTTGGAAGTTGAGTTGCTCAAGTCACTGATGTGCTGGGTGTAAAGAAATTGGGTTGGTTCTGGTATTGGTCAACACCAAAATCCTGTTGTCAGTCTTGTTAGAACGTGTGAACGAGTTCAAAGTCAGTGATTTGTCTTTTGAAGTTCACACTTGATTGCGTTTAAAGGAAACATGGTGGAAAACAGCAGACAGAGGTCTTTGTTAAGCTTACAGTTACATTCGAGAGTGTGTCACTATCACGACTCATTGGGCTTTTCCCAAAAGCTCGGTAACTCTCTGATTGTGTCATTATCTCTTTCCAGATTGCTGATCCTCTCGTAATAAGACTCCATCGGAGTTTGGATAGTGCAAGACTGTGTCGGGTAGAGTGATGGAATTTATGAACTTCTTCTGGAAGTGGTGAGTAGTATTCTTCTCCTGTAAAATTGTACCGACTTAAGTTTTTATTCCTCCTTTTACTGTCGCCTGTATAAAATAAATAAGCCAGACAGGAGGGACATTTGTTGTAAGTCTCGGGTAGGTCGGGTAGTCATTTTCGGATTCATCGTTGAGCCCTTAAACCTTAGAATGAGTGTATACATAGTGAGAGGATATAAAAACAACAGCAGAAAGTGAGAAGGAGCGAGAGATAAATACAGAATAAAAAGAAAGAGAGAAAATTTAAACAAAGAGATGGAGTGGAAGAGAGAGGACAGGCAGAGAAAGACAAAAACAGAGAGACAAAGATAGTGTAGGAGATGAATACAGACAGAGATTAGAAAATAGAAACAAAAGGAAAGAGAAGAAAAGAATGAAGGAAGAATAAAGGAGGATATAGAGACAACAACAGATAGAGTAGGAAAAATCGAGACAAGTAGGAACAGGAAGATTAGGGAATAAAGGCTGTGAAGAGATAAGGACAAAAACAGACAGATAGGAGAAGAGAGTAAAAAAAAAGAAACAGAAAAAGAAAGTGAAAGAGGAATAGAAGCAAGATGTAGAGACAACAGCCGAGAGGAGGAGAGACCAATAGAAACATAGAGATAAAGGTAGAAAAATGGAGACTGAGAGGAGATGAGGAGGACAAAAACAGACAAAGAAGAGAAAAAAGAGGCAAATAAAAACAGGGATACAGAGGAAGAGATCGAGACAAGGAGGAAAGAGAGAGGAACAGAGACAGAGACAAAGAGGAGAGGTGGAAGTCAACTATATTCGATAAAACTAAAATAAAAAATAAAAACTTTCCCCGACCACTAAAACTTTCTAAATAAAAAAACGTTTCTATAAAAAGGGCCCAAGAAATGGGGTGCGAGGGGCCCTTCCAAGGGGGCCAATAGCGAAATCAATGAAAGTTTAATGCATTTTATTATTTTCCCTTCTCTTCCTCCTCTCCTCTCTTTCTTCTCCTTCATCAAAATAGGAGTTTTATCGATAGTTTAAACTTCTCACTTCCTCCTCCCTCTCTCCTCCTCTTCCTCCTTCTTCTCCTACTCCCATGGATGGCGAACATTTTTTTTTCTTCTTCTTCTCTACTTCCAAAATATTTATGGACAAAGTTTCCTTTTTTTTCTCTTCCGAAATAAGCTTTGGAATTCAGTTAACGTTTTCTATCCTCCTCCTCCTCCTCCTTCTCCTCCTTCTTCTCTTCCTCCCTTTCCTCCTCCGGGAAAAAATGATATTTATCGCTCCTAATGCATTTTAAGTGGGAAACGATTTTTTCGTTTTCGATATAAATTTAATTTTTTTGTTAACAAACAAGACGCGCGCCTACATAAAAGAAACGGATTTGTAGGCGTTTTTGTGCCCGTTTCGAACACCGCTGTCGTCTGCTGCCGTTACCCCTCGATCCTTCGAATCGATATTCTAAATAAATAATTTGGACGGAAATAGCGGATTTGGATCCCGCCTACCTGTTTTCGAAAATTTTTATACTGAAAAATAGGGGTAGGGGTTGATGGAGGTCGGAGGGTAGTTTGAAATAGGTGGCGAACGCTTCGAAAAGAAATTTTTGATAAAATCAAATCAAACGGAAATACAAGTATGGAGGGAAAAGGGAGACGTGTCACTAGACTGAGTGACCGTTATCGGTGAGTGATTTCGGTTTTATGTTCGTTTTGAAAATTTTGAAAGCTGTCGTTCCGTGCTGTTGTTGTGTGTGGTGGCGGCTTTATTATGTTTAAACAAAATGGAAATGGGGGTTGAATTTTTAGGGTGCGTTTTGTTGGTATTCCCGGTTTTTTTTTGTAAATATTTTGGCAGGAATCACGGGAAGTGAAATTTGAACAGGTTGTGATTTCACCCTGTGTCTGTTGGTTTTTCCTCTCTTCTTGGAAAATTTTCGAATTTCTCGGGGAGAGAGAGTGAGAACTAAGGGTTGAATCAGTTTTCCAAGATGATTGTTTACCGGGAACGGGATTATTTGACTATTTGTATTTTTTCGGTTCGCTGATTTTTTTCATTTTGAATTCGTGTCGATCCTTTCAAGCACTCATGTTCTTCTGAGCTGTCGGAGAGGGGGGAAGGAAACGAAACCTTTTCTTCGAAGCAGAGATTTTTCTTTCTCTCTTTCGTGTTATGGTGTTTTCACTTGTTCCTCTTTGAACGCATAAATCTGTACGCTGTATTCTGACAGTGTCTGGTTTTAATTTAAATTAATTTTAATTTTGTGAGAAAATGCTGTTGTGTTTGTTTGGGTTCGGTGTGTCTCACGTAAATAATTATTCGTGCATTAGTTCTGTGTGTTGTTGTAAAAGTAATGCATCCTCAGGAGTGAGAGGCAATTGTAGTTTCATGGCGAAAAATTTTTTGTCTTAATCAGTCAATTAATTTAGGAAGTTTGTTTGAGTATAAGAAGAGTGTGTGTGCATTAATTTTGAAATAAATTTTTGATGAAGTGTGCATTATTTTTGAAATGAAATGTATTCTCGGCAGTTCAAATTTTGAACCATGCCAGTGAAATGGGTTAATGAAATGAATTTTTTGTATTGTGGGCGTGCATTACTTATGAAATAAATTTTCGTTGTAAGTGTGCATTATTTTTGAAACGAAACTTCCGTGTAAGACACTTTAAACATAATTTCTTCTCCGATTATGGTTGTTAGGTTTGAATAGTTCGCTCGGAATCGGTTTTGTGTGTTTTAACGTTAACGTGCGTCACACTTTTCATACTGTATACAGAACAAACATCCACTTTCTAAGTCACGAATGGCTGGGAAATTGAAAATTACTTGTCTTCTTTGTCTTTTGACCTCTTTCCATCCCCTTTCTCCCTTCCTTCACCCTCCAACAGCAAAAAGAAAAATTTTATTTACCCTCCCAGCGATCTCATTATAAAAACTTAATTTTGGAATTTTCCCCCGCCAGCGGCTTTTCCGGTTCTTTTTCCCAACCGAAAAAAAAAGGCTGGCAGGCTCGTCTTTTCAATTTAGTATACGAAGACTATTTACTTCTCGAGGGGCTATTACCGAAAATGGCCGCGGGTGGGGGGGATGGAAATCGGAAAAGCGAGAATCCGAGCCAAAAGTCGAAAAGGTCAAATTCATTGATTTTTTTCCTTTTTTCTCCTTTTTTCCTTCGCGTTTCCTTTTATAAATGTTTTATTCGTCGGTCTGGGATTGATAGGAAATCGATATATCGATATATCGAAGCTTAAAGTAGTGGTGGGGGAGGAGGAGGAATTAGAATCGCAAGTCCTTGTTTGTGTATAAATATTAGGATTTGAATATTCTAAGAAAATTTTTTTTCGAATTTAATTTCTGGGTTGTTGTCCTCTGTCGGAATTCCCGAGTAAATTGATTCGACAGGAGAGGTTGAACTGAGGGTTGGGAAATGGGGATGGTCTTTCCACGGGCCAGAGAAGATTTTGGGGGTAAGGAAACCCCGAATTAAATTCGTCCCGACGGTGATTTTCGTTTCCCGAATGCAAAACCCGGAATCATTCAAATCTGCGGAAGGAATTCAATAGCAACAAGTATTATCTCTCTCTCCTCCACGCCTCTCTTCCTCCTCATCCTCTCGTTCCGTTTCCTTTCTTTTCTTAACAACCTTTCCTTATCCCTTACCTTTCTTGTGTTCGTTTCGAGGATATGTGGAAAAGGAAGGAGGATCGAATGATTTTTTGCTGTGGTGTAAAGGGGTGTGGAATCCAGGTCATGGGTGTTGGGGAGTGGAGGGAACGGGAAATAGAAGAAGGCTGTGTGTTCTAATCAGTTTCCGGTGTCTATGAAGCCGTTGTGCTCGTGACCTTTTCATTCACTTCATTTTTGGGCTTGAAAGTCCTTTATTTTTCATAAATATTGCACACTTTTGGTGGGAATCTATTTCAAAAATAATGCACATTTTCCTGTAGAGTTTGTTTCATAAATTTGGCACACAACTGACCGGAAATGTATTTCAAAAGTAATTCACTGCAGTAGTGAATAAACGGATGGGTAGTTTAGGAACGGTGGGGTAGCGTAAGTGTGTGCATTACTTTTGAAATACATTCCTATCCAGTTGTGTGCAATATCTAAGAAACGAACTCTACAGAAAAATGTGCATTATTTTTGAAATAGATTCCCAAGAAAGTGGGAAATGCTCAA
Organism: Columbicola columbae; assembly: GCA_016920875.1. Classification (NCBI taxonomy): domain Eukaryota; kingdom Metazoa; phylum Arthropoda; class Insecta; order Psocodea; family Philopteridae; genus Columbicola; species Columbicola columbae. Next base: position 3,277,147 of record JADMLL010000012.1, read on the forward strand.
TAAATGAGTTCCTTATAAAATTGTGCAATATTTATGAAATAAATTGGGTGAGAGTGTGCATTATTTTTGAAAAATATGTAATCCTTTGTCACGATTTTCAGGTTCAAATAGTGCCCCGAAAATGGGCACGGTGGTAGACAAGTTTCAGATAACAAAATTTCATTTGTGTTTTATTTATTTACATAATGTAGATAAGATCGTAAGGTATAATCGCTTTATACTTTTATAATTTGTTTTATATAATAATTTTGAGTCAGGATGAAGGAATTCGCCGAAAATCCTCCCCTGTTGCTCGTTTTGGTCCTCGAAAGGAGTCTCCAAAAGGGTTGAAGCTTTCATTTTTATAATTATACATTTTGGATGTTCACAGGAAACAAACACCTCATCAGTATAAAAGAGGAGAGAGAGAGGAGGAAGGAGGATGAAGAGAGAATGACGATAATCGAAGGAGAGATGAGAGGGAGAACGTGTGATCAATTTGGAGAGTGAGTATACATTAAAAAAAGGTTTTTGTCCCCGAGGGTGGACGGGCATTCAGAAGGTTAGTCCAGTTTAGACGGGGGAGTCATTTTGACAGGAGCGGATTAAGGTTTTTAGTCGCCGGAACGAATGATTAAATTTCGCTTATAGGACGCGTGGGAGGGAGGAAAAACCGGGTTTTCCTTCCGTTTCCGTATAATCTCCGGTGATATTTAACGGGATGAAAATTAAATCGAAAAGGGGTTTTAAAACTGTCTCGTTTTTCTTGTTGCCCCCCAGGGTGGGGTGGGGGTTGGTTTTTTGGGAAACGCATCGATAGTGAGAAAGCGGAGGAAGAGAAAGCGGCAAAGCACATGGCCATCTTTCAAATCCAGGGTTCGGTTTTCGTTTTGCCGATCAATAAGAAGACCGAAACATTATTCAAGGCTCACCTTTTGCGTCGCTCTGACCTTAAAGCTTTCTTTTCCTGTTTCGTTTCACTTTCTCCAGGACCGGGATAAGGTGAAGGAGCGGGGTAGTCGAGCTTTCATGCGTTTTAATTGGTTTTCCTAAGAAAGCGCGTCTTTTTATATCCTCCTTTCGTTCTCCTTTTTGTTTCGTCTTTTGTTCGCCATTTGACCGGGAAATATTCCCCCGCCCGCCTTCCTCTTCAACTAAATCCTTCTTCTTTGGGCTCTTGTCTGCTAAAACGGTTTTGCGTTGGCTGGTCTCCTTTTGTTGTGGAGCTTTACTCTTTAAGCTATCTTTAGAAAACACCAAGGATGAGGGGTTTATGTGTTTGTTTTCCCGTTTTGTTCCGCCCATTTTTTTTCCTTCTTATCTTCATGCCCATGAATTTCTTCTTCTTCTACTTTTTGGTGTTGACATTTTCCCCCGTTCCGGAACTGTTAGGATTAAATTTTATCTGTTGGCAGCATGAAATTTAAGCAGGATAGAATGAGAAGAAGACTTGATAATCTCATTCATAAAACAGTTTGTTTCAGAAGCAGAAGAGAAGGTGAAAGCTCTGATATCGATAACAATCTAGAGTCGAGCTTGTGACGGCTGAGGGGTTGGGGGTGTGAGACAGAGGTTTTAAACCCCGTCGAGGGCGAAATTGTATCGATTCCGGTTCGTGTTCCAAAAACTCGCCAAATCAGTTCCCCACTGGCAATTAGAACATGTAGGGCAGAATAATCCAACGAAAGCTCGTGGCCTCTTCCTCCCATTCACCAATTTTCCTTCCATGTTTTCTCTGTCGTTGACGTAAACATCGTGATAACACGACTCACTAAATGAATCTGTTTGGAAGTAGTGTTAAGTGAATCTTATCGGATGGGCTCTCGCAAAATTTTTGCCCGCTGTTGGGACATGATGAAGAGGAAAAGGTTCGAGACAACCCTGTTTAATTGACCTGAAGGGTGGTAAAATATGAAAATTTCGTTAGGGAAGAGCCGCCTGAAGAAGCAGTTGTGATACAATAAACAAAAGGCGGTCATCTAAGAGGGTTGATTCATTCAATCTGCTTTCGTAGACATCCTTTTCAACCCTCAGGTAAAATAGTCTGTGATTCTCATCATGAGAAGTGTTTCATTGATTCTCTCAGAGATCGATCGGTCGTACCCGTCTCATAGTTATTCGATTTATATATATATTGTTCCTATACCTTTATGTATACTGCATTTCTATGTTTGCAGAACTGTTGTCCGACTGTTCATAATACTAAAACGATGTTACGAATTTACAACTATAGTCCTGTACCCTATAATCGTCCTTTAGTGAGGAGAGTTTTTCACCGGGCATAATATAGTAAAATACAGTAATAATATAATAATTAAATAATTTTATACTATCAATAGGAATAATAATAATAATAATTTTTAAATTAATGCCCGGAAACACATTGCTGTTCACTTCGGGCAAAGCAATAATAATTACCAGTAGTCTTCTAACTACTATTATACTACTATACATCCGCTTACTAAATCATATGTATATAAATATAATGATATTAATTTTTATAATAATAAATAAAACAGTACTACAGTGTGGTATATAAAATAGTAGCAACATTGAAATATATTATGTACTATATTTTATCACATAATATTTTATATTATATATACATACATTTATAACGTATATATTCACGCATATATATGTTATATGTGTATATTATATACAGTATATTTGTATTATAATATAATACTAAATTTTATATTATTACATCTTATAGGTATTAACACTACTCTCAATTATTAGTGCTCTTACTATATAGTATGATATTATTTATATTATATTATCACTGTGTTTAACCCTATTTTGTCGAAGGCCTCACTCTGTAAAACTTCTCATATGACTATCAAATTATATATATAATTGTATACTAGTATAATAACACTATACTTCGCCCTCGTTTTGGACACTTCTCTTGTACCACGCCCTCAACGCTTTCTCCGGCTTCTTCTTTTCGCTTCCTTCCTGTGTTTTTCTTCCTTCCTTCTGACCGCGCTTTCCCTGTCTTCAGTCGAATAACACTGTATAAATTTATAGGAGTAATAATAACAGTCCAACCTCCTTTTTCAAATTTCGAATCACGATGGTCGGCTTTAAGGTTGACTGAATATGTTTCCAAGGTGACTAACTCGAATTGACTGATTTTGGATTTCGAATTTCTAAGTATTTAAAGGAAGCGAAATTTTTATTCAGCAACTGACCTGATTCTTTCTAGACAGTACTCTTCTGAACAATCAAATTATACAATTTTTTGTTCGATACCTGACGCAAGGAGATACTGTAACACTTAAAGGGCCATGGGAGAAGTATAAGTCCACCGGAAGGGTTCTGTTCTAATGTCTTCGTTTTTGATGAGGCTTGTGGGTAGTCAGGTTAGTGTTATTGTTGTTGACAATGTCAGACTGACTCACAACAGGATGAGTCGGGATGATAGGAATACCTGAGTATTAATCACTTCCGGTTAGAAGTTCACATGTTTGATAAGAGAATAGAAAAAATAATTTTTTTGAGGTTTAAAAAACCGGAAGAAAATCCAAATTCTATCAGAGAATGGGGGCTTCGATAAATTTTTGCGATGGGGGAAGGGGATGAAGCTTTGGAAAACGTGATTTTTTTTCCAAAAGAGAAAATTTTGAAAGCTTCTTTCTGGCACTCCCACGTGTAGAGGGAAAAGGAAAATTTTTTCCCTTTTTCTCCTTTCTCTCAGATTCGATCCATCAAGTTAACTTGAAATCCTGGGACGTTTGGACAATGAGTGCGCGACGATTTTGTTAACTTCGTTAGGACAAATTTAAAAGAACGATTCGGGAAATAAATAAAAAGAATTTTTTTTTAGGTTCTCCTCCCACGTCTCTTTCTCTTCCTTCTTCTCCCTTCCCCTTCGTCTCTCTCTCTCTCTCGTTCGCTCCTTTGTAGTTTTCCGGGAGAGAAAATGCGAAGAAAACGAAAGAAAACACGTCGAAGCCCTTCGTACGTGGTTCATTACTGCCGTCGTGGAAGCCATAATTAAAAGCTTTATTGAAGACTTTCTTCAGATCTTCTCTTCTGTCTCCTCTTTCTCCTCTTCTTCCTCCTCCTCCTCTCTCTCTCTCTTTGTAATACCTCGGTTTCTTCGGCAATTGATTTAGTTCCCAAATCCGAACTGAAAGAAATTAATCCAGTGTTTTCGGATTTTGGGAGAGGTGAAGGAGGAGGATGTAGGGAGGGAAGGATTAAAGGATATTTGATTTGGGTCTTCGTTTGACTTGGATTCGGGTTGCCTTCAGGGAGAAGGTGAGTTCAACATGAAGTCATCGGAAGTCTTTTGAGTGGTTTTAATTAAGGTCGTCGATGGTGAAAGAAACGAAGGAGGAAGTAGAGATATCGAGTTGCAGGAAGGGAGTGAGAGAGAGAGAAAAAGGAAAAACGGGTTCAAGGAGAAGAAACTGATAGAAAGCAGAAGACGAGTAGGAAGAAATAAGATGGCGGATGGGTTCCATAACGGGAAAGAGGAATAAAATTGAATTTTAGTTTTTTTGACAGGGACATTAATCTAAGAAGTTAATAAAGGAAGAGTCGGATGATTTATCAGCTTTCTCGAGCTTTTCCTCATTTCCCTCTCTCTCATCCTCTTTACCTCCCTCACCCACCCACTCCTCTCTCTCTCCTCCTAACCCTGACTCGTTTTGACTAATTAAACCCGAAAAATATTTAAAGCGCCATTTGTAAGCTCCTCTCTTCATACCAGACGCGCACACACTCTCTCCATCACCACCGCCATCTATCATCCGAAATGTTTACTAAAGCCTGGTACGAAACCTAAACTTGAGTCTCTGACACTGGAAACCAGGCCCAATATTGCCAGAAAATTGCAGAGCCTTAATGAAGATATTCAGATCCGAAAATTCCAGAAAGCTCCGACGTCATTTTGGTCGAGAGAAGAAAGATTTCTGCGGTCAGCAGAAAATTCCTGTTCAACTCATTCAGTTCAGGTTCGCATTAATCGTAGAATGTCTTCCGGTTCCGGATCCGGTTTCCTTCCTTTTGAGGTCGTTATTTGCCGGAACTTTGTGTGACGTCTTTTTACTTCCTTTGGAGCTGTGTGACCGATTCTCTAGGGTGGTCTTAATTCTCGTGGGTGTGTTTTGTGCTTTCGATATTGTTGTTGCGAGGTTGAAGTTGTACTTCCGGTTGTTGTTAGACTTTTATTTGCTTCTTTCTGATTTTTGAGTGGGTTCGGAAAGTGATTGAAGAGTTCTGGAACAGTTTCAGTTTGGTTTTAAACTCCAAAGGGGCTTAAAAAAGGTTTCGAAGCGGAATTGAGGTTTTGTTTTGTGACACTTAAGAAGCTGGTGATTGTGTTCTGAACTATACGTAAAGGACCAGTCAATTGACTTAAACTGACAATTTTCAAAAACGTTTTACAATAAACAGTTGCTGACTCTTCATGACTTTTCTCAAACTATCCACTATCCTGACTACTTCGCTGTCATTTGATTTATGAGAGAAATTTGAGTGTCAGTCACCGGTCACTTGACCGATGATGTCCTTAATGTGTTTGTACTGGAATAGTCTCTAGTCTGCAATTGAAAAGCAGTCACTTTGACCGTTTTAATCGAAAGACGTACTCTAACGTCGGTTATCAATAGTCAATACGCGTAACACCTGCACTAGAGTGTGCAATATTTATGAAGTCACGTCATTTAGAAAGCGTGCAGTATTTAGTTAAACGAATACACTCAAAAACCGTGCAGTATTTATGAAATGAATGCTCAAAGAAATTAAAGTAGATATCCCAAGAAATTGTGCATTATTTTTGGAATGAATTCTTTCAGAAAATCTGCACAACTTTATCAAATTTATCGCTGATGAAAGTGTGCAACAATAATACAATGGACACTCAAAGAAAGTGTGCAACATTTATGGAATGAGTGCTTCTTAGAAGTGTCCCACGTTTATGAAATTAATCGTTGGTGAAAATGTGCAGTATTTGTGGAATGAATTCTTCTAGAAAGTGTGCAAAATTTATGAAATGGGTACTCAATGAAAGTGTGCAGTATTTATAAAAAATTTCTGGTATTAATGAAATGTATATTTCAAGATAGTGTGCATTATTTATGAGATGACTACTCTTGGAAAGGATGCGGTATTTATGGAATGGGTGCTTGGAGAAAGTGTGCAATATTTATGAAATGAAAACTCGAAAGTGTGCGCGGCATTTATTGAAAAGAGCGTGTCAACTCGGACTATAAATCTGTGACTATTTTCGTCAGTCAGACTGTCATCAGCAGTACACCTGACACTGGCACGAAAGTGTGCAATATTTATGAAATGAAAACTCGAAAAGCGTGCTCGACATTTATTTAAAAGAGCGTGTTATAGTCTCTCTAAAGTCAGCTCTCGGACTATACATCAGCCTTCCAATTTACTTATCGTGACTATTTTCATCTGTCGGCAGACAAAATGTCACTGTAGCGAGAGTGTGCAGTATTTATGAAATAAACTTTCCAGAACGTCGTTAAGTATTTCTTTACAACTTCAACCCTTTCAAGTTTCGTTAAATTTCAAAGAAGCTTCGGAGTACTCTCCAAAAAAGCTGGTAGGCGGGGTGAGTGAAGGAAAAGATTTTCCGGTTCTCAGCTCCCATCAGAGGATTTTCCCCGTCTCGGAAAAACTTTGGAAAATCTTTCTTCCCCCCCTCTCCCTCTCCCTCACCTACTTTCACCATCACACCTTACATATGTTAGTTTCTACACCCTTCTTCCACCACCGGGAACGGTAGTCTTTAGATCTGACTACCTCACTAATCAGGTTTAATAAGTTTTCCTTTCGTTCTCTCTGCCTCCCTTCCTCCCTGTTTCCTTCATTTTCCTCTTTTCTCTTAATTTCCTTAGCTAAGTTTTACAAAAGTCTTACCCAGGGTTTTCATTCCAAGTTTTTCATTTTCTTTTTGTTTTTCAGCGAAGGAGAATAAAAAAGTTTTCTAAGTGTGAAAACTTGTAGCTTCGTGATATCTCCTCCCTGTTTTTGTTGTAACTTCGTTAACTCACCTGCAAAAAGAAGAAGAAGATGATGATGAGAAAAAAGAAAAATGCGATCAGGGATCAGGTTGTAATCTAAGGGTTGAGGAAACTCGGTTAGAAAATTTTTTCCAAGGAGCGGAAGGAGGAGGAGGAGGTAAGCGAAACACTGTTCAGCTTTGTGTGTATAGCTTTCCTCGTGTGTGTGTGTGTGTGTGTTTTGAACGGAGAGAACACGCCATAGCATGCATGACATGTTTCCTTGCCTTTGTTCCTTCTTTTTTAATACCCCAGAAGGAGGGGGTTGCGCGCGGGGGTGGCAACGAGAATTAAAAGGGCTTCGCATGACATTATTTAACCCCCAAGGGCCGTATCAAGCTAATTACCTGTTTTCTCTCCGTCGGCGACATTTTTTTTAATGGTTTTTTAATTTTTGTTACTTTCTTTGTAATCCTGAGACGGTTTAGAAAGCTCACCTCGCGAAAGTGTCAATTGCGTTAATTCCTCTCCAGATGTGACGAGTTAAGGATTCTGTCTTGACCCCGGAGGTGTTAGTTTGGTTTTTGGTTTGCCTTCTTTGTTTTGTTTGATTTATCGATGAAGGCCACGACCGTGATACCTGTTGCGACTTGTTCAACAATTTTTATCAAACAAAAAAAAAAGTTGTCGGGGTATAAATCATGGTCGGGGTTCACGCTATCCCGCTAACGGCCGAAGGGAAGGAGAAGGCGTTAAGTAAACAATTTTTGAAAAACCGCGGGTTTTTGATTTATTATTATTTTTTCCTTTTTTTGGGGGTGGTTGGAGGAGGAGATCAGGTGAGGGCTCAAGGAATTTGACTCCTTTGTAAGTGTGCCAGCTTTAATACTTTGAGCCCGGCGTCGGTTCGTGACGTCTTAACTGACTTAAATCATTTGAAACGGATTGTGTTACTTAGAAACCTTCTCTTGAGTGTTGGACTGTGTTTACTGTTTTATTTTGTCAATCTTCAAGACTTTTTTTACGCGGTTTGTAATAATCTTTGGTACTCAAGCTTTTTCCTTCCGGGCCAAGTTTCCATTGCGACTGGGTCACACGACTTACCAAAAAAAAGATTTTACACGTCGCATACAGTCCAGCCTCAGGGCAACATCTGTATGTACATTTGTCAGTCTGTTTCTGTATATTGACTCAGAAAGATATGTTGAGGCAAACAATGTTAGCAGTTTCTGAGCACAGGTCCGAACATTTTTGTGCTGGTCAGGCACTATAGTTTAGACTTAACAATGAGCAGTCGACTTTTCACAAAATTTTTCGGTGAGAGAAGTTAGAAGAGCGGTCAATTGACCTACTGCGTGAGACACGACAGTAACCTTAGTGTTAGAGCGTAAACAGTAACAGTTACGTGGAGACTAGAAAGCCGAGTTATGAGAGGGAAAAGCTCATCCACATATATTACAATCTAAAAAGGAAAATGGAAAATTCGGGGAAAACCCTAATATGGAGGAAAAACCACTTCTTACGTAACAAAAAACCGCCATTTTCTTAACTACGTAAACGTAATCGAGTTAATGTTTGGAAAAGACATCTCAAAAACAGAGAGGAATGGGCGCCCCCGGTCCCACCCCATCCCATCTCTCGACTGCGGCGAAAACTTTCTCCAAATTTGTCTTAGTTTGGGCTGAATTTTTCTTTCCTTCAAGTTTTCCCCGAGTTCAAGGGGGTGGTTACAAAACGAAGGGAAAAAAGTCGAAAAGAAAAATTTTTTTCCTAGTCCTTGATTTTCGCAGCTGGAAACATACACGAAAGGTCACGAAAAAGAAAATGGAGGAGGAGGAAAGATTTTAAAAATGACCGGAAGTCGATCAACATAATCAAATTTCCACGCGGACATCACAAATCCCTGCAATTTTGGAAGGGTTGGCCAACGTTTCCGTGATATTTCGATTTTGAGTTTTTCAAACCATAAAAGCGAAAAGTTTTGTTGTCGGACAGTTTTTGTTATCGCGTAAAAAAAGGCCAAAGACGTATCTCCAGGTATCACCGCACTATTTGTAAAATAAATACTCCAAAAAAATGTGCAGTATTTATGAAATGAGTGCTCTAAACGAGTGTAAATAAATTTTGAAATGAATAATCAATACAAGTGTGCAATATTTTTGAAATGAACACTAATGGAGATGTCAATATTTATGAAATGAATATTTCAAGAAAGTGTGCAATACTTTTGAAACGATTGCTTGTTTGTAAATTTTTGAAATAAAATTTTAATGAAAATGTTGGCATAATCATGAATGAGTAGTCAGGCTAAGTGTGCAATATTTTTGAATTGACTACTGAATTAAAATTTTCAGTGTTTATATAATATAAGCTGCTAGACTGTGTGCAATATTTATGGAATCATCACTCCGTGAGATTATGCAATTTATATGAATGGAATATCCAAAATGTGCAGTATTTTTGAAATGAAAACTACTTCCATGGGAATGTGCTTTATTTATGAAGAGAACAGTCTAAAAAAGTGTGCAATATTTTTGAAATGACTTTTTGAAAAGTTTGCTATATTTTTGAACTGAATCCCAGTGGTAGTGTGCAAAATTTTAAAAATGAATTTCCGATGAATCTGTGCAATATTTGTGAAATGAGTAGTGGATTAGCCCAAGTCGAAGCTTGTGGTTGAAGGACCAGAGTCCAGCACCTTTTTCGTCACTCTCACATCGACTTCCTTTCCATTTGCTGCGGGCATATCTACCTCGACCTCAGGTTCAAAGAACTCAACACCCTTTAACGACTTAATTCCAGATTCTCTCAAATCTTTGTGTCTCCTCTGGCTCCGTGCAGCATGGTCTTGGGGGTCTTGTTGTGTTAACATATGCTAATGAGAGACCGCGGAGGACATTTATATTCAAGAAACTCGTCTCCTAATAAAACATTCGAGGAAAACACTTAAAACTATCAAGTTTTGAGATGATGGAGGACGGGAAGGAGAGGAGAAGCTGGAGGATGCAGGAGAAAGTGGAGGTGGTAGTGGTGAAAGGAGGAGTCGCACCAGAAATTAATTCTCGGAGGGTTTTTAAACACCGCAAAATTTCATTTTACAAACAAACCCTCGATGGTTGTTTAACCTTAGCAATTGCAATGTAATTTGGCTGTGGAAGAGGAGGAGGAGGAGATGGTGGTGGTGGTGGAAGAGGAGAAAATAATTCCCGACATCTTTTGCAATATTGAAATTTCACGTCTAGAAGATGGCGGGAGGGCATGAGAGTACAAGGAAGGGGGGGTTGAGGAGAAAAGCTGCTGTCTTATCCAAAAGGTTGAATTTGCATTTTGAGGAAAAGTTTCCTTCTGACCTGAGAAACCTAATCAAACCGGATTACCATTTCAGATAAGGCTGGAAGAGGAAGGGTGGAGTGGGAGGTGGTTGGTGTTATGAATTTTCGGCCATCTACTGTCTCTTCCTCATCATCTCTTTCTTGTTTGGGTTCCTTTTCCAACTTCTCGCGAGAGGGACTGGGGTGGGTTGTCCTCTTTTAAAAGTTTGAATTATTCATTTGGGAACGGTTTCGAAGGATTCTGTCGCTGCGAGATCAGGTTTCTCTTCCTGTTTTCTACCGGTAGGTTTCGGTTTCTGGCACCCTCGAGTCCTTCCGAGAAATCTATTTTATACCTTCCTCCGGGGTGAGGTGGTGGTGGTGGTGAGTCGTGTTCAGTTTCCAAAGGTGTCGCACATCAAAGGACTTCTTGTTCTGTTTCGTGTTTTGTGTTTCTTGCGGTGTTTTGTTCTCTCCTTTCACCTCCTCTTCTACCTCCTAAAGGAAACTTTCTGGCTCTCTTAGAGAAGAAACTCCGTTTAACTAGATTCATTTCAAAAATACTGCACGGTTTTACAGAGATCTTTTTTCAAAATTAATACACACTTTTGTGGAGAAACTGCCACCATAATTAATGCACATCATTAAAATTTATTTCAGAAGTATTGCACAGTTTCAAATTCATTCAATAATGTATACAAATTAGTGTTATTCCAAAAGTAATGCACACTCGATCTAAAAGTAATCGACACAAATGTCGAGGCTCTTGAGTAGCCTGTTTCAAAAATATTGCACAGTTGCAAGGAAAATTCATTTCTCTTCGCTGTGGGGAAATTCTCAGCATGAGTAATGGACATTGTTGAAATTGATTTCATAATTAATGCACATTATAAACGTTTGTTTCATTTTAAAACGTGTGAAAGAGCTTTCGAAAGACGAGAGGTGAAAAAGCTGAGTGAAACATGTCGTTGTTCGTTAGCATCATCATCTTCGTTTTTCCGGAAAACGCTTCTCCTCCTCCTCCCCATCTCTCTCTTCTTCGTTACTCCGACCTTGAACTTTTGATGACATGAGGAAGTAGATAGGAGTCGGTACTGGGGGAGGGGAGGGGGTATCCCAAAATTTTGTCGAAATTTCACAAAAGCTCTCGTTACACGTGGTGTTTACATTTGACGAGGATCTCTCTCTTTAGGAGGAGAGGGAAAAAAACGGTGTTTGGAGTTTCAAAGTACTTCCTCTCTCCTCATTTCACGTGGTTTCCGTTTTCTGGGAGTTGGAAAGAGGAGGTGAGGGTTGGTTGGGTGAGGAAAAGGATTTGGAAATGATTTTGAAAAGAATCGGTTTTCGCAGAACGTTTGTCGGGAAAATGCGGTTTTTCTTTTCTCTCTACAAAGAGCGGAATTTCGACTTTTCCTCCTTTCGTCCTCTTCCCTTCCCTTCCCTCCTCTTCCTCTTCCTCCTCTTGTGCCGAAATAAGCAAACAACGATCTGGAGGCGAATTCTATTTTATTTTCTCTCTTTTCTACTTCAGAGCTAAAGAGTGATGAAAAATCTCCCATCTTCCTCTCTCTCTTCTCTTTCACCTCCCTTCCAGTCTCTCTCTCTCTTGTAATGTAGTAATAGTTTTCATTCTATTTTAGTCTTCTTTTCATTTTTACTCTCACTTTCTATCTTCTAATCTCTCTCCCTTTCTTTTTTAATCCTTATTTCACTCTCTCATTGTCTTCTATTCTCTTTTCTGGCCATTTTATTTCTTTCTTTTTCATTTTCTCAGTCATCCTCTTTCTTGGCTTTCCACTCTCTTCCTTTCTTTCTTCATTTTAGTCCTTTTCTCTCTGTCTTTCCTGTAATTTATTTTTCACTTCCTTTAGCCTTCTTTCCATTCTTACTCTCACTCTTTTCTAGTCTTTCTCTCTTTTTTCTCTCTCTCTCTCTTCCTCTTTTCTTTCTTTTTTGTCTTCTCTCTTCCTCCCTTTTTAGTCATCTTTTCTCTGTGTATCTTGTAATTTATTTTTCAGTCTCTTCAAGTCTTATTCTATTATTACAACCTCCTCCTCTTTTCTATTTCATTTTCTTTTCTCTCTCTCTCTCTATTTCATAATCTATTTTTCACATTCCCTCTTTTAGTCTTCATTTCATTTTCTCTTCTTGTCGCTCTTATGTTTTTAGTATTATTTTCTTTCTTTTGTGGTGGCGTTCTGTAAAACATGATTTTGGCTAGTTTTATCAAAGGGATATGCTTCATCTCTCTCTCTCTCTCTCTCTCTGTGTGTCTTCTTTCCATCCTCATTCGAGACAAATTTATTGGAAAAGACTTGTTCGATATTTGTTTTACTCCAGTTTTGAGGAGTCTTCTTTCTTCTTTTTCTTTTCTTACCTTCTCTCTCTCTCTTTCTTTTAATCAGTTTTAACTTTATTTTTCTTTAGCTGTTTGTCTTGTGTTTTTCGTTAGCTTTTGTTTACTTATACTCTCTCTTTGTTTCATTTTAGAGTTTTATACCGCATCAAAGTCTATGGAGGTCCTTTGAAAGGTCATCAGTTCACTGCATTCGTCGAAATCAAGTTGAGTGGCGCCATTATCATCACAACTGGTCTGAACATGAACGGAATAATGTTCGACACAGGCTCCCCGAAAGGTTTCCGAGGTAAGGTTTAGCTGTTACGTGTTAATAGAACGGCTCCGGAAATTCAGTGCGAGAGCTTTAACGAACATCGAACAATGGAGCTAATGAAGACTGGACAACGTGATGCTTGACCAATTACGTTGGTCCCCCCGGAGACAGGAGGAATTACAAAAGGTCGAAAATTGTAGTTGGAGGGTCACGTGACGTGACGTGACGGGGGAACTGCTGATGTCGTCATTTTGTAATTACCACATCCGGATTCGAAAGTGAAGGAAGCTTTTCAGTAAGGAATTCGAGAGACGATTTTGATTTGGCTGTCTGGGTCGTTTCTAAGTCTTAGAACTCCGCTCAGGGTGATAGGGGAGCTAAATTACAACAGAGGCAACAGCAGGAGAAAGTGTGTTTCACCTTATGTAATTGGGTAGCAAATACCTATCATCATCACCTCGTGTTGGGAAGCTCGTGACAAAGAAAACCAGCACGCATGCAGATCAAATCGCACCCCCTCCCCCACGTTCCTCCTTCCACTCGAAAGTCAACCAGGCTTTTCACGCAAGGCGGTGAAAGATAACGTCGCCGAAATAACAATGGCAAAAGGGAGACAATAGAGAAAACGCTCGATTCCGTCGCATCGATTTCCAAATCAATCTCGGAAAAGGTGGATGGAAATGGGAGATTTGAGGGTTGGGGTTGGGGTGGAGAGAGTATAAGGGAGGAAAAGGTTTTTCAAAAAAAAAAATTCAACGGTTACTTCATCTCGCACAAACGGATAATGTAAAGGTAGAGAATTTTTTTAATAGAAAATTTGACCTTGAAGCGTTCGCTGTCGAGGTTTTTTCTAATTTAAAATGAAAAAGTTTTTTTATTGTTTGATAAGTACGCTGTGGTACGCATGCGTATCGTCTCTCTCTCTCTCGGTTTTTAATATTGAAACCGTTTCTATAGCTTTCGAGTGGTCGTTCGTTTTTCCGTTCTTTGTGCCTTTGTCCAAGTACAAAAGGATGGAGAAGCAGAAACGGTGGAGACAGCAGAAGAAAGGAGGAGGAGGAGGGAGAGTAAAATTCATTCCACAAGAATTGGTTAGCTTCGAATGGACTTTCTCTCATAAATAATGCACAGTTTAGTGAAATTTTGGGGTGACTCATAAATACAGGATTGCAGAAGAGCTTATAGCTTATCTCAAAGTATTGCACAGTTGTTAGGGGAATCCATTTAGTTAAAAATGTACACATATGCCGAAACTTCATTTCAAAATTATTGCACATTGAAAGAATTGATTTTAAGAGTAATGCACACGCATGTCATAAATAACGGTTAAGATCTTACTTAGTTCAAAAGTATTGCACACTGTTGCAGTAAATTTATATCTTGATTAGTGAACATCATTCAAATTGATTCCATCAGCATTTCAAAAGTCCAGACATTTCTTTGGATTACATTTGAAGTTTGTGCTCTGAAATATTTCGAACTGAATTCCTCATTTGAGTGTGCATTACTTTTGGAATGACACAAAGTGAATGAAACAGTGCATTATTTAGAGTGTCACTGTTTAGTGAATTTTTTGTTATTCGATGTATTTACTTATTTGGAGAGCTTATAGCTTATTCCAGAAGTATTGCACAGTTTCATGCAGAATTCATTTCATAAATAACGCATAAATTCTTATTTCAAAAGTATTGCACAGTGTTGGGGTGAATTCACAGTATGCATATTATTCAAAGTAATTTCAGGAGTAATACACCCGCCAATTTCAAAAGTATTGCACATTTACAGAGGCATTTGGTTTCATAAATAACGCACAGTTTGGTGAATCCGTGTTATTCCAAAAATAATGCACACTCCATTGAGGAATTCATTTTAGAAATTATTTACTAAAAGAATTAGAATCTATTTCAGAACTGTTGCACAATTTTATGGGAAGTCCATTTCTTAAATAATGCACAGTGTCGTGATATTGTGTCATTTCATTGGGTTGAAGGGCTTATTTCAAAATTATTGCACATTTTTAAAGAGAGGATGTTGCGTTTACCTGAGCAAAAGGATTTCCTCGTACGGAGCGCTTTTGGAGCAATAAATTTCAAGATGGCGATCAAGCTCTACACCAAAACCGAAAATATCATTTCACTAACAACTTGATCGCGGAGCAAAACCAAAAGAAAGGAAAATCGACAGCCCCCTCCTCCTCCATTTCCCTCCGGCTAACCTAACAAAGAATTAGCCTAACTTCGAGGAGGAAAACTTTTCCAAAGCAATTTCGATAATCTTTCTTCATTTTCCGGGGTTTTTGGCTGGGGGTGCAGAAATCTCAGATTCCACTCGACTTCAATTTCTTTTTCTTCTTCTTTTTCTACCTCTCTTTCTAGCAGAAGAAGAAAAATATGATCTCGTGAATCATCGAATTTCCAAGGAGAGAGAAGAAACCTCTCAAACCAACACCTCATTCCTCCTCCTTCCCTTCCCCCGCGCTCTCTTTGTAAAGAAAGTTGTTAGAAAATCGGAAAATCGAATCCTGCGCATGCGCTTTACAACTCAAACCTACTGACCCCCTCAGACTCCTCACTTTTTCTGGTTTTTTGATGCCGCTTCCACCTTTTATTATTAAATAGTATAATAAATAATTATCGAGGAAAAGATCGCGTGACCCGGTTTGTGGTTTTTTCTCTCTCTCTCTCTCTCCACGTTCTTAGTATATTTTCCTTATACTGAAAAAGGGGAGGAAAATTTTCGTCGGAAAACTCAATCAAATAATTTAATTAATGTAAATTATGGTTGAATAATGGCGAGAGTAAGAAACAAATAAAAAACCTTTTTGTTTCCTTTCCAAATTCCGTCCGCCATGTCGAATAGTTTGATGATAATAATAACTTTTGAAAAACCTGTTGGTGGTTCTCTGCAGGCTGAATACAGGTACGCTGTAGAGTTGGATATGAAACCACTCCCGGATACATGAGACCTGCTGTTTCTCATGAAATGTCTACTTTTAGTATGAAAATAATAATAATAAATTCAAAAGTGTGCATTATTTATGAAATATATTCCCCATGTAACAGTGATCGAATTCCGCGATATAGTGTGCATTATTTATGAGAAAACAAAGCGACAGAAATTTTGCATTACTTACGGAACTAATTCGTTTTCAAATTGTGTAATACTTTTGCTTATGTTCTTCGTGAATCTGTGCATTAATTTTGAAATGAATCCTTCGATGTAGTGTGCATTACTTTTGAAACGACATAAAAAATGAATTTTCTAAAGAATTGTGCAATACTTTTGAAATAGGTTCTTTCTAATCAATTTAGTAAATAATTTCTAGAATGAATTGCTCAATCGAGTGTGCATTATTTTTGGAATAACATGGATTCACGAAACTTTAAATTATTAGGAAGTTACTTTTTCTTGCAACTGTGCAGTATTTTTGAAACAGATTACTCATAATCCGTGCATCACTTTTGAAATGAACTCTAGACATCTGTGTGAATTACTCTTAAAGTGATTGTTCCTGGAACGTTGCAATAAGTTGAACTGAATTCCTCATTCGAGTGTGCATTATTTTTGGAATAACACGGATTCACAAAACTGTGCGTTATTTATGGAAAGAAATCCCTCTGTAACTGTGCAATACTTTTGAAATGAATTTCTCATTGGCGTGTGTATTACTCATGAAATCAATTTAAATAATCTGCATACATTAGGCTATGAATTCACCCCAGCAGTGTGCAATACTTTTGAAATAAGGATTTATGCGTTATTTATGAAATGAATTCTTTATGAAACTGTGCAATACTTCTGGAATAAGCTAAAAGATCTTCTCTTCCAATTCAGTTTACACTGTTTATGGAATTACACAGTGTCTGGAATATGCTTATCGAATAACCCACCCAAAGACCTGGAATCCATTTCAAAAGTAATGCACAGTCTATGAGTAACTTGCGTAACACTCATTTCATAGATAATATTTAGGATCTTATTTCAAAAGTATTGCACAGTTTGGGAGGCATTTCCTTTCATAAATAATGCACAGTTTTCATGTATAATGCTTCGTTTATTGAATTCGTGTTATTCCAAAAATAATGCACACTTGATTGAATTATTCATTTTAGAAATCATTTTGTGAAGGGCCTATTTCAAAAGTATTGCACAATTTTATAGGAAATTCATTTTTTAAAGAATGTGGAGTTTCGTGACATTGTGTCATTTCATAAGTAATGCACACTCGAATGAGAATTTCTGTTCTTATTATTGCAGGGTTGCAAGGAGTATTTACTCCAAAAGTAATCCACACAAATGTCTGGAATTCATTTCAAAACTAATGCACAGTTCCAAGGAACATTCAGTTCCTATATACTGCACGTTTCTCTATCAGCGATCTTCTCCCATGCCCAACAGCACTTTCACTCTCTCTTCCCTTCCTTTCTTTAGCATCCATTAACGGCCACGTGAGAGAGAGAGAGAGAGAGTGTGTGTTGATCAATTCCGACTATAAAATTAAAATCTCCTTTTCCGTGGAAAACGATTTCCTGACGCCATTTTCAATTTGTAAAAGTAAGAAAAGCGAATTGGGGAGGTGGGGGTGCGGTGAAGAGGCGGTGGCGGCGGCGGCGGGGGGGCTGTGGGAGGAAGTCAAACAAACATAAACAAAGTCAATGTTTAGCAAGTTAATTACCGAAATTGCTAATTAGAACGAGAGAAAGAGAGAGATGCTTACGAGAAATAGGTTAAAAAGGGGAAATCGATAAGCAGGAGCGAAGGAAGGCGGGTGGGGGTTAGTGAGGGCAGAAAAACCCTTAACGACCGCAATTCCGTAAATTTGTTTCTGGGTTTCGACGCGAACAAAAAAAAATTAAAAAAACGTATTAAAAGGGCAAACAGAGAGAGAGAGAGAGAGAGAGAGGGTGAGTGAGAGAGAGGATGTAATTTAAAAACAAGAAAATGGCGAATTGGATCTAACGACCGCAAAAAAACCATTTGAGACGAAAACGACAACCTCGTTTGTGATAATTGCGCTCTTCTCAACTCTCTCTCTCTCCCTCCTTTGGTCCTCTTCTTCTCTCCGACAGCAGAAAAACCTTTTGAAGGATTTCGCCAAAACGCCCACCACTTCCAGATGTTCTGACAGACGTATAAGACAAACAAAATGGAAGAGACAAAAAAAGGCGGGAAAACCGGACCGCAGACATTTGAAAAAGGAGGAAGAAGAAGATGGAGGAGAGAGAGTGATGTTAACCTGTTGAACTTTTTTTTTATTTTCCTTTTTGTTTTCTTTCCTCCTCCTCTCCTCCGTTCTCCTCCTTTCCCTCCCCCGGAATTTTCTTTCGGTTCTAATTGAGTTTTTATTACCGAGATTTTTCTTTCGTTTTAGGTTGCTTTGCTGAAGGAGGAAGGTTCTCTCTTTGACACGGATCGACCCACAGCTGAAGAAGTTTAGACGATACAGACAGAAAAATAGGCGTTGGGAGTCTCTCTCTGAAGGTATGGTCATGAATAATTTAAATAAACGGAAGTGGGATCGAGAGTATTATAATCATTACAGTGGTATTGTAACCGGAAGTAAGTCTGCAAGGGAAAAACTAAACCGGAAGCAGTGTCTGAAGTTGTAAAATTTGGTTGAAGCTGATGGATTGAATGGAAGAGAGGGTGGAGAATTTTTGTGGGTGAAACAAATTCAAAAGCAACACCGGAAGTAAGATTGAAAAGGTCGGACATTTCCGCCTTATTTAAACCGTAAATAAGTCTCTAAATCAAAGGAAAAGAGCTTCTGATCATATTCAGTTGCTGTTGTAGTTAATGAACACAACAGGAGATAAAATTGGGAGTAGCCTGTTTGAAAACGAAGTCAAAAAGAATTTAAATAGACCGGAAGTAGGATCGAGCGTATTATAATCTAATAATTTCAGGGTTATTTTAGCCGGAAGTAAGCCTGGATAAAGAAGGAATGAAACCGGAAGTAGAGCCTAGGTTTTGGAATTTGATAGAAATTAGAGAAGAGATAGTTAACAGTTTTTCTGGGGGAGAGGAATAGAAAAACCAAACCGGAAGTAAGATTGAAAACGTTGTTGTTAAGGCATTTTCGTTGTATTGAAACAAATAGGGGTGTCTAGATGTTACAATGCTGTTGGATTTGATGGATATGACAGGAGATAAGAGTTGGGAATCGTCTGATTGAAAAACAAAGTCGAAAATGATTTAAATAGACCGGAAGTAGCTTCGAGAACATTGTAATTCAATTATTTCGGTGGTGTTTTGACCGGAAGTGAAGCTGAAAAGTTGCCCGAATCGCTCCAAAGCTGAAGAAGTGGAGGAGAGTTTAGGTTGGTTCACAAGAAGTGAGAGGGGTTTGCCCAGGTCCTGGTATTGGGATCGAGACCTTTGCAGCCTCATAATTTCTGGTATATGTAAACCGGAAGTAGATTCTTAGGGCTGTGTTTGACACAAATCTCCACAGCTGGAATATTGGAGAAAAAAAAGGAAACACATGACTGAGTTTAGGTAAATAGAATGAGTCCCATCTTAAATATACCGGAAGGAAAACTTTATAGTTTGGATTCAAACCGGAAGTAATGTTTAACTAAAGAAATGGAGACGAAGGAAAGGGGAGTTGAGTGTTAGAATGTTGTGTTGAAGGTGGTAGAAACAAAGGAAATCTCTGTTGATAGTTGTTTGTTTTGAGAAGAAGTAAAAAAAAACCGGAAGTAGGAAATGAGGAATAGCTGCCCATGTGTCATAATGTTGTTGAAGGCGGTAGAGTCAGAATGAGAAAGAATCGAGTCTCGTATTTCGGAAAGTAGGATGAAGATCGTCGTAGTCTGTATTCAAACCGGAAGTTAGAGGAAACTCCGCATCGAAAATAAGATTAAGCGAACGGGTAAACAGGCGTGGGCCGGACAATATGACGGATCACGGCAACCCGACTCGCTTCCTTCAAGTCAATTTCCACGAGCTTTTGGAAACAGTTCTTCTCATCCTTCATTTTCCCAATCGCTTTTGCGAACAAACAAACCGACAACTTCCGGTTGTTTATATTTCGCCGCCACCCCACCCCACTCGCCCTCTTCACCTCTCAACAGCACCGTCTCTTTAATAATAACAAATACATCCACCCGCTCACTCACTCGCCCACTCTTCGGCCGATTTCACTTTTGTCTTTTCCTTCCCCCCCGCCCCGATGAACTATGTCCGCTTCCCGCTTCCGCTTCCGCTTTCCCCGCTTTTTAATTCCCGTTCGCATTTAAAGCAGGGTCTTTAATAATTCATCCGTTTATTACAAAATGGCGAACTCGAAATAATTATTATATTAATCGCGGGGGTGGGGGTGGTCCTTTTGAATTTTTTAAATCCTGTCAATAATGGCGGGCTGAGAACGTCGTCGTCGTCGTCGGTCGTCGTCACGCCTCCTGGAAACGAATGGCCAACCTTTGGAGAGAGGAATTAAGACTTTTCTTTTGTTTTATAAGGTTGGCAGCGATGAATTTCCATGATCCCGTTAATTATTTCCCGGGAGAAAATTTCATTTTCTCTGAATTATGGTTTCAAGTTTCTCGAAATTGTTTCTTTCCTTCTTTTTTTTTCCTGTTGCTGTTGTTGCGTGTGCTTTTAAGTTTGAAGCTTTCCTCCTTAACCTCTCTTGGATTCCTTTTCTCTGGTTTCCCCGAACACGTTCCTTTAGCTCGTGAGGGGAATAAAGATGGCGGCGATTAGGATGAGGTTTTTAGTTTCTCTGTCGTTGGAGCGTGGAAATGAGATTTTTCACCTCCTTCCTCCTTCTTCCTCCTTTTCCGCCTCTTCTTCTTCTTGGTGGTTTTAAACATTTAAGCACCTCGTAGTCGAGGACTTAATTAAAAAATTATGCGAGTTTCGAATGACTAATTAACGGAATCCAGGAGGATTGGGGAGGCCGGTGGTGGGTGGTGGTGGCGGCGGCTGAGTCGAAGGATATTGCGGCTGACTAAATCAGGATTTGTGTCAACAGAAGCTTTTCCTCTTTCCCAGAGTTTTCTCGTGTTTGTTTTGAAGTTGTGCGTGACGTGAGAGAGTCCAGAAGTCTGGGAAATGAAACCTGAACAAGTTTGAGAACAAGATGTGGAGAAGCTGATTCACGTTCAACAAGGTTTACTTTTACAAGTCCAACACAGTGTGTTTTGTTTCATAAATATTGCACGCTCGGTGAAATGATTCCTCTCAAAATCAATGCAACTAAACTAAATTAGAATTTGTGGATAACTTATTTCAAAAATATTGCACACTTTTGTAAGGAATTGGTTCCATATTAATTGCACAGTTTTTTTATGAATTTGAGTTACTCCAAAGGTGTTGCGTAGAGGCCAATGAATTTTATTTCATAAATAATGCACACATTCATGCAAGCTATTTCTATAATAATTATGAAGGTTTCATTTCAGAAGTATTGCACACTCGAAATTTTATTAATATGCAATACTTTTGAAAGGAGTCTTCATGAATGGGCGCGCTATTAATGAAATAAAGTTCCGTTAGAGTGTGCAATACTTTTGAAAAAAATTTATATAAGTCTTACAGTAATATAAGTCAAAGAACCGTGCATCATTTACGAAATGAATATTTCACTTAAAACTGTGCAATACTTTTGAAATGAACTTCTCACAGAAGAGTGTTTCACATTATTGACAGTGGCAAATGGAACTCATTTCATAACTAATGCACACATTTCTGAATCTTTTTATGTCAGTAATAATGTTGTTTTGTGACAAGCTTATTTCAAAAGTATTGCACACTCTTACTGAAATTCATTTCACTACTAATGCACTCAAACAACATTATTATGGACGTAAACTTAGTATAGATGGGACGTATAACTTATTATTAGTAATAGCCTTCTTGAATGTGTGCATTATTTATGAAATAAAATCCATTTGCCACTAACCAACATTTTTGGAGTAACAGAATTCATAAAAACTGTGCAATTAATATGAAATGAATTCTTCATAAAAGTGTGCAATATTTTTGAAATAAGTTATCACCACATTCTAATTTAGTTTAGTTGCATTAATTTTGAGGGGAGTCATTTCACCGAGCGTGCACTATTTATGAAACAACACAAACTCTCACAAAATGTGTTGTTGAGAAGTTTATTTCAAAAGTATTGCACAGTTGGAAGGGAAATTCATTTCGAAAACGATGCACGGTTTCGTTAATTCATATTGTTCTATGATTTATATAAATCTCTTTCAAAAGTATTGCACACTCGTACGGGGATGAATTTTTGATATCACACAGGTATTAGGATTTTATTTCAAAAGTATTGCACAGTTTGATGGAAAATTCATTGCCTTTATGATGCACCCTTTCGTCCGGTTTGTATTTGAAGAGCTTTTTTCGCCACGGTTTGTTTAGAGCTTATTTCAAAAGTATTGCACAGTTGCAATGCAAAAGTTATGAAGACTTTTTTCAAAAGTGTTGCACATTAATAAAATTTATTTTGTGGGAATAAAGAGGTCAGTTCATAAATAATGCACACAAGGTTCATTTCAGGAGTAATGTAAGGTTTCATGAAGAAATTCATTTCAAAAGTATTGCACAGTTCTGTTGAGAATTCAATTATTCGAGATTTTAGTTGGTTGAATGATTCAAGACAGAGCGAGACAGAGCAAACGAGCAGTTCCACCAACCTTCCAAAATTGATGGTGTAGGATGAGAAGAGAAGGAGGAAAGCTCGAGGGAGGAGGGAGAGGAGGGAATATAGTGAACTCAACGCTATGCGGTTGATTAATTAATTCGGGAACGTGCGTCGCCATATTACACCATCTGATTACCAAGATATTTTCTAGAACAAAGGGTAAAGTAATCAGAGAAGTAGGGCACAAGGTGGTGATAGGAGGAGGACGAGGAGGTGAAGAGGCTTGCTCAAGAACAAAGACAAGAGGGAAGGTGGCGGGAGGGGAGGGAGGTGGAGGAAGAAGAAGGAAAACCATAAATTACATGCGTGAAAGCAAATAAGGGACAAAATGGTCTTTTCCCAGGAGGAGACGGTGGAGGAGGGCCCAAAAAAACTTTTGATTGCCTGAGTTTAGTGGCCGTTTCCTCCCGCCCTCCTCCATCTTCCTCTTTCCTTTCCTCCCTTTCCTCTCATCTTCTTCCTCTTTTCTCTTGACGTCAATCAAAGTTTATTCAACTTTTTATGTCTCACTTTTTTTTCTTTTCCTCAAACTATAAACTTTTTCTCTCTTTATCTCTCCCTCCTCCCTCCTCTTCTCTCTCTCCTTTCCTTTGGGACCATCACGAGTATTTGCTGACAAAAGAAAGAAGAAAGGAATTTTCTTTCGCAAACAAAATAATTTCCCTCCAAGTAAGAAAGAAGGCAGGAGCGAAGGAGGAATGAAGTGAAAGAAGAAGAGGAGGAGGAGGAGAAGAGAGAGGAGGAAGAATAGACAAGAGCCATTTAGTTTTCGGGGAGGAGGAGCGGAACGAAGGAGAAAGAGGCTCTTGAAAGCAGAATGGCGCCAAAATCCGACTTTGAAAGGACTCAGAAAAGAAGCTCTCAACGCTCGAAAAAACTTCTTTAGTGACGTCAGCAAAGGTTTCTGTCGTGAAACATGTTCGCAGGTGTCGCTAGTGGGAGTTGTGACCTTTTCCTGTCATTAGCCATCCTTCAGGAAAGCTTTCTGACTGAGAACCTTGATTGTGTTGCTTCTGTTTGTTCATGGTTGAGCTTTGTTTTCTGTTTTCAGCTTGTTTGACCTTTTTCTTGTCTGATTCTTGGAAATGCTTGTTCATCTGAAACTTTTTTTCAATCCCAACAGCGATTTTGATGGTTTTGAGCTCTGTTATTTCGACCTAAAGCTCAGTAAAATCAAAACCGGAATGTAATGTTGTATATACGTTACGGTAAAAGTGATGAATAGGAGGAATGTTAATTGTAATTGCCGGCGATTATTCATAATCACCGACTAAGCTCGGTAAAAGTGATAAATTGTTGAATATTTATCACATTCACCGGCTAGTTCTTTGCTTCTATCATTTCCCTCTATTTATCTTATTCTAGATGTTTCTCCCCTTCTCCTCTCTTTTCCTTCTTATTTCTCATTCTTTTGGCGCTTAATTTCTTCTTCTTGTCTTCATCCGTCTTATCTCTCTATGTCTTCTGTAACAATCAGCGCCATCATAACTCTCTCTAATACTCTTTCTATGTTTCGCCACTCTCTTTCTGTATCTTTCAACGTTCGTTTTTATTTCTCTACCATTATTTTCCTCTTTTCTCTTCTCTGTGTCTCTCTCTTTTTTTGTGGTTTTCCCTCCCTATTTCTCTATCTTTATCTGTTTTCTCATATTCTTTCATGCAGTTTTTCGTTATCTTTCTTTCTTTGTTATTATTTTTCTTCTTCCTTTAACTTTTCTTCTTGTTTTATCAACTCTTTTTGTAACAACAATTATTTCTTCTTTCTCTCATATTCTGTTTCCATCATTAACTATCATGCTTTGTTTTCTTCTAATCTCTCCGGTTTCGTTTTCTTTTTCCATTCTTCCATCTATATATCTTTTCATTTCTTTTCTCTTTCATTCCCTTTTCTTGAACAATTTCTCTTTTTGTCTCCTTATCTCTCTTTCTTTTGTTTTTTCTTTCTTTTTCTCTCTTTCTTTGTTGCACTCTCTCTCTGTTATGTTTTCATTGCCGTTCTTTCTATCTCCTGTTTCTTTCTCTTCTTCTTTTCCCTGAGCATTTACTTTTACTAATTTTCCATTCCTCAGTTTCTTTTGTTTGTTTTTCTTTTTCTCATTTGCCTTTATTTGGTGCCTTTTGGTCATCTTTAATTTCTGCTCTCTTTCTATCTCTATCTCACTCTTATATTAGAATTTTGCGCTTCCCTACTTCCTATCCTTTTCTCTCTTTGACTTTCGGTTCTTCTTCTTCTATCTCCGTTCCGATCTCACTCATTTTGTACTGTTATATTTTTCTCTCAATCATGAAGGAAGATTTCTCTCAACGAAATAAGGAGGAGGAAAAGATGGAGGATGGTGGAAGATGAGGAGTAGATGAATGTGGGAGGGAGAAGCGAGAGCTTTCGAGATAAAATTATTAAAAAACAATTTTTTTTCTTCTTTTTCACTCGCCATCTTACTTTTCACTTTTTAATTTTCAAAGTTTGAAGATGAGATGGTGAAAAGGCAGAGGAAGGAGACGGGAGATGAAGGAAGTAGGAGGACCGGAAGAGGATGAGGAGTAGGAGGAGGTGGGGAAACAATAAACAAACTGAGGAAAAGAGTTTTCCTCGTTTTTTTCTTTCCTCAAACTTCGTCATCATTAACTCTTTGTTTTCCTCTCTCTCTTCTTCCTTTTCCTTTTTTTTTGTTCCGTTTTCTTGTAAATTCTTCTTCTTCTTCTAAAAGGAAAATTTGTTTCTTTCCTTTTTCCCTTTTTCCTTTTCCTTAATGATTTACTTTCTTGTTCGATTTTGACCTTCTCCCCCCTCCCGAGAATTCCTCCTTTTTTCCGTGCTGTCGTTGTTTTTCTGTTTACGGCTTCTTGAACTCAAGATTCTCTCACTCAATCGCTGACGCCATCAATTCCCACCCTCCTCGTCGTCTTCTGTTGTCCTGACTTTCTCGGATGAATTAAGAAATATTGGTGAAGGGAGGTGGAGTAGAGTGGAGGGATGCCTTTCGGTTCACGCCTTCTCGCTAAGGGATGGAATAATATTTTGTTTCCTGTTCTTATCGAAATGAGGTTAATAGAAAGCTTCGGGGAGGAAATGAATTTAGAAAATTGAAAGATTTTCTTTGGGGAGGGGGAGTAAATGTGGAAGCTAGTCTGGAAGGAGAGAACGCAATGGCGTGCGAGGAACCCGATAAAAAGGTTCTGCAAGCGCCACGCCCGATTGTGTCTATCTGTTTCTCTTTCTTTTTTTGTTGGGGAGGTTTTGGGGGATGTGATGGGAGCTTTCAATCTCCGGTCGAGTTTGTTTGGATTGTCCGATTGCGGTTTGTGTCGGTGGTGAGTTTGGTTTGGTTTCTGAATGATTTATTGTATGTTTAGTCGTTGTTTGTTTGTTTGTCGGTGGAATACTCTCTTGGAAAACCTGATATGAATGAATGAGAGGGTGTTCTCGCTTCTCTACCTACGGTACTGAGTTTGGAGTGTTCTCGAGGAAAATTCAGGACAGCAAACTTAAAAGTTATCGATTGGAATCGATGGAAAATTGTTGTTTGTTGACAGACATGGAGAAGTGTATGCACAGAGGCGGTGTGGGAGGGAGGTCGGATGGAATTAAGAAGCGCACCTACGCAGAGAAAACGAGTCCTTTCATCTTTCTTCCTCCTCTTCATCTTCTCATTCATTCTTCAACTTTTAAACTAGAACATGGCGCCCGCCAGGAAGAGAGAGAGAGGGAGCGCCAGTCTCCCATAAAAATCCGAGTTTTTAATTTACGAGGCTATTTACCAGAAGTTACGCTCCTCTTTGATTTTCCTCATTTTCCTCTGATTGGAGAGTAAAGAGTTGATGCTGGGGATGAGGAAAATTCGGTTGTATTTCAGGGAAATTGTGGGCGTTTGAAGGAAAAGGTTTTCCGATCCCCGGAAATTTGTTTCTTTGTTCTTTGAGTTAAAGATGAAGCTCGAGTTTTGTAACCTTCAATTTTTTTCTGTAGTATTGTCAGCTGTAGTATGAAAGGGTGTACACTCCCATAAATATAGGAGGTTTTGGGTTGGTGTGGAGAAAATAATGTGTTCAAAGTGACTTACCGCAATTTTGCTGTGGCAAGTAGTCGCTGGTTTTTGAATAAACCCAAATGAACCAAACCCGTAATCGCTTATATGTACCTCACAACTGGCAACTATGTGATTGCGGGGTTTTCCTGTAACTGAATTATGCAAAAGCCCGCAGTGACTTAGTTGCCAACCCGATGGTTTGATGAGTTTTGCTTAAATACAGGTACACGAGGCACCGATGAGATTCCCGATTTTCTTGTATAAAAGGAAAGCGAAAGATCCCTTGTCAGCAGTTATGGAACCATGGTTTTGGCTTGGCCGAATCAGACCCAAGACTGACTTGGCTGTATCTTCATTTACCAGCCACTGACCTGATAGTTTCTGATTGGAACAAAGGTGCTGACAGGAAAAGCAGGTATTAAATTGGCATTTCAGACAAATCGGATGTTTTCACTGTGAATCAGTGGCAGTTCTAGAAAAATCAGCAATACTCAAGCGAGACAAGGTTTAACTGCTGCCGGCAAGTTTTCAAGTCACGACTGAGTCTAAAAGACTCAACTCAGTCAGCTGAGGACTTTTTTATGGGAATGGAAACCAAACAAGCGAACAGAAGACTCTCAAGAGGGTCCTTCACCTCAAGCCCGATTAATTCGTTTTCCTCCTTGGAAATCGCCTGCGTAGTTAGCCGACTCCACAGCGAAAGTTATTAATAAACTCGGCTACAACCTCCTCCTCCTCACTTATAAAACCCGAGGCCGAGAGGATTCAAAGAGGACGCGGGGAGGGAGAGGGAGGCGTCCATAAAACTCCATAAATCAGTTGGAAGTTAATAAAAGAAAAATAAATTTGATTATCGGAACATTCCGGAAAATTCTTCCCTGGAGGAACGGTCGAGCGACAATGGACGAAGAGGGGAGGAGAAGCGGAACCGGAAGTGGAGAGGACGAGGAAGAGAAGGAGGAGGAGGAGGAAAATAGTTGATACGTTTATTTCCCGGACGGGGAAACTTGTCTCCAGTTTTGCTTAAAGTTTTCCCTTCGCCATTAAACGAATTTTCTCTCCTCGAAGGAGATGAAAAGAAAACCGGAAATGGATGTAAAACCACACCGCCACCACTATTTCTTCGGTCTTGTTTCTGTCTTCCAATTTCCGGTTTTGAATTAAAAAGTTTTCCTCCCACAAAAGAACCGGAAACCGAGAGAAGGATTTCGTTGAGGACTTTTTTTGATTAAAATTTAACGAATCGATCGTAAAGGAGGAACGAGAAGGAAAAGCGGAAACGGAAAGAGAAAGAAATCATTATAGAAGGAAGGTGATCGGATGGAGGGGATGGTTTTGGAAGGTCGGTGCGGGGGGGTAGAAATTAAAAATCGATGAAAAGGAAGGGCGCGGCTTTTTTTTCTCTTTTTTTGGCCTCGAGCTTTGTGTGTCTGTTACGTCTGTTCCTGGACTGAAAGCTCTGTTTGGAAAATGGCCGCCAGGAGCGGGTTTCGTCGAATTTCCTCCTGGTTTTTGTGTTTCCGGTTTTTGTTCTTATTTCTTTTGTTTGGTAATTAGCGTGGTTGGGTTTTCCGGTTTTTCTTGGAACGTTTGTTTGTTGTTTTTCTTTTTTTTCCTTGCTGACGAGTAAAAGTTTGCTGTTGGAAGTTTTCTTTAGCTTTTCTTTTTCCTGACGTTTTTTTTCCCTTGTTTGTCTGTTTGTTTTCCTTGTTTTGGGATTTTTGTTGTTTTGTCTGAATTTTTTTACAGAGGTTTTGAGAGGTGATTTCTGCTGACCTTTTGACCTGCTTCCATCAGAGTATCCAGAACAGTTGGGACGAGTCTTGAAGATCTTTTGTTCTATATTATACCACCTTTCAGGTATTCAAGCTTCAGTTTAGCTTATAGCATCACGTCTTTTGATTAGGTTTCTTGACCACGTGACCATTTAAATAACAACTCTTCGACCCAAAGAGTATAGCCCACAGAAAGCTCAAAGGAGACGTCACAGTCATACACTTCCGTAGGCATCGTGGGTATTCTGTTTGCAGAGCTATGTTCCAAAAGTTCCCGGAATGATTTATATGTCTGTGAGCAGCACTGTCTGAGTGGATGAAGAAGTTGATGTGCAATATTTATGGAATAACATTTGTCAGAAAAATGTGAAGTGAAAGTAGTTTGCTGTGAATGTGTGCAATATTTATGAAATGAATTAACGGTAGACAGGCTTAAAAGATAATCTGAGTAAGCATCACTGACATCCCGTGATTTTATAAAAGTCCAATTCCGGTATCGTACTCACTCACGTAAATTTCTCAGAATGCAGGGTTGTCCCAAAAGTTACCGGAATAATTTTTCTTGACGTCGGTCAACACTGACTGTGAAGTTGATGGCTGTAGGGAGGCTGTGCCGTTTTCTAAAATTCTAATTTCCGTTAAAATGGACACATTTTGAGAAGATGATGGACTGGGATCGAATGAGTGGTTTTAGAAAATTATTCCGGGGACTTTTGGAACGGATGTGTGTATAAACAGAGTTGATTTGGGATTCCAGATGGAATGAACAGATCTCAGATTAGAAGCTCAGTCGAGAGCTCTGTATTTGTGGTGAGTGTTTAAAATATGTTCATCCCATGAAGCAGGAGCGTATACTGTATGAACTCAAAGAGTCTTTGTTGAACTCCTACAGTGTATGAATGAGTCAGGAAAAGGGCAAAAGGGATGTAAGAGAAAGGACGGAGAGAGGATACATATCCCAAAAAAGGATTTGAGAGCAAAAGAGAGGAAGGTTGAGGCGAGAAAACGACCCCCAAGAGCATAATAGTGCATTCTGCATTCAGGCCATATTGCACCTCCCGAAAATATTTTTTCCCCCGTTTCTGCCATTTTGAAAATATAATTTTTCAAAAATCCTGCGTCGGAAAAATCACTTTCCCTTTTCACATTATTAAATTTTTTAATTTTGTTCTCGTCGCCGCCATTTTTGTTTTTCCTATAATTACGATTTCCTTTTCACTTTTATTGTGTTTCATGAATTAATTTTCCCAAACCTTTTTGCTTAATTTCTTGGAGGGTCATTCAGGTGAATTGGTTCATTCGGGAGAAGGGGTTTCATTCAATTATTCACTCAATCAATCAATCAATCACTTAATTAATTAAGAAGTCGTTGGACTTATAATTGTTTCGTTGAATTGAGTTGTTGAGAATTTAATTGATGTTCACTGAATGATTTTCATTTTCATGTTTTCCTGTACAGTTTCCTTCTTTTGTGTTTTGATACGATAATAATATTTATTTTTATATAATAATATTATGATATCAGGGGCGGATCAATGTGAACGTAACCACCTTCGATTTTAGTTTTGTTGAGGTTAAAAATTTTGCAGAAACCGTAGACTGAGAAGGGACGCTTCTACTTTTATTACTCGAGGACTAGGTTTATATCAGCAACAGATTTATTTTTCGCTCATGAAGAACACAGTTTTTGCTGATAGCAGTTTGATTCTTTTGCTGTGGTTAGGGTTTGAAGTGATGACTTTTAGCTCTGAGTTAGGTTTTAGTGAGAACGTCGCTTGTTGTAGGTTAGGATTTGCAGTAATCTTTAGCAATAAGAATGAATAGAATTTGTAGCATCGTTGCTAAACTTAGAGGAAGCCTAAACTAACTGATAGCAATTGATGTTTTTGCTGTGGTTAATGTTTGATGGTTTGAAGTGATGACTTTTAGCTCTGACTTAGGTTTGATTGAGACCGCCTCTTCTACTATTGTTACTCGCATTACTTGAGGAGTTGATTTGCTGTAGTCAACATTTGCTGGATTAAATATTTTTGCTACCATTAGATAATTTTTTGCTGTGGTTAGAGGTCAACTGATGGTTTTCAGAGTTGAGTCAGGCTTTAGTGAGAACGTCGCTTGGTTGTAGGTTAGGATTTGCAGTAATCTTTAGCAATAAAGATGAGCAGAATTTGT
Source organism: Columbicola columbae (assembly GCA_016920875.1). Taxonomy (NCBI): domain Eukaryota; kingdom Metazoa; phylum Arthropoda; class Insecta; order Psocodea; family Philopteridae; genus Columbicola; species Columbicola columbae. The sequence goes on from JADMLL010000012.1 coordinate 3,307,659, forward strand.
AGCATCGTTGCTAAACTTAGTACAAGACTAAACTAACTGATAGCAATTGATTTTTTTGCTGTGGTTAAAGTTTGATGGTTTGATGAGGGATGACTTTTAGCTTTGACTGAGACCGTCGTTTCTACTATTATTACTCGCATTACTTGAGGACAAAAGTTGTCATAGTCAACATTTCTGGATTAAATATTTTTGCTATCATTAGATAATTTTTGCTGTGGTTAGGGTTTCAACTGATGGCTTTCAGAATTGAGTCAGGTTTTAGTGAGAACGTCGCTTGGTTGTAGGTTAGGATTTGCACTACTCTTAGGTTGAGAAGCGATCCTACAAATTCTGTTTATTCTTATTGGTTCAGAACAAGATTTGCTATCAGCAATATTTGCTAGAATAAAAATCTTTGCTAGTAACAGTTGATTTCTCAGGTCAAGGTTTCAAAACATGACTTTTATCTTTGATTAAAATTTCAATACGAAATTTATTATGTTTTGTGTTTTTGGATTCATTTGTCTTGATTTCTTGCTGTTGTCAAAATCTTTATGATAGCAAAAAAATCAGAATAAATACAATTTGTAGCGTTGCTTCTAACCTAAAATTAGTGCAAATCCTTGCCTTGCTGATAGTATTTGATTTTCTTGCTGTGGTTAAAGTTTGATGTTTTGAAGTGATGACTTTTAGCTCTGACTTAGGTTCGATCGAGACCGTTGCTTCTACTATTATTACTCGCATTTCTTGAGGACAAAAGTTGTTGTAGTCAACATTTGCTGGAGTAAATATTTTTGCTATGATTAGATAATCTTTTGCTGTGGTTAGGGTTTCAACTGATGACTTTTAGCTCTGAATTAAGTTTTATTGTGAACGTGGTTTGGTTGTAGGTTAGGATTTGCACCACTCTTAGGTTGAGAAGCGACGCTACAAATTCTATTTTATCTTATTATTTCAGAACAAGATTTGCTATCAGCAATATTTGATTCCATTTTTGCTTCTATTAATAAGTGCTGATTCGATGTTGTGGTCAAGCTTTAAAATTGTGATTTTTCTTTGAATTAAATTTTACTCAAAAAGGTTTTCTTGTTTAAGATTAAATTGTCTCCGATGTTTTGCTGCCCTAAAGATATTGGTAGCAGCAAAAAGAATCACAGACAAATTAATCGGAAACAACAAAACCGAATACCTTTAACATTAAAATTTAATTCAAAGGTAAATATCATCATTTGAAACTTTGACCACAAATTTTATTTATGCTTATTGCTTCAGAACAAGATTTGCTATCATAAATATTTCCTAGAATGAAAATGGTTGCTACTCACAGTTGATTTCTTGCTCTGGTCAGGGTTTCAAGTTTAAGAGTAAAATTTGATGTCAAGATGTTTGACATCTCATCATCTTGTCCTGAAGCAATGAGAATAAATAAAATTTGTGGCGTTGCTTGTCAGCCTAAGATTAGTGTGAATCCTAGCCTATAGCCAAGTCACGTTTTGACTAAAACCTAACATCACTTCAGACCTTAACCACAGCAAAAACTTTGTTTTAGTCAAAAACAAAACCGTTGGTGATATAGACCTTGACCGATGTGGCTGGCGACCATTGTTCTAACCGAAAACGTGTAAACCGTCCACCGGATGTGACGTCTTTCTTTAATGCTTTTCAGCGGTAGCGAGAGCTTTTTTTCACGAAACGGTTTTTCCACTCCCATTTTCGAAAGAAGTGTTATGACGAGAAGAAAAATTAAAAGAAAACTTTGGTTTACCCCTCCCCCGCAGCCATCCTGCCACTCACCCCCGCGCCTTCTCTTTTTAATCAAAAATTAAAGAGAAGACATTTTGAAAGCTCGCAAGAATTAAATCTTTTCTCTTTGATTTTGACTTCTCTCTCTCTCTTTTCTTTTAAATCTCTTTTCACTTCCAGTAATTCGCATCAGAAGATGGCGGTTGGAGGAAGAAGGAGGAGAGAGTGAGGGAGGAGGGAAGGAAAACCAAAATAATATCAAAAACCTTACACTTCTCTCCTGACATTATTTGTTTATCTACTTACACGTTTCTGTAGGCCTATTTATAATATCACCTCTTCAAGAGATCTAAAAAAGAATCTTCCTTCCTACGCCACTGAATACAGTTTTGAATACTCCAAGGAGGAGAGGGAGGTTGGGGGGGTTGGTCGTAAATAATTGAAATTGTTTTTTTATTTTTTTGGTTTTCTTAATCTTTGATTCATCGATTTTGTTTTCTGTTTTTGTGTTGGGCTGTCTCCTACAGCAGCAACAGCAGAGAGGAAGGGGGAAGGGGAGTCTTGATGAGAATTTCTGTTTCTGTTTCCTCCTCGTCGTGAAATTTAATCGAAAAAGGTTTTTTATTATATTTCTTTTGTCTTCTTTTTTTGGAAAATGTAAATATTCCTGAGTAAATGCTTTTCCCTCCCTCCCGCTCATCATCTCTCTTCCTCCTCTCCTCCTTCTGCTTCCTCCCGTCTTCACTTTTACTACTACTTTCGTTAAAATGGTTATGCAAAACTTTTATTTGCATTTGGTGGAAACGAGTTCAGAGCTTTCGCGGAGCTTTTTCTTCTTCTCCTCTTCCTCCTCCGTCTTCTTCCTCCTCTTTTTTCCGTATTTGAGTTGCCTTCCCTTTTTACATTAAGACTTTCCGGTTGTAAGCGAGGGAAGGGAGGTGGATGTTACCACGTCCGCCATTTTGAAATCCTGTGAATTAATTTTCGTGGAGTCGCTTTTTTTGGCAGTGTGCTCTTCATTGATTCTCTTTCAATTTTCTTTTTGAAAATTTCAACCCCTCTTTGGGGGTGAAAGGGAGGATGGAACTTCTTACAAGACATCCGCGCAATCAATCAATCGCCGGTCTTATGATTCTGGCGTCAGTGACTTGCGGGGGTTGGGAAACCTGTCACAAGATCACCCTCATGGAAATAAGAAAAAATTGATAAATTTGGGTTTGGGAAAGAGCTGTTGGTTTTAAACAAGTCTTGAAAGATTCGCTGTCGGATTTTTATATCACCAACTTTTTTTCGGGGAAGGGGGAAGGAGCTGTTTTCTGTCAGCTTTTCTAGAATTCTTTCGAAATTTTAATTTTTTTTTGTTTTAGGGAAAGCTTGGTTACACCAGAGGGTTTTGAGGAGGTCAGGTGTCAACGAACACACTGTTGTTTATGATGAATGACGTCATCAGACCAGAAGTTCGGTGTAGGATTTCAAAGGTTGGAAACGGTAAGCATCAAAAATTCATTTGTAGAGAAGACGTTCGATTCAGTGGTGAGTAATGAATAGAGGACACTCCGCAGAAGGCCACAGAGGACTGTACAATGATGATGGTGAAGAAACGTCAGTGAACCTACAGCTACACCAACTTTTCATTACTCATTTCATAAATATTGCACAGTTTGTCCTCTTTTCGAGAATGACGAATCATGAAAAGCTCACTGAGGAAGGGAACTTTGTAACAAATTCAAATACAATATAAGAACAGCTGAAAAGAGAAATCGGTCGTAGAGAAGAAGAAAAGACCACCAAAGATGAAACCAAATGGAGTGGAAGATGTGAGAATTAACCAACGCAAACCAGTCCAATTCTTCAGCAATTTGAAGAAGACAACAGAAAGACTGACGGACTTCTGTAAATCATTCTGACATCGTTTTCGAAAAGAGGAAGAAAAATAATTCAAAAACCAAAAATTCTATTTAATCAAAAGTCCTCGGTTTTCCGATTGGGAGTCTAGCAGAATTGAAAACCGGGAGGCAACAGGAGAGGAGAGGGAGGGCGGAGAGAGGGGGTGGAATTCGAAGCTTCGCTTTTCCGTTTTCTTTTTTTTTATGAAAATTTAATGAAAGAAAAATTTTTTTCCCTCTTTTTTCAATGGGAAATAATTTTTCCGGGGGAAATCTTTTACATTTGAACCTAATGCTTTTTCAGGAAGAGAAAGCTTCTCTGTCTCTCTCACTCTCTCTTTCGCGGTTTTTCATTTTCTCTTCATTTCTCTCTTCGCGAAAACGTCAGCAATGGGTTTGCTCTCTTTTTCCTTCCCCTTCCTCAATAAAAATTTCCCGATTTCGATCTGTTTTATTTACTTCTGGAATTTTCCTCTCTTCTTTGCTGTTGGAGAAAACTGTTTTTATTTGTTTTTAAGTTGAGGAAAATTCTTTGCCTCCTCCAGCCACCTCTCCCAGTTTGCCCTCCGCCTTCTCACTTTCTTTTGGTTAGCTCTGTTTCCGGTTCCTTTTTCCTTTCAAGTTTAGAAATTTTGATTTACGAAGTGATTTCCCTCGTTTTTGTTTTAGGTTTTTCCAATAGTCATCGCGCTTTTGTTTCTGTGGTTTTCGGGCTTTGAACGGAAGTTACTTATGGTTCTGAGGGATCGATTGTGGAACTTTTTTCGGGAAAGGCTTATCCAAAACCTGAGAGGTGAGTGTAATTTTATATTAGGGGGATCAAAAGTCGGTTTTCTGGGTTACACCGAAAATATGTGTTACGGTAAAAGTGATAAATCAGGCAGTTTTATATAATCACCGGCGATACTGACGATCACCGACTAAATCTGATGAGTTTGACAAATTGCTGAGTATATATCACTTTTACCTGTGTTCAGGACTGAGAAACCCGGGAACCAATGAGATAAACAACAGCCAATACGATCTCTCGATAGACACTCCCATCCTGTGGTTGAATTATATTATATATATATATCGTAAGATATATTATTTATCAGATGTAAATGTGATAAATATTCGTTAACGTTTCAATTTTGTGGTGATTATGAATGAACACTGGGAGTTGTATATATTTTAAACCGATTAATCACTTTTACCGTAACATATCTACGATATTACTTCTCGATTAATCATAACAAACATGTAAATTGAGCCAAACAACAATTTGAAGTACTCAGAGAGCTGACAAAAGACACGAATATCGACATGCCAATCAAAATACTCAAACCAATATATAATATACATATTTATAGTCAAATATCTAAAGTGCTACCTCCAGCCAGGTGGTAGGCAACGGTGAGCTCTGCCCAAACAAAATCCTATGCCCGATGGAGGTCCCGCTGGATCGGGAAAACGATGAATTGGGGAACCACGTGGTTCCTGGACCACTTGACGTTAAAAATTCAGCCAATTCTAGTTCTAATAGTCTATTTTGCTAAGAAAAATCCAAAACGAAAGAAAACGATGCGACTGCAAAAGCAAAAGCCGCCATCTTAAATCTAATTTTCGTGACCATAGAGTTGTCTGCCCTCGACTGTGAGTTTTTGGCGCGACGAAATTACTCTATGGCTTGGAGGTCGTTACAGTTCGTCTTGGAGTTATGACGTATTTTGTTGACGTCTTAGAGCTGACGTACTTTATTTAAGACAAGAATCGGAAGTGTTCGCGTAAAAAAAAGCCTCGATTTCGATCCTCCAAGTAATTACTTAATTAAATTGTCAGACGAACAATAAAAAAAAGGTTTTGATTTATAATCCGCTGGATTTATTTCTTCAGGAGGTGATTTAGTGAATAAAATAAATAAATAAAATAAAAAATGAGAGGATTTTGATTTATTACATCTCACCCTCTCACCCTGCCACCCCCACCCTCTCTCTCTCAATCATTAATAACTCTGTCTATGGAAAAAAAGGCCCGTCGCTGATTACTGAAGGTGGGAATTGACCGAAACACTGGCTGAGGCTAGAGAGTAGGGGATGAAAGGGGTGGAAGGGGGTGGTTAGGATGGCATTTCGATAAATTATAAATCATTCCCTAATGATCTAGCAAGTTTGTACGTTTTAATTTCCCAACGCGGTCCGCCATCTTGAATGTAAAATTGATTAAAATTCAGCGTAAAACGTGTTGCTCGACCCTGACTAATTCCTTATTCCGACCCCAGGTAAGTTTCCGTGACTTTGATTAGTCTCTCTCCTCTCCGCTTGTCTTCTGTTGCGGCTTTTGAGGTTTTTACCCTTTTGTCCTGTCGTTTTCCGGCCCGGAAGTGAGGTCTTTATTTGGTTGTTTTGTTTTTCTCTTGTCTTTTTGTGACCTGTTCTCATCGCTGTTGTTACTCGAATGCAAACAAACGGGTGGATTATCAGAATCAGAAAACTTGGGTTAAAGGAAATGCGGAAATCCCGCTCTATAGGAGGCCTTCTGGTTGCAACAGTTCTTTGGATAAACCAGAAGTCTCGCATGTTCAACAGGCTGGTGACCGGGTTTTATGTTCCCTGTTCTCCCTCTCCCTCTTTCTGTCTTTCTTCCGCTCTGTCGTTAAAAATCTTTTTCCTCAATTTTATTTTCGGTGACGTGACCTCGTCACGTGATATTTTTTGGGGGGAAGCTTTCACTCAATAAAGTTTTATTGCTTTAACTTTTGATTTCCACGTCAAGGTTGTATTAATTTGAGACTTAAATAATAAATTTTTCCTTTTCTTCTTGGTTTCTGGGGTGTACACAAACGGAAGTATCGAACGCGGGAAGTGGAAACACAAAGAAAGTGGAAACAATAACCGGAAGAAACGGTTGGTGTCTTGTTACATCTAACACAAAGACTACAGGAAAAATTTTTATTCTTTCCCCTGCTAACTACAACCTGTCTCCAACTCGTAATCTCAAGGGCGGGTAGAAAGGTACGACACAGAAGCAAAAGAATGAAGTAGAACAAAAGGAGGAAAGAAATTATGGGAAGAATAGACAGATGGAAAGTTGGTTGAATTGAAACAGGATAGACTAGATGCGAGTGGAAAAGCTCGTTGCTGAGTCAAATGGTTTTGGTCCAGGGGTTCGTCAAGGCAAAACAAAGAAAACACGAAAAATCCAAAATGGCGAATAGATGAGATACAGCAAGATATCTGAATCAAAAGAATACAGCAATTCAGACCTTGTTTACAATGTTTATTGAGAAAAACAAGAAAGACTTCTGCGCGACAAAAAAGACCTTGACATTGTACTAATCCCAATGAAACCAAAGGAAAGAGAAAAAGGCAAAACAGAAGTCAGAGAAAAGAGAGCGAGAAGCCAAAGAAAGACAATAGAAAAACAACAGAATAAAACAACAACAGGAAAAATTTTTTGAATTAATAACAAGAAACCATACAGCGTACAAAAGACCAAACGTAAACGAAAGAGAAACGACAGCAAGAAAGGAGAAAAGTCTGAGGAACGAGAATAAAATTCCCACAAAACCAATCAACGACAGGAAATAACGGAAACGGTTTCTCAAGAAAGGTGCATCTCTTCGTCTCATCCCCTCTCACCCACCCCGTTCCTACCCTTAATTACGAGTTTTACATTTAAATAATCATTTGCAGATAAATAAGTCGCCGTTATTCACACAAACATTTCTGTCGTAACACATAGAAACAAAAAAAACGAAATCATTAGCAGGCTGTGACAAAGGGAGCAATTTAATTAGGCTAATTGCGATTTCGTCGTCATCATCCCCTCACCCCCACCCGCTCATCCCCTATTATTCATGAGGGAAAAAAGTCCGAAAAAAAGCTCAAACGGACGTGAACACATGTGAAAATTGTTGTTCATCTCGTTTCGTAACGGTTTTTATTTAAAAATGCAGTTGGCAGCCTGCTCTCACATAAATTACGAACGAAACAAAAAAACCGTTAAAATGGCGGCGGGATTCGAATGAGGGAAATTTTTTCCCCACGTTTTTTGAGAGTGTTTAGCTGAAAAGCTTTTAAAGCTTTTGTTTCCAGCTGTGAATAAATCATCGTGGAGGACGTTTTTATTCCTGGATACGTACCTGTCACCTCCTTAGCACCTTTTTTCTTCTTTTTTCTTTCTTAATTGGGTTTAATGAAGATGAAAAGTTGGGGGTGGTGGAGGTGAGGGTGTGGGTTTGAGATTTATGATGACGGTTAGGAAAGTGGATGTCGCGTGGAGTCCAGGTTGAGTTAGAAGGAAAACGTTCGGGTGAAGGAGACGAACGCGATGGAAATGACAAACGTTCGCTCGGATCCGGTGTGATATGACACGCAAGAATGGGTGTCTTGGACAAATCCGACCTCCTCCTTCATCTTCTTCTTTTTCTTATTCTTCTTCTGATTGTCTTTCCTGTATTTCTTCCTTTTCTTCTTCTGTCCTTGTCCTTGTTTCCTCTCGCTTTTCGCTTTCTTTTTGATTTTTCTTGTTCTCCTTTTTATTCTTCTTTTTTTTCTTCTTTCTCTCATACGAATTCCTCTCTCTTTTCCTTCTATTTCCTTTTCTCATGGTTATTCTTCCTTCTACTTCTCGTTCCACTTTTGCTCTCATCATCTTTTCATACATCATATTTCTTTATTCTCCTGTTTCTTCGTTTTCTCTGACTTAGGTCTTTTTCGTTTTCTTCTTTTTTACGTCTGTTTCTTCTCCTTTTTTTGTAATTATTCTTGTTCTCCTCCTTTTCTCCTTTTATTCCTTTTTCTCCTCCATTTGCTCACTTATTTGAATTATGTGTTTCAAAAATGTTACCAACTTTCACAGGATCTGACGCACATTTGTACAACGGATTTCATAAATAATGCACACTGTAACTAGGAATTTAGTGCACATTTATACAACATATTCATTTCATAAATGATGCACAGTTGTGTTATGTATTCGTTACGCCAGTTAATGTCTATCAACAAAAATGTTTTTTCATAATTATTGCACACTTTTGCGTTATATAACTATTTATTAATTTATCTATACTATAAATAGTACAGATAATAATAAAAACTGTGCTCAGAGATCGAACCCTGGTAGATCACGTCCTCGGAGGGGGCAAAGTGTTTCCCTCCTGCTGTAGTACTGTATACAAGGCAACAATTCGTTACCAACAGTAGTACCAAGGTTGTAAGTAGGTCAAAACTGTTTAGATAAATTATCTACTTTATAGTTTAATAGATTTGATTTGAGTTCTGCTTAAACATTTTTTTATTCACATCTGGAAAGGATAACAAGAGGAAGACTGGAAAAACGAAAGCTCGGGAGATGTGAAAAAGGTTTTTCCGGGGGTTGTAGAGGAGGGATGAGGGGGAGGTAGCGAGTGACAAAATTAAAAACTCATCTTAGAAAATGGGGGATGAAAGTGAAAAGTCCTTCGGGGCGTTCACCGTCGGTGTTTTTCCTTTGTTGCCCCGGAAAATTTTTTTTTGGGGGGTGGGGTTTGGTAAATATGACGTCATACAAAAGCTTTCGCGGTGATTTAAAAAAAATTTTGTCTTTGATGCGGCTTTCGATTGTTTTTTTAATTTTGATTTTGTAAGCGAGCCGCCTCCAAAACAAAGCTTTTGCGAGGAGGTCGTCTGAAAGGAAAGCTCACCACCACCCAACGCTTGAGAGAGCTTTCGACCAGATTCCTTTTCTTCCTCCTCGTAGTGGAAGTTTAGGGGATGGATGGGTGGTTGGGGGGGGGGAAGAACACACTAAATCCGTCGACTTCAACCCTCTCTGGAGAGAGTAACCAAACCGGAAATCCAACTTGGGAAAACTTCGGTAGATAATAAAAAAAGTGGGAAAATAAAAACCGGAAATCGATTATCTGTCGCAGGTGGCTTTTCCCGAAACCTGACTAAATGCATAAAACTGTCTACTTTCTCCGGTCAGCCATAATTTTTCCTCAGCGGGGGGAGGAGGAGGAGGGAAGAAATACAGAAGCTTTGGGATTGAGCTTTAAAGAGAGAGAGACGGAGACGGAAAAGTTTTTTATCCGTTAATAAAAAGTGAAGCGTTCTTGAGAAATGTCATTTCTGTCTCTTCCTCTTTGTCTTTGTTCGTCTTTGGAGAATCTTCTTCTTCTTCTTTTTTATCTCCTGAGAAAGACGGAGATGAGTTTATCGCTTTTATTTTCATTCTTTTCTACTTCTTTGAAATTTTTTTTTAGATATTAACTTTCTAAAGTAGAGGAAGAAGAGATTAAAACCTGGTTTTGCCTTTGTTGTATTATAATATAAATGAGTTTTGTGTTTCCTATGTTTTTATTGTGGTGAGTTTGTCTTCTTATGATGTGGGTTATTCCTGTGTCTTTCTTTTGTTTTCCGTTGTTTCACTTTCTATCTTTTCTGTCTTCCATTTCCTTCTTTTTCTCTCTCGTTCTTCTCTTTTACTTTTTATTTTTTTATTATCTTGGTCTATCTCATCCTTTTCGTCTTCTTTTCTCTTTCATTCGATCTTTTCATCTTGTTTTCATTTTTCTTTTTCTATTTCTTTCTTTTTTTTATTTCGGTTTCTCTCTATCTTTCCTTTGTCTTTTTTTTTTTCTTTTTATTTTTGTTTTTGTTTTCTCTTTTTTTTTTCTCTTTCTTTTCTTTTTCCCATTTTTCCCTCATCTTTCTCTTTTTCTTTTTTTTTCCTTTCTACTTTTTCATGTTTTCTCTTCCTCTTCCTCTTTCTTTTCTCTTCTCAGCTATTTTTCTTTTCTTCGATTCCGTTTTTCTGATGCCTTTTTCTTTTTCCATTTTCTGTGTTTTTCTCTTTTTTCCTTTTCTCTCATTCCTCTCATTCTTTCTCTTTTCCTCTGTTTCTTCCTTTGATCTTGTTTTCTTTCTTTCTTTCGATTTTTTATTGATTTTCTTTTTCCTCTTCTATTTTCCTCTTTTCTCTTTTCTTCCATTCCTTTCTAGTCTCTGTTTTTGTTTTCTTTCTCTTTTACTTTTTTATATGTTTTCCCCTTTCCTCTTTCTCTTTTCTTTTATTTCTGTTTTTTCTCTTCCTTTTTTTGTCGTTGTCTCTTTTTCACTTTTCCTTTTCTATCTTCACTTCTTTTTTTCTTCTTTTCACTCTTTTTTTTTCATATTTTGTTTTTCCTTCCTCCTTTCCCTTTTTCTTTGTTTCATTATTTTCTTTATCTTTCCTCCCACTTTTATCGCTTTTTAACTCATATTTATAAATTCAATATTCATTTCCACCCTAGCGTTGAAAAAAAAGAGAAAAGATCCAACGTTAATGAGAACATCGTAAAGGTCAAAAGGTCACTCGACATCATTACCTGAAGTTGAAATTTGATCCGATCAAATTATTAGTAAACTAAAAAGAAAAACGGATCGAAGCCAAGGGAAAGATAAATAAACACAGGCGGTGAGAAAGGTTCACAAGATGGAGGGCAAACTAAAAATAAAAAAAAGGTAAAAAAGGTTGAACGGAGGAGGAGGAGGAGGAAAGGGAGGCAACCAAAAGCGAAATCAATTCAAAATTAATACGTATTGCTTTCAATTTGCTTTATTGTTCCTGTCTCCTCTCTCCTCCCTCGAGCTCCTTCTCCTCTTCCTGACACAAAATGAATTGACCGGTGCAATTGAATTTTTTTTCCTCTCCCTCTCCCTCTCTCTGATGGGGAAAAATAAATTACGCTGTCGTGAGGAGGAAGAGGAGGATGGAAAAGAGAAAGTTAAGCGAAAGCTAGCAAACGGAAATGTTTCATTTTACGCGTCGCAGCCTTTCCCTCCACCCCCGTCACCTCACTCAAATTTATCCTGATATATTAATATATATTTATATCATATTCGACATATGGTGCGTCATTTCTCTTTATACTGTAACGTATATCCGACGTGTTATGCTGATATCAGTGAAAAGAATTTCCTTCGAGTTTTTCTTTTCCTTTTTGGTTCCTTCGTTGTGACCTCTTTCTTTACTTCTTCGGTTTTTACCTTTGAGTCCATGACTACCTTTTCTGTCTCCTCGACATTTTCATCTTTCTAGGTTTTTTGCTGACTCTCTTCTGTCGCGAGGTTTATATTTTTCTCTACGTCGTGTTTAGTTTCTTGCTTTCACGCAAAGCCTCATCACCCTAACTCTTTTGGTGTGTTTCAGAACGAATTCCTGTTACCTGTATCCTCTATTACTTAGAAATTTATACAAAACACTCATTAGTATAAGATATTATACTATAAATTCAATATAGAATACTTTTAGGGTGAAGATCAAAAGAAGAAACTCATAAATAAGTTTGCGCTCATTATGAAATGAAACGCGTAACTTATAGGACGGAATTTTATCTCGTGTGTGCATTATTTTTGAAAGAATTCTCTCTGATTGTGCATTATTTTTGAAATGGGAGTCTTTCTTCAAATAGGCCTATGTTTTATAATGCATGTCTATGATGTCAACAGTTTGAGTAGAATTGGCATCACTGAATAAAAATTGTTGTTGTCATTCGTAAAATCTTAAAATGACGGTGTGCAATATTTTTGAAATGAATTAATCCCTCAAGTGTTCATTATGAAATGAAACTCATAACTTATACGACGGAATTTTATCTCGTGTGTGCATTATTTTTGAAAGAATTATTCCTTCTGTGCACAGTTTTCAAAACAGACTCTCGGGGCAAATGTGTTTTGTTTTTGAAACAGGATCTCTTCTCAAGTGTGCAATATTTTTGAAAAAATTATTCTCTCAAGACTGTGTCCTTTTTCAGAAAGGAACTTTTCTCGAACGTGCATTATTTTTGAAATGAGACTTTTCCTCAAGTGTGTGTTATAATGCATGTCTGTGGTGTCAACAGATTGAGTTAGGTTGGCATCACTGAATACAAACATTTATCATCCGTAAAATGTCAATATGACAGTGTGCATTATTTTTGACATGAATTACGCTTTGAAGTGTGCATTATTTTTGAAACGGGATCTCTTCTCCGGTGTGCAATATTTTTGAAATTATTTTAACAATCAAATCTGCATCATTTTAAACATATATCTTCCTCAAGTGTGCATTGCTTTTGAAAAAAATCGTTGTCTCAAGAGTGGGTTCTATTTTCAGAAAGAAATGGAGAGAGATGAGAGAAAGAAAGTGGCAGAGAATGAGAGAGAGAAAAGAGAAGCAGAGGAAGACTGAAAGGAAAAGAGCCGATAAACGAAGTGGAAGGGAAAATGAGAAACAAAGAATCTTTCCAATGAAAAACCCAAATTTTAAAAATCCCCAGCGATTCATTCGTCAGCTATAAGCAAATAAGAGGGAAAAAGTGGGTACGAAGGCGACAGCGAAGAGGAAAGCTGATGAAGATGAGGAAGGGCGAGGCGGGGGGAGAGGAAACCCGAGAGAACTCGCACCTGCAAAATCGAATAAAAAAAAGTGAAAAACAAACAAAACCGTGTTAACGAAACTTTTTTTTTTGTTTTCTGTTATTAAACAGACACAGGGAAATAATAATTTTTCTCGAAAATTCCCACGTCTCACTCACGTACAAAATCAAACAAACCGGAAGGATGAGTAAGCGGAACCGGAAATGAAAAACGACTCGAAATGGCGTCTTTTTATTTAACATCATCTCACCAGAAACCTCTTCTCCCGTCCTTCCATCAATTATCGTTCCTCTGGATTCTGGGCGAAAATTTTTATTTACCCAACAACCCCAACCCCCCCACCTTTTCTCTGCATCAAGCTTTCACCTACTTCCGGTACGAATTATTTCCGCTTGTTTGAAATCGGGTTTTGAGTTTTTTGGCGGGTTGAGCATAAAACGCTCAAAGCTCGGATGAAAAGTCAAATGCGTGAGCTACCCCTATCAATATCATATGATATTATATTATAGAGATGGGGTGGAAGATACCAAACGGTTTAGAATTCTATAAAATTCGAATTACGTCACGTCAGAGATTGGAAAGGTTGGAAAACGGTGGTGGTGAAAATGAAGAGATTTCGAGACGTATCGCGTTATCGGTTTTTCCTTTCGTGGAAAAATCTCGACTTTCTTCTCCCCCAACAGAGATTCTTTCCTACAAAGTCGATCTCTTTTACATCTCTCGCTCAAATCCTGAGAGAAAACCTTGTCGTTTCGAATTTCCTCGAAACGCCGCACAAAAAGAATCTCGAAATTCATCTCAGACATAATATTAAACTGTAGCTTTCTATTTATGTGTTGAGAGAAAGCTCGTTTCGAAAAGCTTTCAATACCCGCCCCTCCCTTTCGAACGTGAGAGAAGAAGACGATGAAACCAGAGATAAGAAAATGACTTCGCGTCAACACCAAACAACAACAGCAAGAAAGAAAAAGAAGAAGAAAGAAAGAAAGAAATCAATTCTCCTTATCGGGGGAGGCAACAGCAAGAAAAAAACATTAAACGAAAATGGCGGATATCGAAACGGGGGCGGGGGTGAGAAAAATGTTTCGTTATGTAGCACGAGAAAGAGGAAGGCACTTTTGGGTCGGGAAAACATGGAAAAGGGGGCACCGAACCTTTTTTTCTTCCAACCTCCCCGAAAAGCTAACACACACGCTCGAATAGTGCCGGAAAGTTTTTTTTTGTTCTGCTAAAATCAGCTTAAAACGCGAAAGGATGTGTTGGGGGTTGGTGGGGGGTAGGTGAAAAGCTCTCGCATTTTCTTTGGGTAAATACTTTTGGAAAGGCGGCCATTTTGTTTTTAACATAAGTCGTTAAGTTATAAGATAACTTTTCCTCTTGTTAATCAAAAACTTTTCTTTTTCTTCATCTTCGTGTTTGACTTCTTCTTTGCTTCTTTTGGGGCGGGGGAGGGGGGGAAGAAGTTTTCCAGCAGAAAATTTTTTTGTAGTTTTTCCGATTTCTCATCTCCTTCCTTCGTCTCTCCTCCTCCTCCTCCTTCTTCTTAAAGAACTAAAGTTTTGTCTTGAAAAGTTTATTAAAAACTTTCTTTACCTCTCCTCCTCCGTCGGTATTTTGAAATAATCGAAGTTTCCATTCCCCCAGCCCCCTCCTCGTCCTACTCTTCAGTTTCTCTTTTGAGGTTCTTCCTGACGTTTTACATGGACGGTTTGTTATTAAAGTGGCCTAAGTCTTTTATTTGAATTTTTTTTTTAGATGCACATTCGACTGATGAATTCATTACAAAAAGATTTTACGGATGACAACTGTTTTTATTCAGTGATGCCAACCTAACTGACCACAGAAATGCTTTCTAACACACACTTGAAAAGAGTCTCATTTCAGAAATAATGCACATTCGAGAAAAGTTTCATTCTGAAAAGTGAACACTCTCTTGAGACAATGATTTTTTCAAAAGTAATGCACACTTGAGAGGATGATTTTTGATTAGAGTAGAGATTCGACTGATGAATGATTTTCATAAATATTGCACACTTGAGAAAAGATCCTGTTCCAAAATAAAGCACATTTGCTTCGAGAGTTTGTTTTGAAAATTGTGCACTGATGAAGGAATAATTTTTTCAAAAATAATGCACACTTTAGAGGGTAATTCATTCAAAAGTAATGAACACTTGAAGGATTGATTCATTTCAAAATATTGCACACTGCCATTTAAGATTTTCCGGACGACAATAACTGTTTTTCAGTGTTGCTAACCTAACTCAGAGTGTTGAAACCACAGGTATGCTGTATGACACACACTTGAGGAACGAGACCCATTTCAAAAGTATTGCACACTTGAGACGAGATCCATTTCTTTCTTCTTTTCTCTTATTTTTCATTCTCATCTTCTTTGTCTCTCTCACTTTTTCTTCTTTCTCTTTCCCATTCACTTTGTCTTTCTTAGATTATTGCTCTCTTTGTCTCTCATTCGTTCAGTATTTATTTATCTTTTGCTCATTTTTCTTCTCCCTATCTTCTCTTCCTTCCTGTCGTCACTCCTTATCCTTTCTTTTCTATTTGCTTCTTTTCTTTCCCACCGTTTTCTTTCACTCTCTTCAGCTTTTGGCGTATGCTTTTCCTGTTTTTCCTTTCTTTTTTCATTTTCTTCCTCCACCTTTCTTTTTCTCTTCCCTCCTGTCTCCCACTTCTTTCTTTTTTTGATTTTTTGCTTCTTTGTCTATTACCACCGTTTTCTTCTATTCTCTCTATTCATGTTTTGCTTTTCCTTCCTTTTCTTTCTCATCCTTGTTTTATTTTCCTTTCTTTCATTTTCCTCTCTTTTTCGTTACTTTTCATTCTTCTTTTGCTTCTCTTATTTTGTGATCCTACTCCTCCCGCCATCACTTTCTTCTCTCTTTTTCCTTATTTTTCCATCCTTATTTACTTTTTTCTTCTCTTAGTTTGATGGGTTTCCTAAACTTCCTCCTAAACTTGTCTGTCTTTTGTTTATTTTCCATTTCGATTTTCTGTTTGAGGAAACTGAGGGTGGAATTTCAGGGATGGGTTCAGGTTTTTTGATGAATACTTAAGACAGTTTGGAAGGAGGACCAGAAAGTGGATGTATCAACCCTTAATACTGAGTTTTCGTATTCGACTAAGTTCCATCATCATTTGAAGTTTGTTTAATCGCCTATTTTCCAACAGGTTTACAGTCATTCGTGCAAACATACACGGAAAGGACCGAAGAGGGGTTAGAGGAAAGGTCAGAACCCAAATGAAAGTAGGTTAAGGGTTTGTTTACACTTTCCTTTCGTTTCTCGAATCGTATTTTAGTGAGTTTTCCTTAATTAATAAAAATTAATTTTTTGCTGGTCGGAATTCGAATTTACTGCCCTCCCCCTCCCCCGGGTTTCCCATAAAACATGAAATCACCCCCGTTTTGGGGCCTCACACACACACACTCTCACGCAGACATTTTTCTTTTTTTATTTATTTATTATATTATATATTATACTATACTTATTAAAACCAATTTTATGTGGAAACAACACACAGAAAACACGTAATTGTTTCAAATTTGGGTTTTTTGTGTTATTTGCTGAAGGAGGAGGAGGAGGTGGAGGTGAAGAATTAAACAAACCGTAAACCTTTCTCGAAGAAGTGGATTAAGTGGGTGGGTGGGGGTGAAAGGTGTGAGAAGCGTGGAAAAGACCCGAAAAATTTATTCGCGATTTAAATTCCAGAGCTCTTAATCCGTAAATTCTCGGGAAAAATTTTGGGATTTCGTCGTGTGTAACTCTCTCTCTCTCTCTCTCTCTCTTGTCCTCTCCTCTTTTCTTCAGCCTCCCTCTCTCGTTGCTACTCGTTTTAATTTTGTATTCATCCTTAGGGAGGGAGGAGAGAGTGAGGAAATCGGTCCATTCGACCGAAATTAAATTTCCGCCCGCCATTCGAGTGAAAACATTTATCTAACGCCTCCTTTCTCTTCTCTCCTCTTCCTCTTCCTCTCCTTTTGCTTCTCTTTCTCTTTCCTTTCTCTGTGTGTTTTCTTTCTTGTCTGCCTCTCTTTTTCTCTTTCTTTGTTTTCCATCTTTCTTCTTTTCCGCTCTTTCCTCTTCTTTTTTTTCTTTTCTTTTTATTTGTCTTTCGTGTCTGTTCTTTTTCTTCTCTCTCTCTCTCAGTCTGTTCTTTTTCTTTTTGCTTTCTCTTTCACGCCCTCTCTTTTCTTTTTCTCTCTCTCTTTCTTTCTTCCAATTTCTTCCTTTTCCATCTCTCTTACACCTTGTTTTCTCTCGTTTCCTCCTTTCTTCCTTTCCTCTATATCTCTCTTTCCCTTTTCTTTCTCTTTGTCTATCTTTTCGTTTTATCTCTTCCTCTCTTTTCTTTTTTAGTTTTCTTTCTTCCACTTTGTTTTCTCTTCCCAAATTTTCCTCATTTCTCTTTTTTCTTTTCCTCATCTTCTCCTTCATTGTTTTTATCTTCTTTTTCTGTTCCTCTTTTCTTTTCTTTCTCTCTCAATACTCTCTGCCTCTTTCTTTCACTCAACTCTCTCTCTCTTCATTTCTTATTTTCTATTCCTCTTCTCTTTTCCATTTCTTCCTTTTCTCATTCTCTACGCTTCTCTATTTCTTTCTTACTCTCGCTTTTATTTTTTATAGCCTTCTATCCCCCTTTTCTGGTTACTTTGTACCCAGTACAATGTCTGTCTTCTCATGAAGCAAACTTGCCTTATTCTCTTTGTAACAACCCCCCACCTACAGTAAACTAATTTGACGTCGACCTTTCTCAACCACACAAACAAATAAATAGATAAATAGATAGATAAACAGAGAATACTTACCGATTAATTGACCCAATAAAAGGAAGACAACATGAATTCGTAAAATTGTGATCCTACTCATGGTTGGCAATCCTGTTTCGTGTTCCATGAGTACGATGATTATGACTCCTGTCGCCCGCCTTTTTCCACTTCGGATTTCACTTCACTTCTATTCACTTATTAATTTATTTATCTAACGTATTTTATTTTATCTAGGTTTTTATCTACACACCATTATTACACACACCACTGTAACAAGAAGAAAAAAATTTTAGTATGTAGGTCACAGGGGGACTAAACGGGGGTGCTGGTGGCAGCAGCTACGGATTTTCCGGGGGACGGGGATTATCTTTGCTATCGGTTGCCCACGTTCTCTCCGTTCAACTTCGCCCACGTTACGGCGTTCGGTTTTATTTATCTGCTTCGAGTTTTCTCTCCTTTTTTTGTTTATCTATTTCTTTGTTTGATTTTGTTTTGTTTGTATTTTTTTCTAAAAATAACTTCTCGTGGGCTGTCACGTTTACTGTATACGCCTGTATATATTGAGGGTCATGAATACTTTGAAGCCTTCAGTATAAAGTTCGAGTGAATGTATATATAGGCCTACAGATTATTTTGAAAGTGGCATAAGTCCATCTTTTCTATATTGATTTAGTGAAAGTGTTGGAATGTTAGGATAAATGGGTCCATCGAGGGTAGGAGAGAACAAATCGTTTTCGAAAGATTTAAACCGGAAATGGAAATGATTGGGTTTTGTTAGAAATGGATGGTTTGGGTATAACTAAAAGACAAAACTGGAAATCGTTTAATTTTGAGTTTGTTCAAATAAATCCTCGACTGTTCTAACTTTTTGAAGAACTCTTCTTTGAGGACAACCCCCCTCACCGTCACCTTCTACCGCCTCCTGCGTCTTCTTCTTCTTCCGAAAACTTAGTTTACACTTTGCCTTTTGTTTTTTTTTCCTTCCTATTTTTAACCTTTAAACTTTGACAAAAGCCTCCTTCTTTCATCCCCCTCCCCCGTCTTCTTCTTCTTCTTCCTTCTTACAGAAGTAAAAACATTTTTCCTCTCTCAAGGATCCTCGAGACAAAGTCAAAACCAAACAAATGAAAGGAGTTATCGATGCTTGCGGCGACGGATTTTCGAACCTTTGAGATTTTGGTTTCCGAGAGGAGTGGGGGAGGGGTGAGGGTGATTTTGGGAGGTGAAGAGTGTGAAATTGCTCGAAGGCGAGTGAAAGAGGAAACCGTGTTGAAGAAATGAGAAACCGGTATGTTTAGGAGGAGGAGAAGGAGGTCAAGGCGAAAAGAAAATGGAGGATCGTCAGAGTGATTAAAAGCTTTTGGTTGATGAGGACCTGGAAAAATCGAGGAAAAGAGATACGGTTCGGGAGAATCGGCGATTTAAAAGTGAGCTAATTGATGTTTTGAAGAGGTCACGTGACCCCTCTCTTTCGCTCTGAAGGATAAGGCCTTGGTTGTAGTGAGTTGTTGAAAAATTTTTTGGGATTGGGGCCATACTCTCCCTCCTCTCCTCTCTCTCTATGCTGATGGTGTCACTTTGACTGAGGCTAGTTTTTCAGCGATTTTGACCACATCGTTATTTTCCTTTTTTTTCTCTCTTCTCCTCTCTACCTCTTTCTCTTTTCATCTTTCTTTCTCTCTCTTGCTATTTTCTTCCAATCTTTCACTCTCTCTTTATCGTTTCTTTACTCTACTTTCTTCTTTTTCAACATTTTTAAACTTCTCTCTTCCTTGGTTTTATTTTTTTTTTCGTCTTTTTGTGTCTCTCTTTCTCTCTTTTTCTTCCTCCTTTCTATTTCTTTTCCCATTTTCTTTCCCACTTTCAGTTTTTATTTTCTTCTTTCACCTTCTTTCTCTAGTTTTCCTTCTTTTAATCTTTCTCTCTCTCTCTCTTTAGTTCTTTTTAATTTTCTTTCTCTTTTTATGGTTCACCTTCCTTTCCTCTTTCTCTTTGCTTCTTTTCTTTTGTCTTCCATTTATCTTTGATTTTTCCTTTTATTACCTTTTTCTTCTTTGTTTTGATTTTGGGTTGTCTCGTGATCTCTCTTTCTCTTTTCTCTTTTTCTAGTTCA
The DNA here is from genome assembly GCA_016920875.1 of Columbicola columbae. Taxonomy (NCBI): domain Eukaryota; kingdom Metazoa; phylum Arthropoda; class Insecta; order Psocodea; family Philopteridae; genus Columbicola; species Columbicola columbae. The sequence goes on from JADMLL010000012.1 coordinate 3,327,525, forward strand.
CTTTCTTTTCCTTTTTTAGTCTTATCATTTCTCTTTCTTTTCCTTCTGTTTTCTCTGAGTCTTCATCCCTTCACTCTTTCTTTGGATTTCTTTTCCACATTGTCTTTCCCTCTTTTTATTGTTCTTTCTTTTTCTTTTCTCTTTGGCTATTTTCTATTGTCTTTCCATTGCTCTTTATTTTCTTCTTCTTTATTATATCTTTTCTATTCATCTTAAAATGTGTCTCCTTCATCTCTTTGTTTTTTCTATTTCTCTTTTTATGGTTCAGTTCTTTTCCTTTTTTCTCTTTCTTTTATTTCTTTTTAGTCTTTCCATTACTCTTTCTTTTCTCCTTCTCTTTCTCTAGTTTTCATTCCTTTGCTCTTTCTCTCCCTCTCTTTGGATTTCTTTCTAATTTTCTTTCTCTTTTGAAAATTTGGTTCTCTTTCTGTGGCTTTCTTTTTCTCTTTCTCTCTTTTGTGTTCCTTTTTATTTTGTCTTTCCATCGCTCTATCTTTTTCTCTTTTTATTTACCATTTTTCTTTTTTTATTCTTACATCTTACACTGTCTGTCTGATCATTTTTTCGATTTTCCCTCTTTCTCTGGTTCTCTTACTTTGCTTCTTTTTCTTGTGTGTTTTCCATCGCTCTTTCGTTTTCCTTCTCTTTTCTCTTACACACTTTTTCTGATTTTCCTCTTTTTCTCTATTCTTCTCTCATTTCCTTTCCCCCTTCCTCTTTGCTTTTCTTTTCATATCAACTATGAGTTCTTTTTCTACACTGCTTTCTCGTAACATTTCATTTTGTTTCCATCCTATCATCTCCTTTATTTCTATTTTTTATGTTATATCTCATTTTCAATTTTCTATCCTTTTACAAGTTATTTGCCTCTCTACAAATTTCCTCCTTTCATCATCTTCAATTTCAATCTTCTTCAACTTCTTTTCATTTATTATTTATTATTCAACATCTTTTCTTCCTTTCGCATTTATTTCTTTCTCTTCTTTCTTTGTATCTTGTTAACTTGTCTTCTGTATCAGCTCTTTCTATGGCCTTTTATCTGTTGCTCTCGTGTTTACAATTATTCCTTCATATTTTGTTCCGGGGTTTCTTATTACCTGCTCTTTCCTTCCACCTCCTCTTTTTGTTTTTCACTTTTTGTTCTTGTTTGACACTCTTATTTCACTACTTTCCTTTTGCGTTTGAGATTGTTGGCTGTGCCTCTTTTACTTATTTCTTATCTTTGGTTTTGCATTTCGTGACTTTCGGTGATAGGCATCTAGTTTTCAAATGCAAATCGGATTTCCAGCTTAAAGAAAATAGGAAACCCACCACCAAATGTCAAAATTTTTTTCTTTTCTTCCTTTTTACTGAGTGCTAAGAGGTTGAGAAAAGGTTTTTACGGTTTGTTAAGTAAGAAACGTTTCCTCGTAAACTTGAAAACCCATAAACTCTATAAAATAAAAAGTTTCACATAAAAAACTATTAAAAAGGAAAAATTTTGTGTAACGAAAAAAAATCAAAATCGAGGTTGGGAGTCTCATTTCAACCTTAGGAAGAAGGTTTTCAACCCTTTTCGATTCGATTTTAACGATTTTGAACCCCCCATAAAACGTATTTTCACCCCTTTGGACCCAAAATTCTCAGTTTTCCTGTTACACCGTATTAGATGTCGGTGATGTTGGGTGATGTTATTGCTGTTGGACTATTAAAAGTTATGTGGGGTTTTAGGCAAAATTAATTTCATGAATGTTGCACACAGTTTAGGGGACGTTATTTCGAAAATATTGCACACATCCAAGAACTTCTTAATAGTTTGGGTTACACAGAATTCAAGCGAGTCTTAGTACGTTCAGGTGGATGTTGAACAGTTGATTGTAGACTACCAAAGGTGGACTTGAAATTCGTCTTTTACATCATTAAAAATGTGCAGTATTTATGAAATGAATGGTTCGTAGAAGTGTGCAATATTTTTGGAACTAAAGTTCCTCAGAAGTATTCAACACAAAATGAATAATTGTTAAAAGTGTGCATTATTTTGAAAGTGATCCCGTTCGAGTTGTACGAAGTTTTTGAAAAAATGTGCAATATTTTTGAACTAAATCTCTTACGAAAGTGTGCAACATTTTTGGAATTAATTTGTTCAAAGAGTGTTCAAAATTAATCCCTTTCAAAAGTGTGCAATATTTCTGAATAAAAATAATTGGTAGAAGTGTGCCATTTTTTTGTAATAATTTCGTTCTAAAGTGTGCACTATTTATGAAATGAATAGTTTGAAGAATTATTATTTTTGGAATTAATTTCATAAATATTGCACACTTCTACGAGCCATTCATTTCATAAATATTGCACACTTCTACGACCATTCATTTCATAAATATTGCACACTTCTACGAGCCATTCATTTCATAAATATTGCACACTTCTACGACCATTCATTTCATAAATACTGCACATTTTTAATGATGTAAAAGACGAATTCAAGCCCATCTTTGGTAGTCTACAATCAACTGTTCAACTACCGAGAGAACAAAAAGCCTGAGACTGGCTTGAATTCGGTATAATCCGAGTTTTTAACTGAAGTGTGCATTATTTTTGAAATTAATTTTTCATGAATTATACATAAAAGTGTGCAATATTTATGAAATGGGCTTCCCAAAACTGCTTAGCTTTTTATTAACAAAACCTCTGCTTTATTTTTAAAATTAGTTTTTGATTAATTTGTATACTAATCACGAGACACAATCATCATACAAGTGTGCATTATTTTTGAAAGAAACTTCCTTCTAAAGTGTGCAGTATTTATGAAATAAATCCCTTAAAACAATTCGTGGTATTAGCTTTATCAACGCCTCATACAAGTGTTTAACTTGTGTGTTGTGTTTTTAACAAAGTGTGTAATATTTACGAAATAGACTACTCCTCTAAAAATTGTGCATTATTTATGAAAGATATTGGTTGTTTAATTTCTCTTAACAAAAAGAAAACTGAGGGCAGAATCGACCTGATCAAAAGAGTAACAACAAACCTAATCAGACTGAGACTCGCTTGAGAGAATTAGGACGATGACGTCACAAAGAGCTACCGGGGAGATGATTCCGATATGAGTATAACAGAGAACAAAAAAACACGACAGCGACAGAAAAGACAGTACAACAATCATCATTCTCTGTCTATCTCGGCTGACTAGTGTCTTGAAAAATTATGATCATAAATAAAAGGTGTCCCAGAGCCTGAAGGGATGACCTTCCTCCTTCAACCCCAACCACCACCAAAGAAAAAGACAAAAAAAAATGGCGGAACATTATTTAGAATCATAAAACGTCATCCGAAAGAAATCATTCATTCATTCATTCGAATTAGATTAACGAAGACGGAGAGATGGAAAAGAAAATGGCTGCCACTTGGAGCAACAAGTTTTCACTCGCATAAAAAGAAAATTGTAAACACTTCCAGAGGGAAAAAAATGGCTGGAATTTTGGGGGTTGGGGGGTTGGAAAACATCGATTAGAACAAGTTTTAAATTTTTGAGCTAATTACTTCATTTCGAATCAGCAACTTTTCCATCGGAAGGGAAATTTTTTTTTATGGGAAACATTAAACCCCCAAAAGCTTTTATTAATTATCTCGAAAGGAAAATAGAGAGAGGGGTGGTGAGGGGATGGAGAGGAAAAAAGAAAGAAGAAATCGAAAAACTTTCCTTAACACCCATAAAACTTAATGAAAATGAGAAAACAAAATGGTGGAACGAGAAACAACAGCAACAACAGCACACAAAAAAAAAAAAAATCGTTAAAACAGAAAAGACACAACGATAGCCTTTCAATTCCTCCGTTACGACGCCGCCATCTTGTCGAAAATTTTTACGACACCTTTTTGTGTTTCCTCCCAAAGCTCGATTATGGCTTTTTTAAAGCTCGTTAATTTTTGTGTCTTTGGGAGGGACGGAAACTGAAGAACCCATTCACCGGATATCCGGTTTGGGGGACAAACCCCTTTGGAGTTATCTGTTGAAATGTTATCTTTTGACTGGACACCGTTTCCGGTTGGAAAACGTCTTTAATTGTCCTTGAATATAACAAAAAAAATTTATTTCGGGGTTGAAATGTCGGGGGCGGTTTCCTCATTTTCCCACCCCCCTCGCGACGGAAACCCTTTTGGAGTCACCATGTGACTTCCGGTTTTCACAAATGAAAACGCGATTTTCACCTGGAATATCGATCCTCCGTGACGTTAGTTGGGTTCTTATGAATAGCTGGACGGTTGGGGGTTGAAGGGGGGTTGAAAGCATTCACGAAACTGTTGAATATGAAACGGGTGGGTGTTTTGGTGCAAATCGGAATTTCTTTTCCTGTGGGGGCGGGATGGTGGGGGTGACAGGTTTCCGTGGAATGAATGTTTGAGGAAAAGTTTTTATTTTGTGAGGAGTTTTTGGTTTTGTTCTTCCTTTTGAGAGAAGGCGGTGGATCGAACTTTCAATCATCTTCTCTTCTGGAAGACTCTCGTTATCTCTCTTTCCTCACTTCCGGCTGTTTTGAAACTTTCTCGCAACTTTTTTGTCGGCTCCTCTCATCATCTTTCTCTGGTAAAGTTTGAAACGTGTCTAGTCGTAACCTTTCACTGATCCGTCTGTAAAACAGCGCCACCCCCTTGTCTCCTCCCACCCATTTTGACTGCAAACGCGTCAGAGAAAATCGAAACTTTGGCGTCAGGTATTCAGGTCGGTTTTACTCGGATTTCCAAAAAGGGTCGGGAATCCTCTTCCTTTATCAACTTCCGTCTTTTGCTCTGAACCCTTCGTTATCTTCTTCCTTGTTGCCACTTCCTCGCCAACAAATCCCCAACCAGATTATCTGTTATATACGTCACAAGGGTCTGTTCCAAAAGTTCCCGGAAGGATTATTTTCTTTCTCTCAAAAGATTATTTTGACTTGAAATCAGTTCCCAGAACTTTTCAGACTCTTCGTCCACCCTCCACCTTCCTCTTCCTGCTTCGAGTCACTTCAGCCCAATTCTTCGCCTCGCCAGAAAGCGTTAAAATCATTCCGGAATTTTCGGGACAGGTCCCGTGTACTGTAGAAGACTTCCACCAAATTCTTCTTCTCGTTGGGAAGCCTTAAAATCATTCTGGAAACTTTGGGACAGGACTCCTGCACTTTAAAATACTTCCGCCGAATTCTACCTCGTTGGGAAGTCTCAAAAGCCATTCCGGAAACTTTTGGGACGGGGCTCTACACTCCAGAAAAATTTTGCCGAATTTTTTTGCGGTGTCAGGGAGGAAGCCTTAAAATCATTCCAGGAACTTTTGAGACAGGGCTCCTGCTCCCAGAATATTTCTGTCAAATCCTTTGGGTCGTCACGAAGAGTCAACGTCATTCCGGAAACTTTTGGAACACTTTCCATGCACTACAGAATGCCTCTGTCCAGTTCTCCGCCTCATGAGGAACCGTTTAAACCACTCCGGGAACTTTTTGGGACACATCCCATGCAGGCTAGTATACTTCCGCCGAATTCTTTGCTTCGTCCAAAACCTTTAAAACCGTTCCGGAAACTTTTGGGACAGATCCTATGCACTACAGAGTATTTCTGCCGAATCCTTTGCCTCGTCAGGGGGAATCGTTAAAACCATTCCGGGAACTTTTGGGACAGATACCACACACTCTACTTCCGCCGAATTCTTTATTTCGTCAAAAACTTTAAAACCGATCAGGGACACTTTCGGGACAGATCCTATGCACTCCATTCCTTTGCCTCGTCAGGGGGAAGCATTAGAACCATTCCGGGAACTTTTAGGACAGATCCAATACACTCCAGAATATACTCGACACTGTAATCACCAATAACATCGTACACAACTCTTCGGTTTTATATTATTAACAAAGGGAATCATTTCCGGTTTGAATATTTTATTTCCTTTCGTGGAATGGTTTTCCCATTTCCGTTCCGACGTAACGGATTTCCGGTTTTTTGCCCATGAAAAATAAACCGTTTTTATATATTTATTTATTTATTTATGTATCAATTTTTTTTTACGTTCATTTTATCTTGAATCAACTCTGTCGCTCGCTGTAAACAGATTTCGGGAGGGTTGGGTGTTGGAGGTTTGGGTGTGTCGTCACTGACACAAACACACCGACGAAAAAAACGGGAAATCGTCATGCGCATGCGCGGATATGAAAAGAACCCGAATCAGCGAACGCTTCAACGCCTCAAGACGACAGATAATTCTGCTTCACTCATCGCTTTCCCTGCTGTTGCATAATACTTATTTCCGTCTTCCTTTGTCCTCTGAATTATGTTTACGTAATCAATTTATGTAATTAAATTTTTAATTAGCTAATTAATTAATTAATTAAAAGTCGAAAGAAGAATTTTTTGTGCTCGAATTTTCTAAAGGAGGTGTGTTTGAACGGATCCGAGTTTAATCGGATGAGAGTTGGGAAAATTTGAGACTTTTGTTCCTGACGAAGAAGACGAGAAGATAAGCCCTGTCGGGGGTGGGTGGGGAAAGGTGCGAGAGGTAGAAGGTCGTTCAATTTAAATTGGAAACCGGAAACGTACAATTCGAAAGGGATTTTCGAAATTAAACATTTTCAAAGCGGGGTCAAGAAACTCTTCTTCCCCGATTTTCAAACCTGTGGTTTTTGCCTCCTGCTTCCTCTGCTGCACTCCAAATCTCCCCCCTCTTTCAAGAAAGAAACAGAAACTTATTCCGGAGACTTTTGGGACAGTGTCCTGTACCATTTCATCTATGACAGTTGATCTGGAAGTTTGAAGCTCTTCCGTAAGAGAAATCCTTCCGATTTGCAAAACTGTCTTTGCCCTTTCCTCACGTTCCCACATATCCCCACATCTCTTTCTCCTAAAAAGAAACAAAAACTTATTCCGGAGACTTTTGGGACAGGGCCCTCAACGATTTCAGCTATAACAATCGACAAACCGGAAGTTCGCAACTCTTTCATAAGAGAAATTTTCGATTATCAAACATGTGGCCTTTGCCCCTTTCCTCCTCCTCCGCTTCCCCATACCCTCAATCTCTCCCTCTTCCGAATAAAACTTATTCCGGAGACTTTTGGAACAGTGTCCTGTATCATTTCAAGTAAGACGAACCATCCAGAAGTTACTAACTCTTCCGATTTTCAAACCTGTGGTATTTCCCGCACTCCCATATCCCCTAATCCCTCTCTCTCCCAAAAAAGGGAACAAAAACCTATTCCGGAGACTTTTGGGACAGGATAGTGTACAATTCCATCCAAGACAATCGATCTGGAAGTTTGAAACTCTTCGGTAAGAGTTATCCTCGGTTTTATAACCCGTAGCTTTACCCCCGCTCCGCATACCCCTTCATCCCCCTTTCTCCAAAAATATCGGAAGCGTCCTCGGGAAAAATATCGAAAACCTGTCCGATAATCGTTTTCCCTCTTTTTTCCCCGTTTTTGGTCTCCTTCAACTTCCGCTTCCGGGCACTTCTTCCTGTCTTTATTTTTATTTTCCTGCGGGGAGCGAGAGGAAGGATGGAGAGGATTTGCAAAAATTTGATAACTGTCGTGAACCTTAACAAGAATCAATTTTTTTTTTTGTTTTTAGGAGAAAAAAAATCAAATTCTGTTGAGAGAGAGGAGGAGGAGGAGGAGGAAGATGAAAATCGGATATCGGAAGAGAGAAGTGGGGGAGGGGAAGGAGAAGGAGGAAGTATTCTCTCGACGTGAAGAACCGGAACGTGAAAAAGAAAGAAAACCCTCAAAATTCAAAAAAGAAAATTTTCCAGATAAAAGATAAAACGGGAGAGAAAGCAAAGAGAGAGAGAGAGAGAGAGGAAATCAAATAACCTCGACAAAACCGGAAATATTCAAAAGAAAGAAATCCTTTTCCGATTTTTTTATTTTTATTTTTCCCTCCCACTGACGAAAATTTGTATTCAACCCTCAAATCGACTCTGAGGAAATTAAAATAACAAAATTAAATTCAAATTTTTCCTCCCCCGAGAAAAAGGAAACCGGCTTCCCTGGTTTTCCTTATTTCCGGTTTTTCCATTATTACAAATTTTCTTTTCCTCTAAATCTTGTTTTCTTTTATTTGTCCCGTACGAGCTTTCGGTCTACTGTCGTTATTACCTTCCCCTTTCGGATTATCCAGTATTTAACTATTTCCGGTGTGTCCGGATTTTTTTCGGGTTTTTGAAAACGAGCAGACACTGTCTGGCTGTGTATCGTTTCTGGTTTTCCTCACTTCCGGTGGCTTAATTCCTTCTTTTGTGTTGGGAGAGCAGTTTTTCATTTTCTTTGGGTCGTTCTTTGGTAGTTCTTGGTGAACTGGAGGTAGTGTGAGGGGCAGCAGTAACTAAGGAAGAGAAGAGGCATCAACTCTATTTTCTCCTTTTTCTTGAGGGTAGTTAAAGATAACACCGAAGAGTCAAACCCGAGGACCCCCAAAGAGTAACGCCTTCACAGGTAGGTCTACTAGAACCTCAACTGGTAGCAGTATCCGAGAGCTACAGGAAGGCTGACAGATGCTTAGAATAATTTCTTTGTAGTTAGTTGTTGAGTTTTGTAGTTGTTAGATTAGGTATTTGGTTTTGTTAGTTGTTGGTCGTTTTTGTGTGGAATGGGTTTCTCTTCAACCTTTTTTTGGGTTTTAGGTAATCAGGTCTTCGGGGGGTAGTTCTGTGGTGTTTGCTCAGAGGGCTGTTGAATGGGGATGAACCAATTCAGACCTTTTCCTGATTTATTGTTGTTTCCATTTCTAATTTACATAATTTTTAGCGAAGAAGACGAAACAAAATTGAAAATGATTAAGCCCCATTGTCCTTTTTTGAGAACAGTAGCTATTTTGTCCGTAAAAATAAAACAGGGATTAGGTGATCAATTTCCCTTCCATGTTAGTCTTTAGTTAACTGGACACGATATGTGTCACGGAAAAGAACCAGGCACCTGGTACCAAGAGGACATTGTAGGCTTTACACTTCCTCTATGTTTGATGGCAAGTTTAGAGTTATTATGGGTCAAAGAACTGAGATCAAATCGTGTAACCCATCTATCCAACTGTTCATTTGTCTAGTTTCATTCCGTTGGCACAAATACAGTAGCGAATTTCTACGACTGTTCTCAAAATAGGACGTTGAAACATGGTGTCTTTATTGTCTTACGAAAACCCCAAACCAAAAGTTTGGACTTGTTATTATGGGTCACAGTAACTGAGAGACTCAATTCATGTAACCCATCTATCCAACTATCCGCATGTCTAATTTCATTCCGGTGGCACTCATACAGTAGCGAATTTCTCCGGTTGTCCTCAACAGAACACTGTAACATGGTGTATTTGTTATCTTATAAGAACCCCAAACACCACAAGTTTAGATCATTGTGGGTTACTGTAACTGAGAGACTCAAGCCATGTAACCCATCTACCCATACGCCATAAATACAACCGAAAATTTTTTTCGACTGTCCTCAAAATAGATCACTGGGACTTGGTACAAATCCTCATCCTTCATGAACCCCAACAGCGCAATTTTACCCCAGAAATAAAAATTTAGGATGAAATGAGTTAATCATGTCCAAGCACTCTAACCTCTTCACCTCAAATCATCCCTTCGATGGGTTGAGACCTACTTTTTCCAACTTCCGGTCTCTCGTTTTAAATTTTCTCAAACGATACCCACACACAAAACGAATGGAGGGCAGCATTATTGACTTTCGGGGTTTCTAGTTTCGCGGTCTCCGATTTCAGCTTCGGTCGGTTATGTGGTCGTTAAATAAATTGAAAATTGCTTGCCGATTGGAATCGGTTGATTTCCTCTCTCTCTCCACCTCCTCTCCGTTCACCCCTACCCCGCTCATCCCTAACCGCTTGCCACCATGAACTTTCAAATCAAATTCCAAAAACAGAAAAAAAAATTTCAAAAAAGGGCAAAAAGAAAAAATTTTTTTGTTTCTTCTGCTTCACTAAACCTAATTTCGAAAATTTTTCCCTCTGACGTAACTCACTTTTAATTACGCCACTGATTTATAATATAAAATATAACGAAATCCGTTATTAATTAATTAACTACGTAATAAATTAAAATGGAGGACGCGTTTCTAAAACAAAAATGTCTTTCACTCGCACTGCATTAACACTTTAAACGCGGATTCGTTTCGAAAACACTTTCTAAACTCGAAACAATGGAATCCGAAATTTGACATCCGCACAAAACACCGAATACATTTGGGTTTGGAAAAAGGAAAGAAAGAAAGAGGCGGAGGAGAAGGAGGAGGAGGAGAGAGTGAAAGAGAAGGAACGAAAATGAAAAATCCAAAACGGAACTCGAACTCAAAAAATCGGAGAGTGAGAGAGAGGAAAAGTCAGGGAAAAAAGATTCCAAAAAAGGAAATAAAAAAAACGTTCGCGCGCGTACAAAGAACGGGAGACGGAAACAGTTCGCGATTTGTTCTACATGAAAAGCTCGCCAACTACGACTGAGAGGTTGGAAAGGCGCGGGCGCAGGGCCCCGCGTTTTTGGGGTCGCTACTTTCCATACACTTGTGACGTCGATATTTTGAGCAAACTCAGTGCCAGACCTCGGACAAGACGGCTTTCGGCCGACATAAAAAAGGTTTTCCAGGCTTGGGCCTGTTCTGAAAAGTTGGATGAGAGTCCTGTGGTTCCTTTAATTTTCGGTTTTATGGAAATTGACCGGGTTTGCCTTGTTTTTGAGGAAACAGTGGCGCTCTCTCTTCTCTGAGTAAATTTTTAACTCCACCAAAGCAGGTTCCTACAGCTAATTCAGTTACTTGAACCTATCTTGAAGCTGACTCTATTGCTAACAGGAGGATGAATGTCCTGCTTCACCTACCATCATCTGAGGACCCCTTAGATGAACCAAAAATGTCAGTTCTCTGAGTTACAGTAAAAGTGATAAATCAAGCGAATATAGATAACTTCCGGCGATTATTCATAATCACCAACTAACCTTGGTAAATGTGACAAATTACTAAATATTTATCAAATTTACCGGTTAGTTTATAAAATCTCTAACTTAAAAGGATAATTTAACAAAAGTTGCTCAGATAACAAGTTGGACATTGTATAAATTAACCAGTTAATGTGATAAATGTACAATATCCAACTGTTCATTTGCCTAATTCCATTCCTTTGGCACAAATACAGCAGCAAATTTCTCCGGTTGTCCTCAAAATAGAACATTGTAATGGGCTATATTTGTTGACTTACGAAAACACCAACACCAAAAGTTTGGACTTGTTATTATGGGTCACAGTAACCGAGAGACTCAAGCCATGTAACCAATCTATTCAACTATCCGTATGCCTAATTTCATTCCGTTGGCACAAATACAGCAGCGAATTTCTCCGGTTGTCCTCAAAATAGAACATTGTAAAGTGGTGTATTTGTTATGAGAACCCCAAACACCACAAGTTTAGACATGTCATTGTGGGTTACTGTAACTGAGAAACTCAAGTCATGTAACCCATCCAGTCTGTACAACTATCCGTACGCCTAAGTATGTGATTAATATACAATATGCTACTGTGAAATTGATAAATGGGGCTCATATACTATATATAATTACCTCCGATTATTTACAATCATCAACAACGCTCGTAAACGTTCATAGAACTTCGAATGCGGTGGAACGAACTGTTGTTTATTTCAAAATTAATGCACACTCTCTTGAAGATGTTATTCCTTTATTCACATTTGTGAATGAATTTTTCATAAATATTGCACATAGTTTGACCCACAACAAGAACTATTCATTTCAATATTGGCGTACAACTTCAAAGAGGTTTGATTTCATAAATATTGCACGTTATTCGGACCTGTAATGAGGAATTTAATCAAAGTTTGCTTAGATGCTTGGCTTCTTCATCTCTTGTGCTCGCAGCTTCTTGTTGAGTTTATTGCAGTTAGGTAAACACAGCCACTGAATTGCTCGCTTTTCGTCAGAAAAGTGACAGAAGCCAAGAAGATGAACAAATTGAAACCTCAAATGAACAGTCATTTGAAATAGTTTGTAAAAATATTCATTAAATGTGATAAACACTCATTAATTTTCAAATTTAGTGGTGATTATGAATAATCGCCGGAATAAATATCGTCACATACTTACGGGTATTACTCTCCGCTCCATATTATATACTTGTGAGTGAATCTCAAAAGATCACAACAAATTTTGGTCTAAACTTACTCTGAAATAAATCGAGGCATCTGAGGAGGAGACAGAACCTAATATTAGACTGTGTTGGGTGGGTGAGGTCTTCATCTACCCAAAGGCAGGTTTTCAACCTCGTACCTGCGTGAATGATTGGTATGTACCCGCACTATTCGACAGAATTTTTCATGTGCTCTAGAGTACAAAAGGTTAGGAACCCCTGATCTATTTGCCTGTTCTTGTACTTGTAGACCCAAAAACCAAGCCCAACCTAACCCAAACCAGTTTCTTCAATTTAAAGATGAAACCCACTCCAAACACTGTTGTCACTAACACTTATCAACTGATGAAGGCACCACACCCTCATTCACTGAATGTCATCTACTTCCAACTTAACTCAAAACCAATTTTTCTCAAAGTTTTAACCAATTTGATCATGTAGCAGGTCTCAACGTCCTCATTCTATTTCAAATCAATTTCCTTCATCTTGTACAACCCTGTCAGCTGGAAACCACTCAAGAACCCCAAAACCAATTTATTTCTAACCAGGAACCTTTGACTTCATTTTGAATTTTGTTTTCTTAGCTCACAAAAGTTTGCTACATCACCAAACCTTTTAGACATCTTATAAACTAAAATAAATAATATTTATAAAGTTGAACATCTTGGTTGGTTTTCTAGGAAAAAAGGAAAATCTCGAACCCAAAAACTTTTTCACAGAGTTTACATCAAGTAACTCTAACTCTAAATAAAGAAACAGACTTTTCTATCTCACAAAGAGAAAAGAAATAAAACTCAAAAAAAGGATGAGAGAGAAAAATTCGTCCAGAAAAAAAAAATAATTTTTTATTACATTTGAGAATCATTTTCTTCAATTTTTCTCGCATTTCCTAATCATCTCCTAACAAAGCTAAACAATGGCTCTTGATTTTTAACAATTTCTTTCATAAACTCCCATTTTTTAGTTGCCGCTAAAGTTAAAATCTGATTTTTCCCTCTTTCACGACAGTCTCCTTTTTTATTTTCTGGTAGAATTTCGTTTTATTTTTTTATTTACAATTGTTTGTTCATTTGGAAAACGGACATTTTTAAAAACCGTTACCGAAATGGACGTTGATTAGCCGGTTGTAATTACGTCATTGTTTACCTCGACCAATCAGAGAGAAGCTTGCTAAATAGAAGCCAAAAAGATTTGATTAGTGTCAGTTCGAATGAACAAGATTTCATTTTATTTTCAATATCTAGTTGTAATTAACGTGATTTAACGTTGTGATTATTGAAATATGGTGATTAAGAAGAATCAAAGCCATATTTTAAGTGATTTTGTAAGATAATTCGTTCGTGAAGTTATTTTTTTAAATATTAAAACTGAAATAGCGTTCATGTGAGTGAAGCCATGTTGCATCATTTTTCTATTGTTAAGTTTCTCTCGTTTTGTTAACTGATTTATCATTATTTCCTTTTGTTTAAGTTCAAATTAACAATCTGAAACGTTTTCGGACTCTGGTAAAAGGATAACCGGTGATTGGGACTCAAATCCTTTCTCACATCAAACTCAACATCCACATGTTAACCCAACTAACACTTCAGAGGCAATAAAAATTTAAAGAAACAACCAAAAGACTATAAATTGATATACCACAATATAATTAACTCTAATTTTAAAAAATTTTGTACTGTCATCAGTTTCATTAAAATCATACCAAAAAAATATGAATTTAATATAAAATATTAAGACCTATATACAATTAGGTTCATGACTGTAGAAACAAAGGATGGTTGTGGGTGAAAACTGACTTTTAAATAAGTCAAATTCTCAGAGATTTTCCAAATCTACAAATGGATTAATTGAGTGAGGAGAGGTGGGGGAATCCAATTAGAAAAAGGTATTTTCAAGAGAGTTTCCAAACTTGAGTTGGTGAATGTCTTGAGGGCAGGTCATCCCACGCGGCTCTCTAACTTTATTTTAATATCTCAATTTATTTAAAAGAGATTTAATCTGAATCCAACTCTTCATCACAATTTGTCTTTTCCACCCTCTTATCCTCTTCTTGACTTTTGAATACCTGAAATTGAAACGAAAACTTCATTTCATTGTTCATTCTTTGGAACCACCTGATTTTTTATGGCTATTCGTTTAGTTTTTTGTGGTTTTGGGGTGAACTGTTCTATTAAACCAATTATTGGTGACAGTAAGGTGATTGTGTTGTTTTAAAAATAGTTAATTTGTTGTTGAAACTTAAATTTTTAAAACAGAATAATTTGAAAAAATTTAAACTGGTACAAATGAGCATGAAGTAAAGAATGCAGGACTTAAGACAGATTAACCTAAAAGAAAAGTTCTTGGAAGTGACCAGTTGAGAGTATCAAACTATTTGGCTTGTTAAAACCAAAAATTGTACAAAGTGTACATAGCTTAGTGAGGTTCTTGTATTTTTGCTGACACTAATTATCTTAACCTTGTAATTAATTAAACAGTGCTTTCCCTTATACAATCTGAAATACTACAGTAAAGGAGATGAAAGATAAAGCAAAGTCTGTTTCAATCACAAAAGTAAGGACTGCATCTCTTCATCCCTTTGTTAACAGTCACCTTTCTCCAAGTTTGAGATAACAAATAGTTGCCAAAGCTTTGAGGGGGTTTCATGTATCAAAGATCAGGTCAAAAGAAAACATGCAAGTCTGACCTTTAACATGATGCAGACTCACAGACCATGGGTGCTTCAATGCATCCCTCCACAAAATCAGGAGACACACCAGTCTGTGATTACTGTAGCACCGACAATGACACATCAGAGCACACACTAACACAATGCCCTAAGTTTTCAGAACAAAGGAGTATGTAACTCATATACCTGACCTTTTGGAACACATTATCACAGATATACTAGACTCCTGGAAAAGTGGCAAGCTTTTGCAAACACATCTGAGTATCTGGAAAGTTGCTGTCACAGGCAGGTCTTCCAAAGACTCAACAAGGCTACACAGAGACACATACAAAAAAAAGCTTTGAGAGGGTTATCTTGGGAGCAGACCAGTATTGGATAACACAACAAAGTAAGAACTACTCAAACTACTTTATTTTTAAACTAAACTTTTAAAACCTCCAACATTGTCAGGAAATATCACTATGATTACAAACTTTTACCTGTAATGGCTTTTTGGTGATTTTCCTCTTCCCAAAAATGGGCATGGTGGGTTTCTTTGTATTCCCCTCTGTCGGTTGAAGGAAACTTGGTTTCAGTTGAGGTAACTCAGCAGGTTTTGCTATATTTGCTAAATTCCTCACATTGATCTCTTCCTGTTTTAATGATGCTAGTTGAGCCTAAAACAACAAAATTAACTTTAGTTCTACTGCACACAACCAAATCAAAGAAAATGCCACCTGGATTTTGTAAATACCTTTAGTTTGTGAATATTTGTTTTATCTTTCTTATCAGCATTAGCCAAACTGGACATGTAAGCATCCAATTCATCTATATTCTCATCTTCTTTCACTTTTTCTTTCTTCTCTGTTGACAGTTCCTTTATTTGTGTTTCTATTGTTTGTATGTCTCTTAAAATCTTTTCATGTTTTTCAACCTGCAAATACATAAAATGGAGTTAGTGATTGAGGATTTTCAATTCTGACTATGAAAAGTCAAGCAAACATACCAAACTCTGATAGGTGTGAACTTCATTGTTCTTAATCCCTGCTTGTTCCATTCTTAACTGTCTCTTCTTCTCAACTGTTCCTGTCCTGTCCAAGAATGTATCATCATCTGAATCGTAGTAATCATTGTCTTCCCAGCTTCTTGCTTTTCGTTTTTTACTTTCTAAAAACAAATCAGAACAAAGGTTATGTCTGACCTAGGTTACTATTTATTAAAGGTTACAGTTTTAAAACTAACCATGATTTGACTGTCTTAGCAGTCCATGTTGGTCTAGGATTCTGCAAGCTTCTAAAGCACACTGTACAACTGATTCCTTTTTCTTTCCTCTGACTACTGCTTCAGCTATTATGGGTAGGCCTTTTGCATTATCTATTGGCAGTCTGAAAGTTAATTAAATAAAATAACTGATCACATTGAAAAATATTTGGGGAAATGTTGTTTATGTAAGATACTCACTCAATTCTACAAACAAACTGTCCAAATCCCTTTTCTTCAACATTATATTCTAGTTCATAACCCTCTCTTTCGAACCATCCTCTGAGGGTTTTCTTTGGGTCATTTATAAACAATTCTTCATTCTGGGATGCAGCAAATGGGTTTTCTGAGAGATCTGTTTCTTCATCAGCATCCTCACCTGTAGGAAGAAATTTATGTTCAGTAAAATGAAACTGTTTTGAGTCTAGTTTTAATACTGTTTACCTTTGTTGGCTATTAAGTATTCAAGCTCTCATGGGCCCCATTGTTTTGTAAGTAACACATACCCATTCCCCAGTCAATGCCATCTTCTTCCTCTTTTTTCCTTCTCTTTTCTTCTTCCAATTCCTCCATTATTATCCTTTGTTTCTCAGCTGCTTCTGCTGCTAATTGTTCTTTCAGCCTTAATTCTTTTAATTCAGTTATACTCAACTCAGATTCTGGTTCTTCATCCTCTGTCGGACCTTGTAAGATAAAACTCCTAGTGCTCATTCCTAATTTTATCATATGGCCCACCTTCAAAGAAAATCGTTTTGAATTATATCACAATCATTTTTAAAACAACACAAAATAATCCAAGGGACTTAAAACATACCTGAACTCTAACATAAACATTAGGTTTTAATCTATTTTTATTTAAAAAGGTTCCATGTGTGCTACCTAAATCATAAATATAAAAACCGGGACCATTATCACCATCCTCTTCAGTTCTAAACTGCATCACTGCATGAAACCTAGACACTGTCGGATGAGCCATAATAATGTCACAATTACTTAACCTTCCGAAAACAAAATATGGCTTCTCACTTAAATTAATATTTTCAAGTATAGTCCCCGATTTTAAAACTTCAAATGAATAAGAACTAGTTGGTAGTCCTGACCACTTTGGTTCCTTGTATGGAACTGGGATGTTGCTTTCGGCCATTTTTCAGCAGGAGATTTGTCTAACTTCCTAGTTTGTTGTGGTGCTTCACTAATTTTTTCCTCATTGTTTGTTTCTTTGTTTTTCTCCTCAACCTCAGCATTATACGATTTTACTTTTGTAAATTTATGAGCTCCTTTCTTGGGTCCTATCAATAACGGTTTTTTGAATTGGACTGAAGCTCCTGGAGCTGGAATGATTCGTCCAGTTGGGGTTATGTCACTTTCTTTTGGATTTTCATCACTTTCGTTCACTGTTTTCTCATCCGAAGTGGGTTTTTCATTGTCTGGTTCGGTTTTATCGTTAATTTCTGTATTCGACTCCATTTTTGTGAGAAGGTTTTGTTTATGTAACTCAAAATCCAATTAATAGATTACGAAAAGCTTCGAAACCAAATCAATAAATTGAAATAATTTGTCATAATGTTTAATAAACTTAAATAATATTCGTCAAATATTATTATTTAGTATCACGACACAAAATACAATTTTTTCAGCTTTAAATATTGATTTAGTGGAGCTAAATCCTTCACGAAAACGATGTAAATACGTTAAACTGTATCAAATCCTCCATCTTGGAATTTTGTGAGGTTGGCAACATCGGATCCCTTCCAAACGGACAAAGTAATTTTAATTTTTATGGATTATTTATTTATTTATTAACAAAATTAACTCTCACAATTTATTTATTTTTAATTATTTATTTTCGAACTATTTTTTCTTTTGAGTGTGAAAGGAATTTGTAAAAATTTAAATCGGAGGCACGAATAATTTAAACACAAATTTGATTTACGTAGTACGTGACGTCATTTCCCGTCTGAGAAAGAGCAGTTAAATGGCTTTCACACTCTCGGTCGGTTCGTTTGAAATTTTTTTTCTTTTCAAAAATTTTTAACATCAGTTATGCTAATTAGAGTCGTTTGGAGCTTTTATCAGAAAGTTTTAGTGCACGTAATTACTTAATATTATAATTGAAGCAGTTTTTATTCGTGATTAATAATTTTTATTATTTATAATCATGCAGTGTAAAGTGTAATGGGGGTTTTATGGGGGTTTAGTTTGTGAATAATTTTTTTTTTATTTTAAGAAAACTTAATGAGTGACGTGCTTTTGTTTTTTGTTTGTTTATTTATCGGGAAAAGTGGAATTTGTAATTTCCTTGTGTTCGTTTCTAATTGAAAGGATTATGAATTAATTAAGTGTTTCAAGTTTGTGAAATGAAAAATGGATCCTTGGTTTTGGACTTCCGGTGTTTGAAGACAAAGGTAAGGTGCTATTTAATTGTTTTATTTTATTTAATATTGTTGCTTTGGAATTTGTGTTGACTAAATTAATCGTGATGGGTGTTGTGACCCATGGTGGAAGTGTTGGTTGCTTAAGTACCCGTTGATGGGTTTGTAGCTCAATTCCTGAGGCTTAGACGTTGGTCTGTTTTCTAGATAAAAAGTTATGTCGAATGGTAGACAAATAAAATAGTGCTTACCTGCTTAAGTCTTATCTTCTTGTTCTGATTTTTTCTTCGTCTTCAATTTTCACTTTTTCTTGACAGCGTCTTCTGTCTTCATTTCTTAATTTTTAAATACATTTTGTCTCTGCTAGGTTGGTGGGTAGAAAGTAGCCCGGTGGTTTTCGCACATAGGGTTTACTTAAAATTTTTCTATTCTTTCGTGCTGTTGTTTGATTTTCTTTGTCCCTTATTTCTAGTTCTTCTGTAAATTTAATTTTTATTCTTCCCAAGTTAACTGTTACTTGGTTCTGGGTTCGAAACAACAAGTTGCTGAGTTGGGTTGTGTATAAGCAAATAGTGTCAGAGTTCAGGATCAGATAAACATTGGCGACTGCTGATGCCTTAACTCGTTTTGGAGTTTATTTAGACGCCCTTGTTTAAATTTTCGCTGTTTTTATTTTTCGTTTTTAACCCTACACACTGCATTTTTAGAAATTTTACTGTCTTCGTTATATCTCGATGATGTAAAACAGAGGTTCCAAACCTTTTGTGACGTAGACCCTGTTTCAAAGTGAAAAAGAAAAATGAATGCGGGCTCAATTTAACTGCACATCGCGATCCTGCCCACAAGTTATTGGCAGGATTCGACAGAACGAAAAACTGGACAAAGGTACACCTGATAACATAGTAACAACTGGTGTAAAATTACCGGTCAATAATGAGTTAAGAATTCGGTCATGAGGAAAAGTAACTGTCTGTGATGTGCAAACACTTTCCAAGGAAATAAGGAGAATCAGGGAAAAAAGCGGTTCATAAACATTTATTTTATAATAAAAGTCCAGATCCACAGCAAAATCGGTCGTCAGCAATATAACTTAAATTCACAACGATTTATTCACAAGGACCATAGTTCTACAAAGATTCAACAAAGATTCTCGCAGGCACCGGAAACATTGGAAAATGTATGTAATCTCATAAGCTAAGCATGTGCTACAATTTTCTAGATTTAAAATTTTGAGCCTGCTCGAATCTTAGGCTGTAAAGTTAGCATAGCTCGAAGTTTATTCAGGTTTCTTGAGGATTTCGCACTTTCCTGCCGCTAGATGGCAGTTCTTTCGAGGAATCTCATTGGTTGTTGATTTTTAGTCCTGAACAGTAACAAATAGTGGTTCATAACATCCGGTGGCACCACTTTGGGGCCACGCAATATTTCACAAACAATATTGGCTGAGTGTTGGTGACGCCACATCTGGAAATTATGCGCTGACGAATTTTTACTTATTTACGACTACCACTAAAGTTCATATGTCGTGAATTAAGAGTATTGGTGCTCAGGCAGCATGAGTGTCAGTTCCACTGGCACCGACACGAATAAATTTAGATTAGACGTCCGGACGTCAGTGTTCATATTCGAAACTAAAGATGTAGCTGATCCAAAATGCGTGAATTTAACTGTATTTGGGGGTGATTAGGTTCAGGTGATTGATTGACTAGTCTTGGAGTGTTTGTGTGAGGTAGTTAGTGTGTTCTAGTTAACGTGATTTAGCGCACGATGATGAGTAATATGTGTAACGGAGATTCGACACAGACGGCTGTATGAACAAGCATAATTACAATACTAACATAGTTGCTGAATTTGGAACATAAAATCAAATTCCGCTGTAAGAGAAATTCTTACTAGATGCTGTGGCTAATAGTTCATTTGGTCAGTTTCAAAGTTTCCTCAGTTAAACACCGATAGTGAACTCGACAATAGGCCTACTGCTTATTTAAGTAGCGCCTACAAAATTACGACTCTGCAATTTGTTACACTTAAACGTATCAGGATTTGCACATACACGAAACACTTGAAGTGTCAGATACATGTTTTGTTTGCAAATTAACTGTCCATAAATCTCAGGCTAACAGTTTTTATCTAATCATATTTGAAGCAATCTCCCGATTATTTTCTTTGTGATATCTCTTTGAATAAAATTTTTAGGCACGTTTGTAATTTATTGATAGGCCTAACTCTCAGCTGGGTCGAATATTCGGAGCGGTATTGTTTTGCTAAGAGCTTTGTAGTTCTTTTTAATATAATTGGAGTCAGAAGAGGTATCAGCAAGTGATAATACCTTGATTTTGATGACAGTTATTCTCCTAACGGGCCTTAATTATAAACAAATAGCAATCGATGACCAAATCAAAGAAAAACAAAAAACTTGTCAAGCTTATGTCGCAGTTTTTATCATTGGTGTGTCATTTTTTATCAATTGATTTGATTTCTTTTGTTTTGATTGATTTTTTTGTAACACTGACATAATCTACAGAAGGATTGGGAAAAGAGGTTTTGGGATTATTTTGCCGAGTTTGGATTTGGATTTGCATTTGTGCATAGGCTAACTGCTTCTAATCTAGTTTTTTTCGCTAGTATATATATATTTGTAGAAGATTGATGCATACAGTGCAATAATTATACGTATAACACCAAGTAAGAGTTAAAACGCGGCTGGCGACTACATACAAAACTTCTGTCCAAGAAGTGTCACTGGAAGAGCAAAGATGTTTAGCTTATGAAAGGTTATTTTTTGTAAGATTAGTCACAAGTTCTCGTTTTGTCCAAAATTTACGGATGTTGATGCGGTTTTCGCTCCACGTGGTTAACATTTTATGGTTCTTTGAGCCGGATAGTGGTAAGTAAATCGCCATTAGAACTCATATCGATCAGCCACTAAAATTTATATAATAGAATTTACAAAAACACGGCATTGTTCAAAATCAAACTAAAAACAGAAAAAAAGGAATGCGCACGCCATCTTGTGACTAATCTTACAAAAAATAACTTTCCATAAGCTAAGCATCTCTGGAATCGAAGCAACCAGCTTTTATTTATTAAATTAATAGTTATTGGTCATCCAGAATGGCATCCAAAAAGTGTCTAGTAAGCTTTTATTTCCTGAGTATGATTAAAAATATTTTTATTGTTATACTTTCGCGCTTGAATGGAATAGTGCGAATCAGTTTAAAAACTTTAGGGTTAAATAGTTTCACAGTAGGCACAAACACACTACACAACAGTTACAGTGTTGGGCTTGTTTTGGTTCTGATACTTGCGTTTGTGTCTGTGCTTACTCTGTATTCGAGCCCAAAATTTTAAAAATATTTTGTAATTTAAAAATATGGGTGAAACTTGGGCCTTCAGGGTCTGCAAAAAATGTGTAGGCGATTAGTATTCATCGATCTTGGCCGTTTAAGTGTTAAATATGTAATCAACGATAAGATGGCATTGCAATATCTCAGGCTCAATTGAAGTGATTGAAACAATTTAGAGAGGTCTCTGTGCTCTTCTTATCTTTAACTTACATCTCAGAGGCATAGCAAGTATAAGCAAGGGCTCAGGGGATTGGGGAGTTACAATATCTTTGTCCAGTGGTAGTTGTGTTATAAGACGTGTATACATTGTGTATTAGAAATGGCAGAAAAAGGCCTACAGTTATGTTTACTCATGGGCCCAAAATTCTAGCTTCGCCACTGCTGTGACTAAAACTATACACATCAAATGTGTGTGTCGGTATTGGGTGTATGAATGATTCAAAGCCCACGAATCCCGAACGAAACTAAGTATATCTACAAAAAAATGGCGCGGTCGTTCTGATATCCGTTCGAGTCACTTCACCGATTCCTTGTACTGCACTGACTGACTTCAATTGGTCGCTTCTTCTATTCATACGCTTCGTGCAGACTCATCTTCCTGCAAGTCTTGTGATTTCTTTGTTGCAAGTCTGATCGCCTTGGGCTCAATAACTAGAACTCTTCAGTGTTTAATTAGGAAAGGTTGTCAGCCAAAGAACTTTGACTTTACTCCCACTAAAGTTAGACCTTCTTCAGAGGCCCGTTCTCACTCCTCAAACGGTTTATTGTTGACCTAAGGTTATACAAAACATGTCGTATGGTTTGTACGAGAAAACACAGATGGTATCTGTATACTTATCGGACTCAGTAAAACAATTCAACTGATCAGTATCAGATATCAATTGTATAATGTATAAAACATGATGAGAGATTGTTAATAAAGTTATTCGTTGATTGTTATTCTGTCGAAAATGAAGATTTTTCTACTTTGTCTTGTTGCGGCACTGGTTAGTGCTGAAGGAGATTATTTTGGATTACCTGAAATTGATTCTGTTGAAGAAGATGGAAGGCTTAACATGGTAATTATTAATTTATAGATGTTTATATGAATTTTTCTTTAAAGTTGATGAGAAACTATATTATGAGCTTCGTCAGGGTTAATTAGGTTTTGTTTCTATAAGCTGTCAGCAGTTATAGTTATATCTAAAAGGTGCGTTGTTGTTTGATTCATACTATAAGCCACAGAATGGCAAATCTCTCCCTGAACTTGACTTCACGTTGTCTCGTTATGACGATACTGACAATCTGTATAACTTTGCACGTCTGTTTTTGTCTCTGACAACTGTATATACTAATATTTTGGGGATGTTTAACCCTGAACAGTTGCCATAAGTGGCATAGTAGTTATACTTACTAGCTTCAATGGGAAGTATTAGACGACAATAGATATTCGATAGGCTTTGAGAAGTGTCAGGAGCGCTAGGGGTTAACAAATTTCTTTATAAATGTCCGAAATTATGCGAAGTAACTGTGCTAAACAACTCGAAGAGGATGAGAAAAGAGACAGAGTCATGGTGGAGCAGAGAAAATGAGGGAGGGGAAGGGAGGAAGAGATAGAGAGCAGATAGACAGAGAAGAAGAGAGGAAAAACAAAGAAACAGGTAGACAGAAAGAGAAAGAAAGAGAGGAACAGGCAGACAGACAAACATACAGAGAAAGAATAACCAGAAAGACAGACACCAGGGAGACTGAGAAAGAGACAGGCAGAGAAGGAGAGAAAAAAGAAGGAAACAAACAGGCACAGAGGGAGAGAAAGAGAATAAGAAAAGAGGAGAGACTAATGAAAACTGAAATATTTCTTCTTCAGACAGAACTTTTGACCAAATATGGGTATCCATCTGAGGTCCACACTGTTCAAACTTCCGACGGTTATTTGTTACAAGTTTATCGAATTCCTTACGGCAGAAAATGTGTGGCTGGAGTGGGTAAAAAGACGCCCATTTTGGTGCAACATGGATTGTTCAGCAGCTCTTTCGATTGGATTATAATGGGCCCGGAAAAAGCCCTTGGTAGGTTCGATTTTGTTGATCTCTGCCTTCATCCATCTTCCTCGGATCAGTAAGAAATATTTTTTCGTAGGATATTTATTGGCTGACGAATGTTACGATGTTTGGCTGGGAAACAGCAGAGGAAACAGTTTATCTAGAGGACACGTTAAGTTGTCCACAAAGGATAAAAAGTTTTGGGAGTTCAGCTGGCACCAAATGGGCAAATACGATATTCCGGCAATGATCGATTACATTTTGAAGAAAACCGGTCGGTCTGGTTTACATTACATCGGTCATTCTCAAGGAACGACTCAGTTTTTCGTTTTCGCTGCCTTACGTCCCGAGTATCACAAGAAAATCATATCGATGCACGCTTTGTCACCGGTCGTTTTCATGAAAAATTTGAAGAGTCCACCAGTCAGACTTCTGGTTAAACGTTTCAGAACCATCGAGGTGAGGATGCAGATTCAATGTTTGGGTTTGTTGTAAGCAATTTTGTGTTTATCACGAAAATTTTTGGTAGAGCATCGCAAATCTGATCGGATTACACGAGTTCTCACCTCAAAGTGGATTCCTCAACCTCATCGGTTCTGAAATATGCAAGGACGAGCACCCCAACTTCCAGGCAGTTTGCTCTAACGTGATGTTCCTCATCGCAGGTTTTAACGAACAACAGTTGAATAAAGTAAGGCCGAAGAGTCAGTTAAATGATTGTTCCGGTCTAAGTTCCAAATGTGACTAAGATTCTCGTCTTTTCTTTTAGACCATGTTACCCGCCATTATCGGACACACACCAGCCGGGGCGTCTGTCAAGCAACTCGTTCATTACGCGCAAGAAATTAAATCGGGTAAAGACAAAAACCATTTCGTGAGACAGTTCCGCCCTCCGACACAAATCTAAACCTCCGTGATTATTTTGTCTTTCAGGAAAGTTCAGGCAATTCGATTTTGGATTCAGAAAAAATCTGAAAACGTACAAATCCTCGTCGCCTCCCGATTATAGTTTGACCAACAACAACATTCCCATTGCTCTGTATTATGCCAAAAACGACTGGCTTTCTGCTGTTAAAGACGTGGAGAAATTGGCGAAGTTGGTGCCCAACCTCATCCTAAAGTATCCAGTTCCTTGTTCGAGTTTTAGTCACTTGGATTTCATCATCGCCAACGATGGCAAGACATTACTGTACGACAAAGTTCTTGAAGTATTAAAGCTGTATTAGTCGATGATGGTATTTGTTGTAAATAAATCGATACTTTAAACAAATTTGTAGTTGAAACGTTTTAAGATCGTTGGGTCGTTTCATAAATTCGTCTGGAAACTTGTTTTACGCGACTAAATACGGCGGTTGTGTTTAAAACAGCAACAGTAATAAGAATTCAAACTGGTATCCATCACTAACCGTAATAGAGTGGAAAAGATGGTCAGAGCACTAGTGCTGCACATGTAATCAAATGCCATCGGCGATTGAAGTACAGGAACTCAGAACCAACAGAAAGTAAGCAAAATGAAATCTGATTTTTGGAAAGAATTTATCTCAAAATAATCCTCAGGTTTTCTTGGAATTTATTTCAAAAATAATGCACACTTTTGGATGGAATTAATTTCATAAGTAATGCACACTTTTTGGTTAAATTCATTCCAAAAATATTGCACACTTTTTGGTGAAATCTATTTCAAAATTAATGCATAATTTTGAGTGTAATCCATTTTAAAAATGTGGCACGCTTCCTGGTGAAATCTGTTTCAAAAATAACAAATACACCACTTTACAGTGTTCTATTTTGAGGACAACCGGAGAAATTTTTTACTGTATGAGTTCCACCGGAATGAAATTAGGCATACGGATAGTTGGATAGATGGGTTACATGAATTGAGTGTCTCAGTTACTCTGACCCATAATAACAGGTCTAAACTTCTAGTGCTGGGGGTTCTCGTAAGACAATAAATTTAACACATTACAACATCCTATTTTGAGGACAGCCGGAGAACTTTGCTGCTGTATTTGTACCAACGGAATGAAATTAGGCAAATGAACAGTTGGATATTGTATATTTATCACATTAACCGGTTGGTTGTCACAATGTCCAACTTGTAGTCTGGGAACTTTTGTTAAATTATCCATAACTAGCCGGTGAATGTGATAAATATTTAGTAATTTGTCACAGTTACCAAGGTTATTCGGTGATCATGAATAATCGCCGGAAGTTATATATATTCGCCTGATTCATCACTTTTCCCGAAACATATATATTAGGTGTAAGGTATAGAACCGATGTCGTAATTAAGATCCAACGGATGAGAGAAGTCAAAATAGAAAGTATTCCTGTTGTGGTCTGTGGTCTTTCACTATTCAGCATTCCCGAGACCTGGTGAAACCGACAGATTGGGTAGTACAAGAAATACACACACGCCTGTAAATTGTGATATACAGATAGTAACCCAGTGAACCTGTCTCTAAGACATTAAGTAGTTAGTCTGACTTTAAAGGAGCTTTATAGGAGCTCTACCGCGTCTAGCCAGGATGACTCCTTACGTCCTCACGACAGTGACCAATTGTCTTAACGCCAAAACGGCATATCTACTACAGTATCTAGGGAACGGACCAGTGTCTCAATCCGAGGGATGTGACTGAAGGTACAGTCTTTTGGGATAGGCTTCACGTGTCTTTCCTGATGTGTCAAAGGTCAATCTTCTGTTGTGAAAAAAATTTAAAAAACTCAAATTCAATCAATTTTTATAAAAATTTCTATTTTTATATATATTTATTACAAATTAACAATAAAAAAATGAAAGAAGGCAGAGGAAAAGGAAAGGAAAGAGGAAAACGGAGAGGAAAATGAACGAAAAAAGGTTTGAGGACTAATGTACAGTAGGTTGATATGTAAATAATTGTGCCTCACAATAAATACATTTTTAAAAAAAAATTAAAAATTACATAAGCTAGGTACAAATGCCTTTTTTCATCTACAAAATTATTTTTGTTTATGTACATAATCAATAATTAAAAATAATCACATGAAGGCGATCGAATTACGTTTAATTAACTTTTTTGTTTGTTTTGTTTCCCGCCGAGTTTTCTTTTTACCAAAAATTCCGGTCTCATGTTTTCTTTTTGTTTGATTAGTATTCCCTCAAGTTTTTGTTTGGTATAACCCATTTCGTCCCAAATTTAGGTTAGTTGTGCTGTTGGGTATTTTCATAAGACTTAAGCCTCAGTGTTCGAATATACTATTTTGAGGACGTTTGGGAGAAATTCGTCATTTTTGTATATTTTTGTGGAACGGGTTGAAATTTATAGCTCGAAGGTGAGCCCTGTTGGGAGGTTGACAGCACTGATAGTAATAGCTTATACAGT
The DNA here is from genome assembly GCA_016920875.1 of Columbicola columbae. Taxonomy (NCBI): domain Eukaryota; kingdom Metazoa; phylum Arthropoda; class Insecta; order Psocodea; family Philopteridae; genus Columbicola; species Columbicola columbae. The sequence continues at coordinate 3,354,665 of JADMLL010000012.1, forward strand.
GTCTGTCGATTCAGGAGTTTATTATATTAATTAAGGATATCTTTTCAATCAAACAACCCCCATAACCGAGAAGTTACAAGAGGGAAGAGTGAGATGGTATGGACATAGTATGAGACAGGAAGTGGACTATTCTGTTAAAATGGCCTTCAACCTCCCAGCCAAAACCCAACCATAGGCAAGGGAAAAGGCCATGAAAGGCTACCAACAACGTGGTGCAGCAGGATTTGAAAATTCTTCCAGACGCAGCGATCTGGATAGTGTACGAGAAAGCTAGATAACCTAATGGCCTGATAGAATTTAATACTGTATGTGTACCAACGGGATGAAATTAGGCACATGGATAGGTGTATAAATGGGTTACATGACTTGAATCTCTCAGTTACTGTGACCCATAATAGCAGGTCTAAACTTCTAGTGTGGAGGTTATCGCAAGACAATAAATCTACCAGATCCCAGTGTTATATTTTGAAGACAGTCGGGGAATTTGTAACTGTATGTGTACCAAAGGATAAAATTTATAATACAGTTAGGTAGATGGTTCGTATGAGTCTCTCTGTAGCTGCAAACAACCCTAATACGTCCAAACCTGCCCACAAAATCTTTAGGTATAACAAGGTACTCGGTTCTTCTCTGTGACATACTGTAGCTAGATAACTATAACGTAATATAACAGCAGGAATATCTGACGTCCTCAAAAGAGAAGAATGGGATGAAATGGGTTAATTTGAGGAGTAAATAATGTGGCAATGACTTTGATGACCTTTGAACTTTTTGTTGATACCAATGTTAGTATTGTTATTCTGTCGGTTATTACACCACTCCAGTGATTTTGTTAACTGTTAAGTGGATCAACTGTTACCTCAGTCAAAACCAAACCACGTACCCGTATCGAAAGTGACTGGTTAGCTACAAAAGCTGGCTAAATATTTGAACGAGGCAACAGTAAATTCCAACAATCCAAAAATTTGACTTAAGTGACCTAACAGCTAACAAAATAACAATACTAACATCGATAACAGTTCACAAATCACTTGGTGGACAGATCCTGTCCTTGAAATCCCTTATCAAATTCCTTTTGCTGAGTTAGAAAAGTATAAAAGCATCACTATTCTATGTATCTGTATTAAAGTTACAAAAACAAAAAATTTGAGTCCCAAATTGACGAGAAGAAAATTTTTTTAAACAACCCCCAACCCCCTGTGATTAAAAAAAGTGACTAGGATTTGTTGCTGAAACAGATTTCAGTTCTGTATGTCTTCATCCCCCCCCGACCCCGCGTAAAAATTATTTTCTCCTAAAATTATTTACAAAATCTAATTTATTTATTTACATAAATTATTTTATTGTTTTTGCGTATGTGTTTCGAGTGCTGAGTGCACGAAATCTAACCAGTGGTCCTTCTTATTTATTTATTTATTTTTTCACTTACATAGCTTTGATTATTAATCACAAAGAGAGTTTATTTATTGTTTCGTTTTGAGACTGGACAAAAATTAATTTTTCGAAAGGGCCCACAGTTTAAAAGTTTTTTATTTGAAGAAGGCACAGTTGACTGTTGTATGACAGGAAACTAACTCGATTTTGTTCAGACAGCTTTTATGTAAGCTGACTAAAATAATTCTGAAGAAATGATTTTGATGTGTCGTAAATAGTGGTGTAAACACCCTCAGGTCTCGTTTTATGCGATGGTTTTGTTCTCCCAAAATTTTTCTGGTCTGTCGTTTGGTTTTCTAAAAAGTTGAAGACCTCCTAGCAAAACGCATAAAACGAGATCTGTTAATTGATGTTAATAGTGGTGTTAAGTACTCGATTTATGCGGTGGTGTGGTTCCCCCAAAAATTTTAGTAATCGAATTTCAAAGACGATACCTCATGTGAGAGAAGGTGTATTGTGTTGGGGTTTCTAAAAATTCAAAAGTCAGCCAAAACAAATCGCATTAAACAAGATCTGATGGATGATATTACAAGAATAATGGAGTATAGTGCTGTTGACACTCTCAAGTTTCGATTTATGCGATGGTTTTGTTCCCACAAAATTTTTTTTTACTCATTTTGAGAATGAATTTTCTAAAAATTTAAAGATCTGCTGAAACATAACGCATACAAACAGATCTGATGGAAGATCTTATAAAAATAATTTTGTTACATCAAAAATTGAGGACAAGTCTCGATTTTATGCGACGGTTTTGTTCTTGCCAGATTTTTCCACCAATCGTATTTCAAAGATTATTACGTTTAGTTTTATAAAAATTTAGTGATCTGCTAAAACGAGATATGATGAATGATCTTTTAAAAATTGATACATTGACGGTGGTGATGTTAATACCCTCAGGTCTCGATTTATGCGGTGGTTTGGTCCTACTGAAAATGTTTTTCACTAAACGCATTTGAAGACTGTACTTTAGGTCAGAGAATGCGACTAAAAGTTGAAGATTGATTGTCGAAGATGTGGTTCAGTCAGATAATAACAAAACCGTTCATCAGGCTCACTTATAAAATTGATACCACCAAAAAGTGTGCATTATTTTTGAAATGGACTCCACCAGAAAGTATACAAGTCAGAGTATACAAGAAGAAATGAAATTTTATGTTTGGTTTTCTAAAAATTTAAAGATCTGCTGAAACAAAACGCATAAAACAAGATCTGATGGTTGATTTTATAAATTTGATCTTGATGCATCAAGAATAGTGGTCTTAACGCTTTAAGGTCTCGTTTTATGCGATGGTTTTGCCCTCCCACAATTTTTATATTCGAATTCAAAAACAGTACCTATTGCAACTTTATCATATTTTTTTCAGATCAAAAGCTCCAGGATGAGTTGAAAACCACGCAGCATCTACAACAGTGGGTCAGTTTAAGAAATGGAACAGAAAACGAGAGTCTTTAGAAACCCTTGGCTGAGAACAGAAGAAAACAAGAAGGGACAGAACTTAGTGAGAGGTACTGGAACTAAACAATATTTCATCTTCTCACTAAAACATTTGTGCTTTAAATTTTAGAGACTTCTACTAGGCTATAAATCCTTGAGAGTATACCGTCTCCATTTCCGGTTTTGAGACAATTCCAAATCCACCCTTAAACCCATCTAAATCAAACCACCACTCATCAAAAACCCAAATTTCTACCAAACAGTATTTACACCCTCCACCCCCGAATACACCTTCCACACAACCTCCAAATCAGTTTTTGGTACTCAGTGACTGACAACATCAATTAACCTCTTAAATTTAAAAACAATTAAATCTTTAAATTAATTAACATGATGATGAAAATTAAATTAAAAACCCCAACAGGGAAATCAATTAAATTAAAGAATTTAAGTTGAAAATTCGAGTTTTATCAGGGCCGTAACGAAACAAATTAATTTTTGTTCCAATCCGTGTTTTGTATAATTCGAAGTGCATCGATTCGATGTGCACTTAATTCATTTGCAAAATAATTAATTTAATTTAAACAAAACAAACATTTTCAAGCGTTTCAATTAATTTTTCCTCTTTTGTATTCTACATAAAAACATAAATTTGAACAAAAAAAAAATTTTTTTTCTTAAGTTCGCTTCGACATATTTATACTATACATACTCGAGAATAAGGCAGAAGTATTTTATATATAATTATTTGTCAGTTTTTTTTTAATGCGAATTTCGAAATCGAGTTTTTGACAGAAAGGTTACAGTCATTTTTATTTAAAATACAAGTTCCAGTCTAGTTATCTACAGTTTCGCATACAAAACCACTTGCTACTAGAATGAGAGCTTGATGCAGAGTAGAAACGAAGACAGAATGAGAGAGGTTAGAGCTTAAAGCTCGAGAATGAAAAATTATTGCCGTTTACACTTGTTTTGTTTTAAGTTATAAAAACGAAAAACAAAAACTTAAGTTCTAATTAGATTTTCTAGTTTATTTCTTTTGGAGGTAGATTTTACACGAAACGAAGCTGAATAGCTGATGATTTCAGCAGTGTGAGTTTGTTCGCTGTTAAAAAATTTTTTTTATCGTTTTCAAAATACTAAAGGTGTTGAATATCGTTTTTGGTTTTAGGTTTAGTTGGTTGAGGATGGTCACCCTGGATTTCCGGTGCTGTTGTGTGCTGTTAGTTACATACAGTGAACTGTTATACGATGCGGGAGATGGAAATGGTGTTATAAGAGTATAGAAAGCGATTCAAAAATACGTAACCGACATTTTGATCTGTCTCTTGAGTTTGTTGTAGGTTAAGCGCTCGACAGGATCTGTAAAAAGGTAATCAGACAGAAGGACTACAAACTGAAAAGCAGCTAACAAAAAAACTAACTCAGGAAAGGAACTTGGGAAGTTATATCAAAAGATGGTTGATGGTCTGAGCTGAACTGAAGACAGTGAGGCCGAACAGGATTACTGCCTGACCCAATAGGGACCTGTAACACTATCCGCATTTTAGTTTTTGTAACGGTTTTGTAGTTGTTGAGTTCTGAAGAAGTAAATTAAAACCCTTCCTGTAAAAACTTCCCAAAGAAGACACTTTTACTGTACTAGACAGAACAGACAACAGAGGAAATGATGACCCAATTGAGTGAAGTTGCCATCAGTTTGATGTCCTTAATTCCCAAGTTCCCTTGCGTACTGTTTGTGAGGTTAGATATAACCAAACTAACAGTCTTTTAACTTTGAGTAACTTTAAAAATAACTTTAAATTTATTTTTGTCTGAAATTCTGATTTCGTTACTATTTTGTACAGAAAACTGAGAAACTGTTAAACTTCTTTTACAGACAGTACACAAACGTTTGACATACTGTGTGAGTATTTGGTATTACGTATACAAGAGTTCACTGTATGCAGATATTATCAAGGTAAATATTTCATCAATTAAATTGAATTAAATTAAATTGATCAAAGCTAAAATAATTGGAAAGCGAGATTGTAACAAATTATTGTTTTGAAATTTGCAGTTTACTAAGCTGCGACTTTTTTTTTAACTGGAAGACTGTTACGAAATGAGCATTCAACCTGAAAACAAATCCTCCAAAGAAGTTTGGTTAGATTTATATTTCCCGACAAAATTTTCAAACCCAAAACAACACAAAAATGTTGTCACCTTTCTCGCAAACCTAGTAATCTGAGTAACAAATTTCTTTTAAAGGCTGTTCAATAACGTTTCGTGTAACTTCTTTCCCTCAGCTATCAATCCAATCAAAGGCTACGTTCTCCCGTATTAACGAGTGGAACGCATTCTTGGGAACCTCGTCAGTACCCTGTCAAAGGTACCTGTGGAGGTTAAATCTCTGCATGGATCACGTCATCGGTGCGTAACCTAAATTCTTCCTCTGCAAAAACAGATGAATCTCTCTAAAAGATGGTCTTTCGTTGTCGTTTCGTCTCCAACATTCCAACATCAAGTCGTAGAGGTCCTTCGTACTCGTTGCTGGTCGCGGCAGGTACATAAACTGACCGTCGTTTAGGTGGAGGTGACTGATGTTCTCCACAACCTGAGGATCGTTCATCGTCTCGTACGGCATCCTCCTCCCGAGGTTTAGGATTTCCCAGAGTGTTACCGCGAACGCCCAAACGTCGCTTTTCGTCGTGTATTTACCCTGGAAGAACGGTTAAAGTTAAAAGAACTGAAGACCAAAATTGGAATTTGCTGATTGAGTAGTTTGCTTACCATATAAATCGACTCCCAAGCCATCCATCGAATGGGGAGAGCTAGACTTCCATCGACTTTGTAATAATCTGCTGCGTAGAGTTCGTTGTCAGTACCGAAGTCAGATATCTTAACATGGTAAGCTTTACCTATTAGACAGTTTCTGAAACGGAACAAAAAAATCATTCAGATCCTCACCCCGCTGACAAAAATTCAGTGGAATCGAAGTCAGCACTCACCTCGTAGCCAAATCTCTATGAACAAAATTCAACGTTTCCAGGTACCTCATTCCTGACGCTATTTGTGAAGCTATATACAGCAAACAATTGAAACTAAGGGTTTTGACTCCGAGAGCCAGAGTTCTCGTTCCTTCGGCGGGAACGTGGTTCCTCAAAAACTGATTCAGGTCACCGTGGTCGAGGTATTCCATTATGACGCAAAGTGGTTCTTCGCGACTGCACATACCCAAAACTCTCGCTATGTTTGGATCTTCCAAAGCAGCCAGAATTTTAATGTCGCGATGAAAATCCAACCTGGAAGTTAGAAACACAGCCTTCTTGTAAGTCGAAAACAAAATTTTTTCTTTTGAATTTAATTGAGGGAATGGTTTCCAAGACAAAATATTCAAGGCTTTGTCATTTTCCCTTGTCGTCTTTCATCCCTATCAGTTCTTTGAAAGCGGTTTAAGAACATAAAATAAATGAAAGACAAGAGATGCAGAAGGGTGTTTTGGGGGTGGTACGGGGGTTGGAAAAGAACCCGGAAAGAAGGGAAAAAAGGGATTTTCGAGGTAGATAATTATGCGAAAAAATTCAAATGATTTGTGAGATGTTCGTCTTGAACATGGTAAAAAATGAGGGTGTTGGGACGTGATCTTGCATCACTTTTACCCTGCTGTCAAGGGTGGATTTGGTGTTCTTAGCAAAATAAAAAAGGAAAAAGAAAAACTCAAAAACTACCCTCTAATACTAAAGTAAACACTTCCCTCAAGAAATGGAAATAGAAAGTCTTCTAAACAGTTTCCGATTTAGAGAAACAAATTCTAAAGAAATCGAACATCTTCCAGGTTTCCTGTACCTGAACCTGGTATTGTTATTGAAATGAGTGGTAACTTACTTCTCCTTCTCACTCGCGTTTTGTAGAAGAAATTTTACAGCTACCAGCCTCTTTCCGAGGGAAGTATTCGAACCGTATTCTAAAATCCCGTCAGCTTCTGCCACGTATACCTGAAACCGGAAATAAGGTTTAGCTTAATTAATTACTTTAATCAACTTTCAGGAAAGTTTTGGCTCTTGTACTCACGGTTCCGAAAGCTCCGTCGGATAGTTTCGACAACATTCGTATCCGATGTCGAGGGAATTCAGGTACGGCAGTATGCTCCAGTCGTCTTCTCAAGGCTGTCAACACTTCCTGTTGACTAGGAGACTAGAATGAAATTGAATTTGGTGAGTGAAATTTTTGGATTTTTTTGGGGGTGTTTGAGGAGGTTGATGTCTCACCTTCTTCCCTTTACCATCTTCCGATTTGCTGCTTTTCGAATTGGTCGAGGAGACTTGTGAAAATATGGTGTCTTTGTCGGTCATACTCGAGACCATCGGATGCTGGAGGGTGGAGTCGTGAGCGAGAAGTGGCATTGTTCCTAGTTCGGGAACTGCGTAGTCGTAATTGTCTGAAAATATTTAAAGATGGCTACGTGTAGTTTCTTATACCACAATCACTTATGATAGGATTTGGTTCTTCTGCTGTTTTGTTGCGTACCTGAATGTGAGAAATTTTCTCCTTTGTTTAATAAGTCTCTCATTTCCATCACTACTGTACTGTAGCTGTAGTATGGTGCGTATTTCAACGCTTGGTAGGGCTCTTGATAGTCATCCAACTTGAGGAGCATGTTACGTTCCGTGGGAGGCGGGGGTAGTGTTGACATAGTCGTCGAGGCCATCGTTCCCATGCATCTCGCCGACTGATTGTAATTATCGTCTATAACTTTACCCCTAAAAGAAGCAAAAAACAAAGTCACAACCTGTTGTTGGAAAGCGAAAACAAAAAAATCAAACCAGGACTACCAACCCATAGGAAGTAACAGTTGCGGATTTCTCAACAGTCCCGCAGTTGCTTTCCCAAGGAAACGTGTTGGTGATTCCCATTTCCGGGAAGTGCACTTTTGTTACCGAGAGGACTCGCGAAACACTTTCTCTGACGGTGTCTGGACACAATCAAAAATATGGCGACGGCCAGGAGAACGATGACAGCCATGAGAACTCCGATTATCACAGCCATGTAAGTGCTGTCTTCGTGGTTGGCTGTGGAGATGGGAGTTTCTCGCGCCAAGTTATTCTGCTCTTTGTTGTGTTCGACGTAAATGTCGCTTTGAACTGGAGTCTCGTGGAGCGGAGGCGGTTCGGGGGTGAAATTCCCATGGGCCACGTCTATAAACAACAATTATTAAGATTTATTCACCGGCTAATGAGTTTCAAAACTAGTTTCGAAAACGGCGGAAACTTACCGGAATCGAAAGTGACTTCGCTTATCATGATCCATTTAGCGGCGAAGTAAAGTTGAAGTTTGACAAACCTTCCGACCCGGTGGTGGAGTTTTATGGACACGTTCCTCGAATCCTCGAAGATTCTGTCCTCCATGTAAGTGTAGGTGATGGGTTCTCCTGTGAAATACTTCCCTCCGACGCTGAACACTATTTTAGCTTCGGAGAAAACCTGAAGAAAGAAAAAGATGAAATGAGAAACGCGCCTAAGAAAAGAAGACGAGAAAAGGATTCTGCTGAGAGGAATACGCCATCACTAGAAACTTTGTTAGGGAAAATATTCAGGAAGTTTTTTCACCGGAAATCCGTTTTTTCCCTTTTTTAGAGTTGATATTGTATTATAATGAGAGAAGACAAGTAAGAAATGGCGGAGCGAACGAAAGGAAGAGAACAAGAGGAAGAAGAAAAAAAACGTCAGTCGGGTGCCATCTTAGCAACAAGTGAGAAAACTGAGGAAAAGATTCGAGGCACGTTTCTTTGACGAATTCCTCTCGCATCTTTTCACCGAAAAAGGATCTTTTGTCTCCTCTACTGCCCTCTCCCCCGCACCTCTCTGTTCGGACTTGTCTCTTCAAATTATCTGTAATATATTTCAGGGAAAGTTTAGAATGCGAGGATTGCTGTTCCGGGAACTCCATCTTTGTTGTATGTGTGTGTCTGTACCCCCTCATCCCGTGTTTAAAGACAGTCAGATTCAATCAGCGGAATCTGGATGTCAGGATAAAGAAAACCACCCCCTTCCGTTCATCTCCTTCCCAACCCCCTGTTGCCTGTCTTTTTTCCTTCTGTTTTGAAATGGCGCCTTGGGAGAAATAAAACACCGGCGAAAAGCTCAACAATTTTTTCTCCACTTTTTTTTTCTTGCCTTCCATATTGAAAAGTTTTTCAGATGAGCTTTTAAGAAATTGAGAGGGGAAGTTTGTTTCGTTAAGTTTTTTCCCTTCCTCTCTCTGTCTCTCCTCAAACTTAACCGTTAAAAGGAAACCTTTTTGAGGGTTGGAGAAACCAAAAAAGAAAAATCGGATTCTGGGGAGAAAAAAGTGTCAAAGGAGAAAACAGCAAAAACAAAAAACAGTTACAGCAGACGTTTAAAGCTTAGTTCGGAAAACGAGGAAACTGTTTTTGTCGTTTAAAA